>CM063506.1:5685520-5713020 GCA_032207245.1 Pardosa pseudoannulata
CGTCCTGTAAAATTCACTTGTTTCGTGGTTTTCTTAGAACATAATTATTTCTCAGAAATAACGTACCAAAAGTAATTTTCCTTCTGTCTTCAAACATAATATGTTTAGAATTTGGATATATCACGAAGATTCAAAATGAAAAAAATTATTTTGAAAACTATTTTGATGTTGAAATCTTTAATATAATTATGCTAGTATAAATACGAGAAACATAAAAAAATAAAAAAAAATATTTTTAAAACTAATTTGATGTTGAAATCTTTAATATAATTATGCTAGTATAAATATTTGAAACATAAAAAAAAAAAAAATTATTTTGAAAAAAAATTTGATGTTGAAATCTTTAATATAATTATTCTAACATAAATACGTGAAACATAAAAAATGAAAAAGGGATTTTGAAAACTAATTTGATGTTGAAATTTTTAATATAATTATTCTACTATAAATACGTGAAACGTAAAAAATGAAAAAATATTTTTAAAATTAATTTGATGTTGAAATCTTTAATTATACTAGTATAAATATGGGAAACATAAAAAATGAAAAAATTATTTTGAAAACTAATTTGATGTTGAAATCTTTAATATAATTATTCTAGTATAAATATGTGAAACATAAAAAATGAAAAAAATTATTTTATAAACTAATTTGATGTTGAAATCTTTAATATAATTATTCTACTATAAATATGTGAAACATAAAAAAAATGAAAAAAATATATTTTGAAAACTAATTTGATGTTGAAATCTTTATAATTATTCTAATTTAATATGTGAAACATGGAAAATGAAAAAATTATTTTGAAAACTAATTTGATGTTTAAATTTTAATATAATTATTCTAATATAAATATGTGACACATAAAAAATAATAAAAATTATTTTAAAAACAAATTTGATGTCGAAATCTTTAATATAATTATTCTAGTATATATATGTGAAACATAAAAATTGTAACAATATATTTTGAAAACTATTTTTATGTTGAAATCTATAATACAATTATTCTGGTATAAATATATGAAACATAGAAAAGGAAAAAATTATTTTGAAAACTAATTTGATGTTGAAATCTTTAATATAATTATTCTAGTATAAGTATGTGAAACATAAAAAATCAAAAAAATTATTTTGAAAACTAATTTGATGTTGAAATCTTTAATATAACTATTCTAATTTAATATGTGAAACATGGAAAATGAAAAAAATTATTTTGAAAACTAATTTGATGTTGAAATCTTTAATATAATTATTCTAGTATAAATATGTGAAAAATAAAAAAAAAAAGAATTTCCAAATTAGTAATATGGTATATCAGAAAATTAATGAATTGCTCTTTCTACACATTTCAAGGCCAGAAGTGTAATTTGTCTCAAGGGGGAAAGTTCCATTTTAATGAAAACACATTATTGAATTAAACGCATTGGTAATTTTCGGATACATGTCAGTTTGGGGACTTTCAGATTATGATTGATTTTGTTTTTTTTTAATTTATTTTATGTTATTTAAAGTATTGTAATGAATGCTTTTATTATTGTATAAAACATTTTGGATACAATCCAATTTAATATAAAATTGAAATGATGCATTTAAGTGCAACGAGAAATATCTCTTGATCATAAAACAAAATTACATTATTCAAAATATTCCCAACGGATATAAATAAATTTTGTTTGAATTCTTCCTCATTTAAAAAAAAGTTTAAAGGCCGTAGGAATTTATTAGCAATTTGTATTAAATGACAAATTCTCTTCAAATACATTTGCTGGAATATATATCTTTTTAGATGTTCCAGAAAGTGGTATTTAAATTTTGGATAGATGTCAGTAAATATCAATAACTTTGATTTCCTTATGGATATTTTAATAGAACATTTTACATAATTGCTGCCACAATGTAGGAGTTAGGAAGTTTATAATTATTAAAAAGTATTTTTTATTATCTTATTTCTTAGATAGCATTGAAATGTCTCTTGTGGTATTAAACATAACCTTTTACATTTATGCACAATTTCAAAAAACTTTATTCAGAGGCGAGAGTTATCAGATTGTGAATAGTCTTCTAACATCCGATCCCTATTGGTGTTATTAATATTGGCAACTATGGTAGAAAAAATGCAATAACCCCAAAACAAGGTATAGGTAGTTAAATAAATGACATTTATATCTTAAGATAAAAAAAAATTAATTATTAACTTGATGCAAAACACATTTGAAAAATTGATATTTATCCAGCTCATCAGAAAATAATTGTAAAATAAAAAAAACTGCAGCATTAGTCCAGTAAGCACTGGCATTGTGAAGGAAACAGCGAACTCACGCTGGAAGCCAAAAAGAGTAGCTAATGATCTACTAAGTAGAAATAGCTTTAATTTTGCCTAATATTTAAATTATTGGCATAAGGAGTTAATAACGAAGTCCTCTACTGGTCTCGGAAGAATCCTTGGAATTTACAGCATATGATGTCAAACTTGGCACAAGGTGATCACCGTAGTACTTCCCGGGCAGTCCAGCAGGGTGACAAAATTCATAAGTTTGGCGATCACTGTGTTAGAGCGACTGTCATGCGATAGGTATTTAAAAGTAAAAAATGCCATAAAAATGGTTGTAGACGATTCCACACAAATGTTTGCACTCAAAGACCTATGACTGCTAGATATTTTAGGAATTGCACTGAAAAGGAAAAAGATAACTTCGTACCATACTTGCCACACAAGCTTCCCACCTTTTCTTAGAGATGTAAGAAAATCTTAAGGCTGATGCAATTTTGTATCGAGAGGCACCAGAAACTATAAAGTCATGTTGATCTCATCGATGTAATGGCGGATATATTTTCAGAGATAGCAGATCACATGTATCCAAGAAGTCAAAGTTGAGCAGCGTTTATACGATACCAAAACATCTCGGCTAGGTTAACGATATCATTCTTCTGCTGCAGGATATTTTAAAGTTTTGTAAAGAAGCAAAGAACGTTTTATTTAAATTTTTAAAGTGTTGATTTTTAAAGATGTTTTTTAATGAGAAATTATAATATTGTATTATAAAACGTGCAAGACAAAAAAAAATCTATTACAAAAAAATTTATGAATGAAATACGAGACTATTTGAAAAAATTGAGTCATCCAACAATATTCCTTAAAAACATTCCGAGTACACAGAAAACTAACAAATGGTTCTATATTTACATTTCATCTTTAGAATTTATATACACTCAAGATCCAAAACATTATGACCACCTATCAATAACGAGTTGGCTCACCTTTGGCGAGCAACACAGCTTCAACCCGCCTTGGCATGGATGCCACAAGTCCTTGGTAGATGGCCGGAGACAGATTGTACCAGATGTTTAAGCAACGGTTACGCAAATCCGAGATATTGCGAATTGGTGGTCTTTGAACTCTGAGCTGCCATCCCATGACATCACAAATGTGTTCTATCGGATTGAAATTCGGTGAGTTAGGCGGCCAGGACATTAACTGGAATTCAGCATTATGTTCCTGGAACCACTCCAACACAATTTTAGTCTTGTGACATGGGGCGTTGTCCTGGCGTTGGACGTTTGCTGCGTAGCCCCATATCCAACAGTGTCCGCTGAACAGTGTGCTCCGATACTATTCTACTTGGCCCTGCATTGTATTGGGTTGTCAGCTGAGCCACTGTCTGGCTCCTAATTTGCTTCACCATGCGAGACAGTCTCCGACGACCTTTTTCTTTGAGAGCGTGTGGACGTTCAACACCATGTCGTCTACTGCTGGTTTCACCGTCATTCATGCACTTTGCATAAGTACTAACAACTGTAAATCGCGAATAACCCACAAGTCGTGCAGTTTCGGAAATACTTGTTCCGAGCCTTCGAGCCATTACAATCTGACCTCTATCAAAACCACTTAGATCCGCAGCCTTTCCCATCACACACAGAAGTAAGTGAAAGAATGATTCTTCAGACTCTCTAGCAGCAGTTAAATATCACTTCCACCTGATCACGTGCCTTTACGTCATATAAGCGAGTTCATTGCAAAATATAGGGATGGTCGTAATGTTTTGGCTCTTGAGTGTATAAACAAAACTAAGAATCTATTTTCATTTACGTTAAATACTATGTAAGAGAATTAATTTTAAAAACATACCATGTTTCTGAAACTATTTTCACAGTTTTATGATATTGAATTTTCTATAATTTAAAAAAATGCTTTTCTATTTTTAAAGCGTACCTGGTTTATTGACCAACAGATTAATAGAGTAGAAATATATAAAAGTAATGCACCAGGAGCATTCCAAAATTGCTAATTCGGTACAAAAAAAATCATCAAGCTAGGAAATACTACTTTAAAAGTTTAAAATAAGGGTGTGTGACAAAAGTAGGTTTCAGTGCAGTAAAATAATTGTGTTGTGCGAAAAATGTGTTTTCATAATGAAGCGTATACCTATCTTTATATTTTCAGAACAAAAAGCATTTCCTATTCATGGTCAAAATCTGTTATTTCGGAGGTTCCTTGTCTCCTTAACTTTTTTCTTTAAACGTAGAAACTAGTTCATGTTTTTACAATTTTAGATTTATTTTTTATATTATCATAGAAAATTGCACTTAAAAAATTTATTCCTGGAGAAGTTTTTATAAAATTTCTAATAAATGAAGAAAATTTAGTAAAAAATCGGGTTTTTTTCAAAAGGTCTAATTTTTTAATAAATTAAATTATTTCAATATTTTTTTATGCAACACATTTCTTATACACTGGACTAGTGAATCACCTAAAATCTTTGCTTAATTTACATTTGGTAAAAAATTTTGGTCCTTCAAAATCATACACATTGAATTTTTAACTAATTTTTATTACCTTTATAACTATGAGTGTAACATCATTAAAAATTATCCAAGTTTAAAGCTTTTAGGTCATTTACTAGTAAATACTATCAAAAGCATTCATAATAATTTTCAACAAAATATTTTAGGAACTTTTTGAGAAATCACATTTCAAGTTTCAACATTTTATTAAAAATACCGTTCTGGGAAAAAAGCATTTGAAGTTTATGAAAGCAATTTTAACTATTAAAAAATTAAAATACATGTTTAAAATTCCCCACACTTTCTTGCTTCAAAACTTTCTAATTGCTTAGTTGCTACTTATTAAAAATACTAGAAAAATGTTTAAACTAATCTTCATGAAAATTTAAAAAGATTTGTCAAAAAATGCTTCTAAAAAATTCCCAACTCCAGGTTTCGAAGTCGCTACTTCCGTTTTGTTTTGACAGCTGTCACTGATGTTTAAACAGCTGTAACTTTTCTTTAAAATGCCGTAGCGACAAAAAGAAAAACAGATTTAGAAGCGTAAAATTTGAAATTTTACAATAGAGAAATAGAAAAAAATTATGATTTTTGTCAAAAAATGACGTTTTTAATGTAGACGGATACCTAAGAAACATACTGTCTGAAGATAAGCATTTCGCTTATATTTTAGAGCGTACGTGCTCTAGAGAATATTAGCTCAATCACTAACATTTTTGTCGGAAATTCTCTCCCCTGAGTTCGTCATCATTTTCCCTACAACCAATTCAGTTACACTAATTTATAGCTAAATGTTATAAATACTGCAAATAAATCTCTAATTTCTCTCAGCTAAGCCTCTTTAAGAATCACTCTGTTGGGAATATTAACGTTATGCCGCGGTTGCATCCGAAGAGTTTACGTTTTTGAGTATTTTGTAGCTTGTAGCGTTGTTCTCGTATCATTTCATAATAAAAGCAGTCTTGGATTTCATCATGAGGCTTCAAACATTTGGGGAACTTATCTTCACTTCACTTAGCTCAAATCGTGTATATTAGAACTCCCCAGCTGAATTCATAAAGGATTATTATACGATCATTCTCTGTTCAACTCTGCATTTTGGAAAAGCATTTCTGCTGGATAACGCGCTTTATTTGAATAATTTACTATACGTATTATTATATTTCGATTTCATGTTTTATATTTTACACACTAGGATTTTGAGCTAAAGCGAATGTTTTGGCATAATTTGCCACTTCCATTAATATCTTGTTCCTTAATTACTGGCATCGTTAACTATTAATTGCTCCTTTGTTTAGAAATTATGAAACCTTACGATAGGATCATATTTAATTACATTCTTTTACTTTTTATTAGAGAAAATATATTCCGCTAGTAATTTCTCTTCAATATTTAATGTTTAGATCATCCCTGGTATTAATATTAAGTGAAACTTATTTCTCGAAAATTAGATTCTGCTACTATTTTTCTTGCTTTCAAAATGAAATTCTGTTTAGACTAAGGCCATTTATTTTGAAATTTATTACCTTCTTTTGTCAGGAACAAAATATTATGTATAATCATCAAGTTAGAAATAGCCCACTCATGTTTGTTTCGAATTAGCATTACTTATTCAAGAAAAATAAATGACTTTGTTTAAAATAATCTCTCTAATTAATTTGAGCCTTGTTTAAATATTTAATTATCGCTTCGAAGCAAATGAGAAATTTTAAATTATTTCTCTTAAAAGTAATTAATTTTACTATCCTACAATGTTATGAGTGAACGTCTTTCTTCTTTGTGTCGATGCATCTTACTCCTTATAAAATGAAACAGTAATTTATTAAATAAATATATAATTCAATGTTTTTTTATCGCAAAGTAAATTTTCGCTTTATTTCTACACAGCCATTCAATATGTACAATAGATCATCTGTTGATTTAGATAAAAAGACTAAACCAACATGGTACTTGAAGTCTTGTTTGCTTAAAAATCACCATTTTGCTGTTTGATCAATAGTTACTCAATAATTTTCAAATACAATGTAACCTTGATTAATCGTTAATCAAAGGTACGGAAATAAAACGATAAATACAAGAAATGAATTTCTAAATTTAGAAAATTGTTACAGCCTTTTTTAATAGAATTCAATTTCATACTCCAATTTTGTTTAGTGGAACTGAATTTAATAAGATATTGGGGATGTAACATATAAGGCAATAACATATAATCATCGATTCTTTCAAAATAGTTTTACTTTTAATTAACAGAAATCTCTTCTTATCACATAATTTATGTTATGAACAAATACAATATGGTTCTCAACATTATTATTTATTACACTAGCATATAGCCCGTCATATGACGGGATCAGTAAAATTTTTAATTTTCCAGAATTGTAAAGTACTCTATAAGGCAGGTAAAAAATGGTTTGTTTTTTGGCTGAGAATTATCTTTCAACAAAAATAATCGATTAAAATTATCGCATATGTACCTAATCTATTATTTAAGCCAAATATAAAAGAAAATTATTTACGTAATATCTAAGTTTAGTGATAAAACGTATGGAAATAATGCAGAAGATATTTAAATAATCTAAAATGATTAAATGAGTTAGTTAAAGAAATGACGTTATAATGCTAGAAAAAAATTGTTATTTTTACCTATTTATTATTTGATAAATTGATAAATTTAATCGCCTGCTCTTAAAATGGGGCTTGATATAATGGCATTAAAAGCTGGAAAAGAGGGTCGGGTGGATTTCGAACGTTTGAAAAATGACAGTATTTTTCGCTGTGATACAAAGCTTATTCATGCCAATTTATTTTAGAATCGGGTCTATAGTTTAGGAAAAGATAAACTTAACTCGCTTTGAATTTTGCTAACCCTAACTCATCCAAAAATCCAATATGGATGCTCTGTCCGTTCCAAGTCCAACTGCTTTATAAATTCGAGAATAGACGGACAGATAACTTAAGCTATTATTACATTACAAGAAGAAAATTTAAGGATAGAAAACATGAAATGTTTAAGTGGACAAGGACATCCGTACAACAGTACGTGAATTTAATAAAATAAAAATAATAAAAAGTTGAAAAACTAGTAAAAATTTATTTAAAAATAATAAAACAACTTTAGGAATAAGAATTTTAAAAAAAAGCAGAAAATATTAAATTAATTAGACATTTTGAAAAATTTGGCTGCTTCGGGGCAGAACCGTCAACCAGAAAAGTACGACGATGAAACGGGCAGACATTCTACGGAACGTGCCACGCCTTCATACAGTGAAAGAACTAATTAGAGAATATGAGGGTCGTGTAAAAACGGCCCAGAAATTTAAATATTACGCTCCAATGTTGCCATACTATCAAGAATGAATTTAGTATAGAATAAGAAAGAAAATAAGGCTTGAAATAATAGCATTAAACGCTCGAAAAGGGGTGGATTTGGTGGATATCGAACTCGTTTTGAATTTTGCTAACCCTAACTCGAAAAAAATCCAATATGTATACCTGTATCCATTCCAGGTACAACCGCTTCATAAATTCGCAGACAGACGGACAGATGGACAGACAACTTAGGCTATTATTATATAGGGGATTACAAACAATTTGAGAAATTAATAACTGCAGAGGAGAATAAGTAAGAAGAGTATTAATTAGTAATAATGATTGCGTATAGAGAGCGGCACGTAGTATTTGGAAGAGTTTTTTGAAAAGCAGATCATCTTGTTGGTGTCTAAATGAGTGCAGGTCAGTACTCGAAGCAAGCCCTCATGTCTGTCTGTTCAGCACTGCTTAACTCTATTATTGCATCCTCACACTTTCTCATGTTTACCTAATTTATTATTAAATAGTTTTATTTCTAATTAACAAAATATCTTCTTATCCCATAATTAATGCTATGAACAAATACAATATGGTTCTCAACATTATTTTTTATTACATTACAAACAATTTAAGCAATTAATAGCTCACAGAGGAGAATAGGGAAGAAGAGCATTAATTAGTAATAATGATTGCGTATAGGGAGGAACTCAGTATTTGGAGTTTTTTGAAGAGCAGATCCTGTTGTTGGGTGTCTGAGTGAGGTCAGGTCAGTACTTGAGGTAAGCCTTCATGTCTGTCTGTTCAGCCTCCTTAACTCTACTACTGCATCCTCATACTTTCTTATGTTTACCTAATTTATTATTAGTGTGTAATCAAAGAGAAGTATGTCTTAATTTTTCATTGGACGATATTTGTTTTTTTTTTATTTATAAGCTAGCTTTCTAGTCGTTCACGGTAAATCTGAAGTACTCTAAAGGCTTAAGTATTATTAACATTATGTGGTCTATTGGGAGCATTACCCAATCATTATGTTTATATTTCCATTTTGGGTGTAAATGAGTACTAACTTTGTTATCTGTAGTAAATACTGTTGCTGTAAAAGTATCACAGTTCATTAATTTCTAATATTTATTAGTCTCTCATCATGAAGGCAAACGTCTAATTATTAGCGTTACATCGCTAACAGGAAGTACTAAACATTTTATAAAATATAACGTATATTTAGAAAGACACTTTTTTAACACATAACACAATTAACACTTTTTTAACACATTGAACACATTTTTTTTTAAATATTTCATAATTGATACCAATTTTGTGCAAATGGATCACCTGACGATTTCATAACGGTCTTTTATATACCATTCTAACGCTTCTACTAATAAAAGTATGGTATCACTGTCACTTTTCTTATATATAAATTACTTTAATTTTGATAATGCTTCGCCCTGAAAAAAATAACACGGGACTCATTCTAATTCGTTTTCATCTTCATTCTCATTTAGCGCATGATCTTTTTTTTCTATCGTCACTGTTGTGACCCTGCTAGTTGATAGTTTGCAACTAACTGAAAAGTAATCCTCAAAGTTTATGTCAATAAAATTGTTCTAAGCGTCTTGGAACGAGTCATAATCTTTAAATACATGTTAGAAAGAAATATATTTCAGCAAGAAAATTACTCAACTTCAGAAAGTCATGTCACAGTTTAAGGAAGTTTGAATAAAATATTGTCGGTGTTGTTTGTCATGTATAAAAGACTAATTGTACGTTTGATTTGGGGATGTAACTTTTGCAAGTATGTGATACTGCAAGTGATAGTTTTTGTATAGATTCGAAGAATTTTACGTTTTTAACTAAATTAATGCATAAAATGTCACGTTTATTTCTTCACATAGAACTGAACTCTCGTATTTAACCAAAACAATTTAATTATCCTCACTTTGCTATCTAAAAATACTTTTAGCAAAAAAGTTGTTGGTTTCATTTCCTCTCTTCTCCTAAATTCCATAAAAACGAAACTTCCTCGAAAACATAGCTACAGGGCCGAATATTCTCAATAATAGAACCAGGGAAGGGAATAATCAAGGAGCGATAAAAAAAAGTGTTGGTTCTATGGGAGCAAATTAAGTACTAAATTAATCAAACCGTAAGCTCGGAAAAATGAATAATATGGTCACAATGAATTGATGTTCTATTGTATTTACTTTTATGATATTTGTATAAATTTCAATTAAATGACTTAATGAATCAATAGAACAGTAAATAAAAATAAAGCCAAGACTCAATGTGAAGTAAGATGAATAAAACTCATCCCAGTACTGATATAAAATGCCAAGAATAGCCTGAAAAATGGACTTCAAACGGGTAAAATAACATTCTCCATATAAACATGAATATATAAGTTTTTTTGTGTTCAACATAAACTGCAATTAACGTAACTCTACTTCAACATTTTATTAATCTATACTGAAATCATATACTGAAATAAATGTAAAATAGTTTTAAGAGTAATATATCTTAAAACTATTTTACATTTGTTTCAGTTCTTATTCATTTTATTTTCTCAATTACACTTTTGAATCATTTATCATGCTGAATTTCTAAATTATTCTTCACACATTTCCCGATCAGCAAAAATATCTCCGATTATTAAATGCAAAACTTTTCTATATTTTTGGGAGGTTTTATGTGATATGTTTCATTTTTGTTTAAATCATGTGAATCTAAAATGACTTTGTGCCTATCTCAAAATCATTGTTCACTATTAGTTTCTATCAGATTACTCTTGGGCGTATTTACACATTTTTAGAGCAATTTCTGAACCATTTATTTAATTTTTAAAATTTAAAGACTATTTTTGTTGAAGCATAATGAAAAGCCGCAGATCGAAAACACCTTTTATTGAAAACACCAAAATAAACAAGAAATACGAGGTACATTGGGCTTTTATACTTTTAAGATCCTGCGTCCAGCCAATAAAATTACAGGTAAAAACTAATTAAACACAGCCAATCAAAAAACAAAAAGATCAACTCAAGAAAACCTCATACGTCAAAGAAAGCTATTACTTATATACAACAATAATTGGCCAAGTCGTCAAGTATGAGTGCGATTATATATTTCAACAATTTTAAAATCATCGATTTGATAGACTTTTCGTAAATTTCCCAGGGTTTTTTTATTCTAATTTCTCTTTTACTGTTTGCCAAATCTACAGTAAAGAGGCCTCTTTAAGTGACCAATAGTTTACAAGTGAAACGTCAAGGAACTTTGGAAGAATATGTTGAAAATGTATGTATTTAATACCTACATTACTCTTCATTTTTTTTTCAGGAAATGCAGTAACAGTTATCGAAAATGGAATGGTAGTTTTAGATTTGACTTGATGACATTTCACTCTTTGAAAATCACTAGGATTTAAAAGAAAAAAAACTAAATTGTTTTCTGTAAATATAGGACGTAAAAACTATCTTATGGGTAGATTTGGACATTTTTCCTATGCTCCGGAATTTTAATTTCTTGTTGTAAAAGATCTCGTAACAATTATAAAACCTTAACTATCATGGTACTGACAAAAGAGGTTTGTACATCTGTTCATTTTCTTCATTCTCAACATTAAATAAACTATTTTATTAGTTATTTAAGTAACCCATGCCTCATCAAACCTCAAAATATGTTTCTTCTCCTGAAAAATAGTTTTGCTACGGATTTATACAAAATGTTCTGAATTGAGCCACATGCCACTGCAAAACTAGTAAACCCTTATTCCATTTAGTATTTTTTAGACTTCAGTTCCTAGCTTGTTTATATGCTATATTTGAAAAAAAATATATTTAAAAGTATCAGATGATATTTCTTTTTTCAGACAATAAGCTGTTACCAGAAATTTTTATTTCAAACCATTTTCATTTTTAAATTTTTTTAAATCCTTTTAAAATTGAAGGTTTGTAACAAAACAGAACAAAATCCGTTTTGAAAAGCCCTCAGAAGTTGATACCTAAAGTTATAATAGTTAATTCCTGAAAATTAAACTAATTTATAAAAATTCTCAATAAATACTTGTATTTTTATCGTAAGTACGTATAACTAGTGAATATATTTCTCACCGATTACCCGGAAAATTAGCCCTTGTTATTTGATTTGATTTTAATCATTCACAGCTATCAGAAATCATGAAGATAGCAGAAAAGCAAGTCCAGCGTTGTGGAACTTCAAGTTTATTGAAGATTTAAAAGCACTGGTATAAATGACCGTCTGCATAGGGAAATTGTTCTGCTTAGAATGCCCCAAGAATGCCTCAATACTACCTCATTCAAAGATGTTTATTGGTTTGGTTTGGAGTGCTACGGTCTACTTTTTACAACACAAGGGCTAATGAGACTGGGACCTACAGCTTAAAGCCGATTCCGAACGGCTACGAATATCCATTATTAGCCCCTGTGCAATTCGAAGCCATGAACTCCGGTACCGAAAGCACCCTAACCAATCGGCTATCGTTCGGCTTCCAAAGATGTTGAACCCTAGAGAAATTGAATCACATAATCTTGTTACCGAGGAACTAAAGATGGATCAGCTTATTTTGGGAGGCATGAGAGAACTTTGATCATTTAAGCTAGCTCGAAAATCACACAGGCACAGCAATTTAATTATTGTAAAAGTAATGCCGTTTTCCTCGGACAGCGGAAAAATGTGGGCAGTGGATAGAAAATTAGCATTCAATTTCGAGTTGAATTTAGCTTATAGATATGGATAAAAGGAATTTAAATCGAACACTCCTTTATCTGACTTTTTATGGCTAGGAAATTATAGGTGTTAAGTAATGAGAAGAGGAAAAAGGAAAATCTATTTTAGATATCTATTTTAGGAGAAATAACTTTGATAGATTACATACATAGGCTTAAATATAAAATAACACGGTAACAACCCCGGAAAGTAATTGTATTTTGTAAGAAAAAAAATGCATTTTATTCACCCTGGTTATGACTTTTCACATATGTATTTCTTCATGTCTGCTTCATTCCTAGCTCAAAAACATGCTCTCTCTCTCTATCTAAAAATGCCTTTTTATCTTCTTTTTTCCTTTCGAAGAATGACGACTTCCCTGTGTCACGTTGACTCGCTGGGCTTCAAGCACCTGTTTGTGGATAAAAGTCTCATCCTCCATTACGTATGCCGGCAGCTGCACAGGCACTACTCAACCCAACTCCGATCACACGAGCGACACGTTGCAGCATGGAGGCGGTATCTGAAGAAGCATCCCGACAACATCTTACGCCCGACAGTAAACATTTTTTAGACATATTTTATGCTTTATTTGCTATACATTTTGCGTCACTTTTTATCACTTTCATAACATCATAGAATGCGCGACTGTGTAAAAAGAAGTATGTGACATGTCTTTTTTCCTACAAAATAATACTTTGAAGGCTACAGTGCATTTCCATATGAGTGTATCAAGTTTATTTTAATATGAACCAATTATTAAAATTGCTCCTTTGAAACTGTTCCAAGTGCATCTCTTTATACAGACGCTTCGAGCGTAGACTTCGGTTTGGAAGAAAAAGGTTTTTTCTATAAATATTCAGTTTCATTTTAAAATTTATAAAAGCTTTATTTTCCATTGCTTCTATCAATAAAAACTATTTAGACTACTATGCAACACAGTTACGTGAAACAAATAACGCATTTTATAACACGAAAGGCACATTTTCGATACAGGTATGTATGGTGCATGAAGATTTCATGAATTACAATCTTTTTAATTTTAACTTAATTTTATCAAGGTGTTTTAAACACAATACTGTTATTCATTATTAGGTTTTTTGTCAAGCAGAACAAACATAGAAGTACCTAGGAAACATAAAAGTATTAGGAAAACAACTTTTTCCATTGGTAGTCACAGGCGTTATATTTTTAATGCAAATTTAGATTTTCTTTAAAGATGCAATACGCGTCTTGGCACTCTTGAATATACTAACAAAATTCTTAAAAAATTGAATTCAATAGTTTTTTCAATTAACTGTAAAATGAACAACATTTTTTAGCGCTCTTTTTAAATTTAAGTCACGCTTTAGCCTGGAGAATTTTTCATTCTATCACATGGTAAAATGTGCTTTTAGAATTCTTTAAAGGCAAGGCCAGAGATATAATCATTTTCCTTAAAAGTCAACAAGAGTCGAGAAAATTCAATAAGACCGTTACCTAATCACCATAAATATAGACTAGAAAATATTTTTTTATTGAGTACCAAGAAATTAATAATTTTAGCTAGATTTTGTTTTATAAGCTATAAATTATAATACACTGCTCCTCAAAAGAATTAATGATTATCGGGATTGGTGATAGATCTTGAGGCTGGGGACGTGTGACGTGACGTGACATGTTAAGCTATGAGAAAAAAAAACATGTTTGGCAGAAAAAATGCATTTTATTGAGCATTTCGTACAAATGGGGAAAAGCACAAATTAGGCATATCATTAAAAGAGAATAAAAATAGGTCTTTTCTTGAAAGTGTATCGTTTTTTAGTAGGGATTCCCCGGAAGGCCAGCAGTGTTGAATATCTCTGAGACGTGGAGTCAATGAGGCTATTAATGAAGAGCTTTGGTTGTTCTGTCCCACTCATCTTAAAAGATCTTTCCAGTTCTTAGAGAGGTTTTTTTTTCGGACTTGGGTTTATCATGCCCGGCGAATCCATTAGACATTCCCCCTGTGTAATTCCTTCCTCGAAAGGAAATCATGTATCAAGTTAGCACTACGAGGCCTGCAATTGTCGCCCATTAACATGAAGTCATCTTCAACTGGCGCATCGTAAAAGGATTATAATAGGTCGGAGGATCTGATCTTTATATCTGTAATCGGTCAGAGCTCGAATTCGAATGATGTGTAGATTGGTGCAACCATCAATGGAGATGTCAGTATAGAGCTTAACTCCCCCACCGCCAAATCTGAAACTTCTGTGAACGAACGCGGGATTGTTTCTAGTGCCATTTCCCCTAACCCAAAGTGAAAAAGGGCCTATTATCAGGATGAAAAAAAAAGTGAAACTGGACAGAGAAGAGAAAATTGAGCCGTTCATTTCTCCTCCAATCCACACGAACTGTGTCCCACTCCCCGACGTCGTAACGATGCCTTTCTCTTAACGTAACGCATGTCATTGGTCAGCGACCATACAGACCTACAGCGTGGTGCTGGATTCATAGAGTTTGAGTTGAAATTGTGGTACCTTTAACCTAGAAAATGTATGGTTGAAGAAAAGTGGCATTCCTATTTCTTTGTATCCAAGCCGTTATCGTTAAATATGGACCTGCCTACAACTTTACTATGGTCTTCTGACTGCCTTTTTAGTTTCAAAAAATGGTTTCAGACCCTGGAAATCAGAGTTCAGGAAACTCCAGTGGCTTCTGATACTCCGGCTTGTGCCCCCCCCCCCCATCAAACCGAGTAACAACCGGTTGAATCGGTTTGGTGACATCGTACGAGGAACCATGAGGGCTGAAGGCTAACTAAACCTCAAGAAGACATGCATCTTTTATTTTGATAAACGATGCTAGGGTGAAAAAACAACTTTACAAGTGTGGGTTCTCGTAATTTAGAAGAAGGACCAAGCAGAAGACCCTCAGGTTTGACCTGACACCTCAGAGTTATTGTTTGGGAACTTGGAGGACAATGCGACCACAAACCATTTTTACGGATAATGGCGGATAATTGACTGGTTAGAGCCTCGATCCCGCTACTTTCTATTTACAAGATCACTTTCTTTGCCAACTGAGCTAACACAAACGTATAACTCACGTTATAGAAGTAATTTTTCTGTGTCTTTTTATACCGGGTAGTTAAAAAATAAGTATCTCTATTAGAAGCTATCTATAGTTAAGAAATAATCTGAATGTATAATCTTCCTTGTGCCGAAACCAAAATCGGCACACTAACAACAGAATTTAAAAAAAAAAACTAGTTGCAACAATCACCGACAGATGGCGCTACCAGTACAAATGCCGTTGCAAAAATCAAGTAGTGCACATTGCTGGCAATAACGTTGTATGATATGCCTCTTAGTTTCCTAGATTGCGCTTTGACTTTAAATTTCTGAGGCATTACATACTGCAGTGGAGCACTCGTGCACAGCCTGGATTGTGTCCTTCATCATCTCAGTGGTAGTCAAGTAGCACCTAACTTAATCGTATTTGCCATGAAAAGGGAGTAATCATATTATCTGTAACATTTTTCAATAAATTAGGTATGGCACCCGATTTTAGGTTTTTATTCTTTGCACCAAAAAAAAAGCGGCATTAGTTGACGATGGTTGCAACTAATTCATTATTATTATTATTATTCTCCCTTCTCGATTAGTGAATGTGCCCATTTTGGTTTCGTTTGGATTATCCCTTCGAGTTACTGATAGCTCCAAATAAAGATATTTATTTTATAACCACCAAGTATGTTGACAATTAAATTCATACAAAATTCGTCATTCATATTTTTCCAATTATTTAAGAGGTTAAAATCTAAGAAGCACTTTTATAGAGACAGTAACGTTCAAAACTCAATTTCCATCGTAACATTTTTTTATTCACCAACAAATAAGAGATTTACTTATTTTACTATGAATTCAGTACAAGTTGATTAATAACATTTTATTTTTTTTTTCTTTTAAATCCTTATTTTTGTCTATTTCTGGTTATAAATTTCTAATAATGAGATTCGAATTTTAAATGGATGAAGAGATTTGCTTTCATTTCAATACATAAATGTTTCATAACTAATTAATAATAATAATTTGCAAATATTATTGGCAATGTCCTCCATTCAGGTTAAAAAGTAAATGCATTCTCATGTAACAAACTCGCAGCAAAAATAAATAATAGAAAAAGCCTAAACCTTTTTTTTTTTTTTTTTTGCTGAACAAGAAAATGGAACGAAACCAGTTCACCTATTTATTGAAACAGACAGCTTACTTTTTAATTATTTATATATTTTTCTAGATACAATTTATCTTATATTTCTGCGTCTTTTACTACGTTCTCTAAAACACAGACTACTTATAAATATCTTGATTCCAGTTACCATATTCCTGCAAATAAGGGATGACTTTTTGGTTTCTTTATACTTTATTAAGAAGTTTGCGAAATAGATTTGTTATAATCTGGAACTATCAACTACCTCTTGTAGTGCTGCCATCTATTAGCCAGAAACGGAACGATAAAATATTTTCGACTTTTAAAGGAAATATTAGTTTATTTGGAAGTCAAAATTCAAATATTACTTTTATAAAATAATTTAATTAAAATCCTCCCTAAAAATAATTTTGATCATCGCTATAATCATTTTAACCCCAAATATAGAATTGTGCTTTCTAAAAGTTTTTTCAGATACTTCAATTTAGATAATACTTTATTACAGTAATATATTGTTCTCTATAATATTTTAATAGTTATTAATATTAATACTTTTGTTACGGTACAGTAGTGAATGTTTTTTCTTTCTTTAAATATTATGAGAGCCATTTATGATCATTAAAAAAGTTTATAGGAATTAAAAATAATTTCTAAGGTCATAATGAATGAACAATTTTGATAATGGTAAAAAGTAAACAGCAGGTAAACAAAATTACCCGAATTATTACCTTTGATTCAACCTAGCTAGTCCCTGCAGTTCAGTCATTAAGCCACTGACAAATTACGACGATGAAATTGGTATGTACGTATTAGTCTTTTATATTACAAAAAAAGCGGAAAGGTTCGACGTAAACATTATTATTAAAATGGTGTAGTCTTTATTAAGGAGAGCCTCGACGCCTTCATCTAAACTTCACCCATGATTGTAAATTTGATTATAAATTTCATTGACATTAATGTGTACAGTTCGAAACTAATGTCGATTTTATGATTATCATATGTGGTAACTAAATGTTGGAATTGTTACCGATTTGTCGCTGACAGACACATACACACACCACACACACACACACATATATATATATATATATATATATATATATATATATATATATATATATATATATATATATATATATATATATCTATATATATTTGGAGTAATATACTACAATGAATGCTATTTTTTGTCTGTTGTAGAATGAACTGAAAAATTTGGTTCGAAGAGGTATTCCAGAGCAACTTCGCAGTCGAGTGTGGAGCGCTCTCTATAGAATAAAAATCCGAGACCTCAAAGAAGCAAAGGGAGCAAAGTATTTTGAGAACTTGTGCACTAAAGCATCCGAGGCTGAAGTAAGGAAAAATTAAAGTCGCATTTAAACCAGCAATTTGAGTCCGATAGAAATAAGGTCATAATATAGGGTTACGTCCGGAGTGTTTGAATTTGTAAAGTCACGTAATCATTCTGTCGATCATGCTGCTTTAACAAATAAATATTTTTTTGGATTGAGTATAGATTCTGTTTACGATAAGTGATCTCCTTTGAAGGCCAAGTTTATAAATAGCATTAATTTATATACCAGAGGTAGCCGCAATTAAATACGTATTTAAAAGGTATGCAAAAAAGGTCTTAAATTTTTTTTCTTTTACAAAAATTATATTTATTGAATGTCATTTGGGAGTTCTTAGTCCTTTAGTTTTTCAAGGAAATTTTTGAATTGTCGGTGATTTTTTCCTTTGGTGTGGATGTAATTTACAATGTGTTAAACTGTTTGAATAACATCAGAATATTTTAAATATTTTGTAATGAGATGTTCTCGGTGAATTATGCAATTATTGATATGAATTGTGGAATTTGAGAATCATCTCTTAAAAGCCCTGTAAGACCTATTTTTTTACCCAGCATTGCCGGAGCTCCATCAGTTGTAATAATTTTTTAAAATATAATAACACAAAAATGAAAAGAGAACTCGGGTTCATTTATCGAGAGCCACAAATAATCCTTCAAAGAGCCGCATGGGGATCGCGAGCAGCAGGTTGGCCACCCCTGTTATGTATGACAATGAATGCTTGGAAATTTTGGAGTTATTGTAAGATTAGGTTTTAATTCTAACAACTCACAGGACAATCGATTTTTAATAAATTATCTATATGTATGCATGTATACGTATATTTTTCTTTTAATATTTAGCAAAATTAAAAAATAAATAAAACTTTTTTAGTATACAGGAGCACTACCAAAAATTTAAAATTATTATAAGGCATGATTAATTTTATGCATTTTGTATACTTTACTGTAAGTTAAAAATTGATCACTCATTCACTTTTCAAATCTCTTTTTAAAAAATAAATACCCAATTTTTATGTATTTGTCCAAGCCTTAGGTAATACAAAATAATGTTCTAAAGAATACTGGAAAGTATATAGAAATAATCATATAGCTACTTAAATTGATTTCTATTGAAGTATAACAAAATATTTGTTTCGGGTTGAAGAGTTTTTAAGTGTACAGATAATAATGCGTGTATTTAAAAATCTAAAATAAAAGACATCTTTCAGCACTGAACTAAAAAAATTGTCTTTAATTACACACGATTTGCACATTTCTTTCGTTGTTAGAGATCACTCAGAGAAATATTATACAGATAGAGAGGAACTATTATAATGGAAAATGAATTATAATAGTTCGTATCTAACAATTTTCATAATATATGAGATGTTTAAGAAATCGATATGTCATTTTCCTTAATAAACCCGAATAAAATCAATAATTTACAATTTTTAAATAAATGATGCCACTGAAAGTCATCTTTTAAAGATTAATAAGGATTTAGAAATTTTCTTGTAATGAATTTAAAGTAGTTGAAATCGAATCTGCATTTGATACTTTCCAGCTGCCCGAAGCCCACAAGAGGCAAATATCTCTGGATCTGTTGCGGACTATGCCAAGCAATGTCAATTTCTGCGACAGGAACTCGGATGGTGTAAGTATCATACATGTTTCTTGCTCAATATAAATTAATTAAAACCTTTATAAAGATTTAGACTTTCTACTGTGCTGTCAAAACTGAAACTGTGTTTTACGAACATTGCTTTATCATATTAAGAAAGAAAAAAAAACTGTTATGTAACTATTTAATGATCTGACTTTTTGGTGGCACATTAACCCATTAACTCCCGGATATTTCTGATGACTATATATTAGTAATTACCTAACATAGAAGCTATTATAGACACCTGGAAGTAAAACAAAATATGAAATTTAAACACCTTTAAATATGGCATCAAGTCATCATTAGTGAGGAGGTGTCATTTTAAAACATAATAAGATGTCTTTAAAAAAGAGGAAAACTTCGTGATAAGAGATTTATTTGCTATCATATATGAGAAAAGTACTGAAAAGAGATAACTTATCACAGATATGGCTATTCGATATGATTTTGACCGGTATACGTTCAGAATACCTGTCATAATACGTTCCTATTCTAAGCTTGAAAATCATAAAATGCCGATCGAAATGACAAAATTATAGATAAGATTATATTTGAAAATTTGGGAGATTATTCATAAGATTAATATCGACTTTTATTAAAAAGGAAGAATCGTTTCAAGAAAACAAAAACTCTACAAACCCTTTTTTGACTGTCCTCAAATGAGGACGCTGGGCGTTAATGGGTTAATACAATAAGCACTTTAAAACATGTAATTTAATACCTGATTAAATATTTTTAAATAACATTCCAGCTTTTCACAAACTTTATCTTGTGTAGATCTTATATGAATTTTATAGCATAAAATGTAAAATTGTTAATTAAATTATACATATATGTAATAATGGTGCGCGTTGCTTAAAATATTTAGGTTTGGGTTTCAAAATTCCATATATCAATTCTTTTAAAATGGCGGCGTTTTTCTGGTTTTGGGATTTGCTCGAGGCACTCTGTAAGTGGGATGTGTTTTTAGAATTCGCGAGAACTTTCTATGCGGCATGGTTGGCTGTCTCTTGACGTCAATCATGCCGTCGATTCCGGTTTTGAAATGTTTTTAAATAGGCGAGCACCAAGGTTCGAAGGGTTTTTCGTTGTTATTCTAGCTGTTCGAGTTGTTTTTCGTTGTGTGCATTCATTGCAGTCATGTGAAACAGGAATAAACGAAGTTAGTCGAAACTGCTGTCTTTTCTGTTGGTGCCTCTGCATGCCACTCTCAACCTGTTTCATATCGGACTCCCAATGGACACGACTACATTAAGTGGGTGTTGATGTTGTGACGGCTACGGTCGTCACATATATATACATTTTTTAACTTCCATTCTTAACTCCTATGCCGAGGGTCCGTATAAAATAGTTTTCACGAAACTAAATTTTTAGAAATATAATGAGAGGTTGACAGCCAAAGTTAATCAAATTCGTAAGGGAAAGTTAAAGAAATTTATTCTTAAAGTTTCTGAATTTTTCTAAATTCTTGGAATTTTAAATTTAGAAAATTCTTAATAACTAGGGTATTTTCTAACGTATGCTCATATACTTTCATATAGAGTAGCATTCTCTTAACCCTGACAAACAATTCTGTTTAGTAATAGTAAAAATGACTTGGCTCACTCTGGTTGTGAACCAATCAGATACCTTACTAAACAAAATAAAATCTAATAATCAAATTTTGTATCAAATCTTGCTTAATTAAACCTTTTAAAGCTTTAATTTATAATAAAAGCCATTTCAAACTTTTTAATTTTTGCTATATCCATATAAGTACAAAAGTTTTACAAATTTAAGAAATATAAATATAAATATTAATAAATATAAATACTTAAATATTTTCTAAAGAATACGCTAATTTTCTTTTTATGTAAATTTGAAATTTCTTCTTAAGTTAATCGAGTGATCCTACACATGCGTGATCAAGTTATTCTTTCTTCGTGAACATACATGGATGTATTTGTTTGTAATATTTATGGATATACTTACCACACATGCATACATACATAAAAAAATGAGAAAATCTGCACTCACCTTGTGGTTTCTTACACCAAAATCTTCCCTGCCTCTAGGCCAGGGATGGGCAAACTACGGCCCGTTGACCAAATCCGACCAGCCAGAAGGTTTTATCCGGCCCTCGGATAGAATTTTAAGGTACCGGTCCGAGGCAAATTAAAAGAAATATATATTTATACATTATATATCCATCCTCTTTTCCACTTTGTTTAAATTTTATATCCCAAATTTATTATCTCTGGCCCAGAAGATCAGCGGTATATTTGCTACTTAAATCTGAACAAGTGTTTTCAACTTTGA
The DNA here is from genome assembly GCA_032207245.1 of Pardosa pseudoannulata. Lineage (NCBI taxonomy): Eukaryota > Metazoa > Arthropoda > Arachnida > Araneae > Lycosidae > Pardosa > Pardosa pseudoannulata. Next base: position 5,707,800 of record CM063506.1, read on the forward strand.
GCCTTTGAAAGAATAATTTCAGAAGTAGACTGACAAATGAGAATTCAGCTTCGTTCCTTAAAATCAGTACATCTCACTTCGAACCTCAGTTCAAGGAAATTTTAAAAATAAAATAGTAATTTCATTCATCTCCTTAACATATTTAAACCGTAATACTTGTATATTGTTTTTCAAATTTTAGAAAAATTTATCTTGGCTCTCCAAACTTATTTTCTTTCAATTTTTGGCCCGCGACTGAAAAAGTTTGCCCATCCCTGCTCTAGGCATTTTCTTTTGAATTTATATGTACTGTTATAGATCTCATACATATTTTGCATTTCCTGGAGGTGGTGTCTGCTGATATAAAAATAATTTTTCTGTGTGTATTTGTGGGGTTGTATTTTTTGCCCTTTCTTTTCTTTTTGTGTCATACAGTTGTTTTGGGGTGATTATTTTATACATTTATGCTCTTTCAAATTAACCTATTACCATATTTTTTGTTAGAAAATAAAAGTGTTTTCCATAACATGTATCGCTGGGATATTATACCTGTACGACAAATACTTTAATTGAGTGAGTGTCGTGGCGTTGTATGTTTTGCCCTTTCTTTTCTTTTTGTGTCATACAGTTGTTTTGGGGTAATAATTTTATACATTTATGCTCTTTCAAATTAGCCTAGGATCATGTTTTTTGTTGGAAAATAAAAGTATTTTCCATAACATGTATCGCTGGGATATTATACCTGTACGACAAATACTTTAATTGAGTGAGTGTCGTGGCGTTGTATGTTTTGCCCTTTCTTTTCTTTTTGTGTCATACAGTTGTTTTGGGGTAATAATTTTATACATTTATGCTCTTTCAAATTAGCCTAGGATCATGTTTTTTGTTGGAAAATAAAAGTGTTTTCCATAACATGTATCGCTGGGATATTATACCTGTACGACAAATACTTTAATTGAGTGAGTGTCGTGGCGTTGTATGTTTTGCCCTTTCTTTTCTTTTTGTGTCATACAGTTGTTTTGGGGTAATAATTTTATACATTTATGCTCTTTCAAATTAGCCTAGGATCATGTTTTTTGTTGGAAAATAAAAGTGTTTTCCATAACATGTATCGCTGGGATATTATACCTGTACGACAAATACTTTAATTGAGTGAGTGTCGTGGCGTTGTATGTTTTGCCCTTTCTTTTCTTTTTGTGTCATACAGTTGTTTTGGGGTAATAATTTTATACATTTATGCTCTTTCAAATTAGCCTAGGATCATGTTTTTTGTTGGAAAATAAAAGTGTTTTCCATAACATGTATCGCTGGGATATTATACCTGTACGACAAATACTTTAATTGAGTGAGTGTCGTGGCGTTGTATGTTTTGCCCTTTCTTTTCTTTTTGTGTCATACAGTTGTTTTGGGGTAATAATTTTATACATTTATGCTCTTTCAAATTAGCCTAGGATCATGTTTTTTGTTGGAAAATAAAAGTGTTTTCCATAACATGTATCGCTGGGATATTATACCTGTACGACAAATACTTTAATTGAGTGAGTGTCGTGGCGTTGTATGTTTTGCCCTTTCTTTTCTTTTTGTGTCATACAGTTGTTTTGGGGTAATAATTTTATACATTTATGCTCTTTCAAATTAGCCTAGGATCATGTTTTTTGTTGGAAAATAAAAGTATTTTCCATAACATGTATCGCTGGGATATTATACCTGTACGACAAATACTTTAATTGAGTGAGTGTCGTGGCGTTGTATGTTTTGCCCTTTCTTTTCTTTTTGTGTCATACAGTTGTTTTGGGGTAATTTTATACATTTATGTCTTTCAAATTAGCCTAGGATCATGTTTTTTGTTGGAAAATAAAAGTATTTTCCATAACATGTATCGCTGGGATATTATACCTGTACGACAAATACTTTAATTGAGTGAGTGTCGTGGCGTTGTATTTTTTGCCCTTTCTTTTCTTTTTGTGTCATACAGTTGTTTTGGGGTAATAATTTTATACATTTATGCTCTTTCAAATTAGCCTAGGATCATGTTTTTTGTTGGAAAATAAAAGTATTTTCCATAACATGTATCGCTGGGATATTATACCTGTACGACAAATACTTTAATTGAGTGAGTGTCGTAGGATTGTATTTTTTTTTCACTTTCTTTCCTTTTTGTGTAATACAGTTGTGTTTGGAGTAATTATTTTATATATTTATGTTCTTTCAAATTAACCTATTACCATATTTTTTGTTAGAAAATAAAAGTATTTGCATAAAATGTATCATTGTGATATTATACCTGTACGACAAATACTTTTATTTTATAAGGAAAAACAGAAAATTTCAACTACATTTCTGGTATTTCAAAATGAAAGTGAAAGTATATTTGAAAATATTTTAGTAGAATATTTTTTCCAATTCTTCTTCAACTGTATTAATTAAACTATTTTTTCCATAGATTCAAAAGCTGCAATCTGTCCTCCATGCTTTCTGCCTCCACAATCCCAAACTTGGCTACTGCCAGGGTATGAACTTCCTTGTAGGAATGATGCTACTGTTTGTTGACGTAGAAGATGCTTTCTGGTGAGTGGAATTAGACTATGTAATGTTTTAACCCATTAATGCCCATGATCTTTAATTCAGAACAGCTTAATGAATAGAGGGAAGATATTTTATGCTTTATGGAAATGATTTTCACCATTTAGTGAAGAAAGTTGACAAGCCTAGCTGATGTTATTTATACGAGGCTCATCCAGAAAACAAGTTTCCCTATTTAAAAGAAAAAAAGAACTCACACTTTCAGGAGCATATTTATTGGCATCAAGTACAGCAATGTTTCAGCTATTTTTCAACATAGCCACTACCAGAATTGACACATTTGTCGTATTGTGGGATCAACTTTTGTATCCCTCTGTCCTAGAACTATGCCGTTGTGAATGGAACCAACGTGTGACAGACGTCTTCAGCTCTTCATCGTTGCCAAAACGCTCACCGGAAAACAGGAATTTCTTGAGGTGTAAGAAAATGGGCTAAATCTCTGGGAACTAGATCAGGGCTATAGGGTGAATGATCAAACAACTCCCAGCCAATTTTTTTCAAAACAGCTGCTGTGCTTCGAGCCGTATGTGGATGAGCATTGTCATGGAGGAGCACAACACCTTCATTAAGCATTCCACGCCTCTTGTTTTGAATGGCACAGTAACGGTCAGCGTTTACTGTTTCACCACGTGGAGAGAAGTCAATAAGGAGAATGCCCTTTCTTTGCAGGCGGCGGGAGAAGGAATTAGAGCTTCCATTTCGGACCACCGCTACCACGCTACTGGCAAGAGGCAGGACCTGTCCAACTGGCATATAATTGATACGTCATAGATCTGTTACGCATGCTTAATTGACAAGGCTAGTTACGTTTACTTTAAAGGGAAAAACATCGGAAAACTTACTTTCTGGATGCACCTCGTAATTTTGTAATTTAGGTCGCTATTTGATAATCATTCGAACCAAGCGTATGAATTTGTTTTTGGAGCAGGTGCATTCACTAAAATCAAGGCGTAATTATATTTACAAGTATTATAAAACTTTAGAGTAAGTTTTATACAAATAACATTAAATAAATCTATTATCTCGAAATTTTTTATATATTAACCCTTTGCAATCGAGGGATCTGGAGCAGAGCCATTTAAAATTTGTCTTCAATCTCGAAGGCTCCGATAAGGAGACAATGCAAAATAATTAGTTTTTAAGGTTTGTTTTTGTTCTTATGTTAAAAACTGAAAATTATTTTCATTGTCTCCGTAGAGGACTCCTCGAGTTTGAAGACAAATTTTAAATGGCTCCTCTCCAGAACCCTCGAGTGAAAAGAGTTAAACTGGAAATGTTCGCGCAGAGTAAGACTTACCCCTTGCTTCGCTCAATTTAAAATTTTTGTTTTTGAAAGCGGATGATTTTCTGTCTAGCGAACTTTAAATTCATAATTTTGGTGGGTAAAAGTCAATTGGAAAATTCTTTGAATACATATTTCGGGAAAGCCACAGAGTATTACCTGCTGGGTATGTCGAACTCTCCGCGTGTATTTGTGTTACAGTTTTAGGTAGGGGAGTACTTTTTTAAATTATTTAGTCCTTCTGGCGTGTTACCGTAGTTATGTTGAGGAAATGAATATTTAAGAAATTAATTGGATACTGTTTCTTTAGATAAAGAAATTTTAAATAAAGATGATGAAGAACCATATGATGAGGAATGTAACAGCAATCATGATTCATTAATTAAAATGAAATTGAATGGAGAAATTAAAGGTGGTGATGATGAAGATTCACAAGAAAATGATTATTTCTTGGGTAAATGGACAATTTTACAAAATGAAAGACAAAGAATTTTAGATCTAATTTAAAGGCTCCCTTGAAAATTTTCGTTATGATACTCCCAAGAAATTTAAAGTGTTTCTGAAAGTGTTACTTCTTTATTGGACGTTTGATATCTACTAATATCTTTTTAAATGTCAGAGATTTTATAAAATGCCCAAATATAACCTGATAAAAATACTAAAAGGAATATACATAAAAGATTAGAGAATTACTAAATAAAAAAGACATCAAAACTAAATAAGTTTATGAAAAAAGTGATAAATACATGTGTAAGAAATACACGGCAAGTATTTGTAAAAAATGGGCTAAATACTGTAAGTATTAGTTTTAAATGTGTTTATAGATGTATTTTGCTCTCTTTTTTACTTTTTTATCCTTAGCGTATTGTTTTCAGGATAGAAATTAAGGACAACCAAACCTGGGTATGAGATAGCCTGCTCCTGTAATACCGTTCGTTTTGTTCGAGTGCGTAATTCATGGTTAATGAGATACTATGTTTAAAATTAATCAATCCATCCACAAGCGAGGTTATTACTTTAAAATAAACAAGATGGCTGTTTGAATTGCGCTTTATTTTATTTTACTCATTAGAAATCAGAACTTATATTCAAGATATTCATAATATATATAGCAGTAATTATTCAGACCTTATTGAGTCAATAATTCTCGCAGCAAGCCACAACTTATTTTTCTTATGTTTAACACTTGATTTACCAAACCTTTCAAAATGACTAGTTTCGCAATTCAGTGTCAAGGTCAAGGTAATTAGGTTACACGGAGTACCTAGCGAAGTGTAAAATCTTTACTTTAACCTCATAACGTAAAACAGATCAAAACATCAATTTAGACCTCAAGACAAAAAGTATTCCAAACAAAAATTTAATACACTCCAGCTG
>CM063506.1:5718020-5760520 GCA_032207245.1 Pardosa pseudoannulata
CTAACATTTCGAGCTTTTAAATACATAATTTTTCCCAAGTTAGTTGTTTATTGTTATTTTCTCTGTTAGCAATAAAAGAAAGATAAATTATGTTCTTAAAAGAAGTGTTTCTACAAAACTACAACTAAAATTTTAATGTAGGGAAATTTTTCGGATGAAATTATGAATTCTATTTCAGTTTCATTATATTAAAACTCTGGCTGCTATTACTGTAAAATAAGAAAATATTTATATAATAACTAATAAAGTTTAAAAATTCATTTATTTGATTCTTTAGATTTTCCATTTACATTAGAATCCGTTAATTTTCAACTTACTTGTTTGCTTAGAGCAAACAAAACTTATAAAAAACAGAGTACACCCCCACTCATATTACAAGAAGACATCTATCCGTCATCTCTGTTTAACCCTTTTTATCCTGACTGTACTTATAAGTACCGCTTCAATCAAACACCTATACATTCCTAATACATCCGTTTTTCCTGACGGTACTCACAAGGACATGAACTATGCAGTTCCTACAGCAGAAAAGAAATGACAGCACTAATCAGGAATCCTTTTTATTCGCATAGTAGGGATTTTATAATTGGCGTGCTGCATTCGAAGTTCATAGAGGGGTAGAGGTGATATACGTGTTGTTCAATTGAGTAAATTTAGTGGTTTATTACCTGTTATTTGTTACCATTATTTTTAGAGACTTCTATACTTCGCTGGTAAGCATTCCATTTGTTTTATTCATAATTTAATGTTTTATTTTCTATGATAGAGTCAAAAATATATGTTGGTATTAGAAAGTACCAGTTTTAAAAACTAACTACTAAAATACAGTAAAAATTAATTATCTTTTTTCTCAGATTATTCTCCATTAAAACTTATCTAATGATGCAAAAATGCAGTAAGAAAGTTGATGGTAAATTAATTCAGGATATAAAGGGTTAATGTTTGTACACAGTATACAACATTGCGGTTTTCTGATATTTATGCTTTGTATCATATCTGTTCATTTGAAATTTGTCCAAAATTACTTAAAAATCCCCTATATAATAATAGCCTAAGTTATCTGTCCGCAAATTTATGAAGCGGTTGGACCTGGAATGGATAGAGGCATCCATTCAAAGCGAATAAAGTTTATCTTCTCCTAAACTATCGATCCGATTCTAAAATAAATTTGTATAAATAGGCTACATATCACAGCAAAAAATACTATCGTCTTTAAAACATTCGAAATCCACCCCTTCGCCCCTTTTCGAGAGTTTATTGCCATTATTTCGAGCCCTATTTTCCCCGGTTAAGAGCAGGGGATTAAATTTATCAATTTATCACTTAATAAATAGGTAAAAGTAACAATATTTTCTAGCATTGTGACGTCATTCCTTTAAACATCTCATTTAATCATTTCCTATTTTAAACTATTTAAATATCGTCTACACTATTTTAATATTTTTTACCACTGAACTTAGATATTACGTAAATAATTTTCTTTTATATTTGGTTTAAATAGTAGATTAGGTACATATGTGATAATTTTAAATTTAATCATCGATTATTTTTTGTTGCAATGAAAATTTTATCATCGGTATTAACAACAAATTCTTTTCATATAAATCTAGGAGTCTATTTCATGGATTCATAAATATCTAACTTTTAATTTATATATATTTGGAAATTAAGAAGTTTGTTCGTTTGTGTGTTTGTTTATTATACATAACCACATGGTTTGACTAAATGAATTCAATGTGATTCTAAACTGCATTACAGGATCGGGAGATTCTAGAGGAGTATGACGATAAATAGATCATTTAGAGTGAACCAGATAATTCTCAGCCAAAAAACAAACCATTTTTTATCTGCCTCATTGGGTACTTAACAGTTCTGGAATATTAAAAATTTTACTAATCCCGTCATATGATGGGCTATATGCTAGTGTTAAATTGTATGACAGACGATAACATCCTAGGTATAGGTCGTCATATTATTGATAGAAAAAATTTTCATTATACTTGTCATAAACAAAATTTAAGGCACATTTTCCAATCATGTTACTGTCATTTAATGGTACTAGAAATACCCTCACCTTTAGGTAGCTGCCTTACAAATTTTTCTAAGTCGTCTTTAATTTTTTCGTTTTGCGTCACTAATTGCTGTATTTCATCAGTCGTGTTGTCCGTCTTCCTGGATACGGAGAGCACTGCTTCCCTCAGGGACCTGAACACGTTTTCGTCGGACCTGCGAGCCATCTCTGTCCGCCTTGCACTCTCGTCCAGCCTGCGGTCAGCCTGTGCAAGCCACAGTTCCATGTTGGCAAGCTTCAAGTCTCGCGATGCAACATGAGATTCTGACTTGCACTTTTGCAGGGTTAGGTTGGTAGTCAGAAGTTCTAAGTTTATCAGGCGATTCCTTTGTTGTTCTAGATGAATTTCTGCTCGACTCCATTCATCCTGAAAAAAGAATAAAAAATATATATCTCGAGAAAAAAAAATAGTTCTCATGCGGGGAGAGATGATACTTGCCTCTTTCGGTTTTTGTCCATAAAGCACTGCATTTGTTAACTGGTTTCTTATGGGACCACTATACAGCTGGCAAAGATTTCTCTCAATGAAGAAATCGCACAAATACATCCAAACGTTCTTTCGGGAATGAAACAGAAACCCACTACGGAGAAGCACGAAGTGTTAACCATATTAGAGTGTAGGCGATTTCAGGACATGAATATATTTTGCCAAACGTTCTTTCGGGAATGAAACAGATACCCACTACGGAAAAGCACGAAGCGTTAACCATATTAGAATGTAGGCGATTTCAGGACACGAATACATTTTGCCAATTCTATTTTGATAAAGTACCAGCACATAATAATCAATGACTCATCAATAATTTTGTTAGTCAATAATTTTGAAATCATTTGTATCTTAATTTTTATTTAGAACAACAAAAATTTGTATAAAACTTTAATACTTTTCTGTAGTATGAAATAGGTTACAAAGTTGAGACATAAGATGAATCCTTTAACTTTTAATTGTGTGTTTACCAAATTTTTTAAAAATAGTTATGTTTTCTATAAAATCTCATATTGCATAAAATCATTCTGTAAAATTCAAGGTCCAACCACAGTTCATAGAGGAGAGAAAAAGGATATTCCATTCCTATTATAAGGAACACAGCTAGGTTAATATGGAGAGAAATTTAAATCACACCCCCATTCTATCCCCTATATAATAATAGCCTAAGTTATCTGTCCGTCTGTCCTCGAATTTATGAAGCGGTTGTACCTGGAATGGATAGAGGCATCCATATTGGATTCTTGATGAGTTAGGGTTAAAAACGTTCGACATCCACCCCTTCCCCCCTTTTCAAGCATTTAATGTCATTATTTCAAGCCCTATTTTGGCCTATTAAGAGAAGGCGATTAAATTTATCAATTTATCCCGTAATAAATAGGTAAAAATAGCATTTTTTTTTCTAGCATTATGACGTCATTCCTTTAAACATCTCATTTATTCTTTTCTTATATTAAATTATTTAAATATTGTCTACATTATTTTCATACGTTTTATCTCTGAACTTAGATATTACTTAAATAATTACTTTTTATATTTGGCTTATGTAATAGATTAGGTACATATGTGATAATTTTAAATTTAATCATCGATTATTTTTTGTTGCAATGAAAATTTTATCACCGGTATTAACAACAAATTCTATCTACCTCCAGGGTGTAGTGGAAATGATAGTTTCATTCCTTTACTTCCATTAATTACTGCAGCAAGAAAAATTAGGAAGAACTTAACGATAATTTCGACGTAGCTAAGAAAACTTTGAATAATCTTTCTAAATGAATTCAACGAGATTCTAAACTGCATTCACAGTATCGGGAGACTTCAGAGGAGTATGAAGATAAACAAATTATTGAGCGTGTACCAGATAATTCTCAGCCAAAAAACAAACCATATTTTTATCTGCCTCATAGGGTACTTTACAATTCTGGAAAATTGAAAATTTTACTGATTCCATCATATGACGGGCTATATGCTAGTTCTGTATGATAATTTCTTGAATTATATGCTATTGTTTAATTTTGTTATTTTATATGCACTTTCTAATATACTGGTATTCATGCAAAGACATTATATGCACAATATCTAAAGTATCACTGAATATTATATCCTCCAAAGAATCCTAGCCGAAAAATGACCGAATGAGTAAGGCGATTCGCTTCGGTACCATGAGTTCATGGATTCAAAGCCCACTGCTGGCGTTCATGTTTGTAGCCGTTCAAAATCGGCTTTAAGCAATAGGTTACAGTCTAATTTGCCCTCTTGTCACAAAACAGTAGATTTATAATGCTCCAAACCAAACCAAACCATATCACCAAAGAATCCTGCGACTCTGAATACTTTATGGACAAATTGAAAGCAAAGAAATAAACTTTCTTCTTTTTATAAACAGTCTCGTCTTTCACATACATGCGTATTTCTGAAAGAAATTCTTTGATCTGTGGGTAGACAATAATTATACCTGAAATATATTCTTAACGGTAAAGATGAAAGTTATTTTTTATTGTATCAATGCAAACTGCACATTTAACTTACTTTTAAGTCCCTTATTCTTCCCCTATCTGCCGCTCTGTCGTGGGCCACTACATCGAGAGCCGCCTGAGACTGAGCCACGTTGAATTCCAGTCGTGCGACGTCCCTTCTTAAACGGCTAAATTTCTCTTCAAAGTCCTCGACCTGCGACGTCGTCGACAGGAACTTCTCGGTTGCGTTGGCCACTAGTTGGGTGCAATAGTTTTGAATTTGCAACGACTTCCTCTTACCCTGAGAAGAAGTTAACATACAAATAAACATTGTTTTAACAAAACAAGACATTTCTATATCAACATACTTGAAATATTCATTCAAGGGATTATATGAAGAAGCATTGCTTTGAAAACATAAAAGAATCTGAAGAACTACGTGGCTCATGTAGGTAAAACCCATTATGAGTGTGTAAATTTTTATATATGTAAATATGTATATATATATATATATATAATATATATATATATATATATATATATATATATATATGGGTCTCTGTGTGTGCATGTAATCGGCGAAAATATTCTCACCGATTACTCTAGAAATTAGCCCCTGTTATTTAAGTTGCTTGGACTTGAAGGGCAATAAGAGTAATGCAGCTCCTAATCTTAATGCAGTCGTGAGCCATCAGAAACCTAAGTCTATAATAGTGGAACTTTAAATTTATTTAAGAATCAAAAGTATGGGTCTAAACGAAAGTCTGGATGAAGCTATTGCTTTGCATCGAATGCTCAAGAATACACATTTCTTTTACCAATGTTAATCCCAAGAGCGAGGAGAAAGGAAAAAAGGAGACAGGAAGAATAGCTGAGAAAATATCGATTTTTCCTGTACGGAATGTCTCTAACATTTCAAAATGCATAAATTAGGCGATTCGAAACATATTAATCTAACTTTTATTTTACATTTTCTTCAAATATAAACTACAAAGTTTCATATTTAATCTAAGGTCTAAAATGTATATTATAAATAAAAAGGGAGATATGTGTAAAAAAATATTCATCTTCTGTAAAACATATTTGATAGCATTTACATGTATCACTAATAACGAGAAGGCTATCAAATATGTTTTACAGAAGATGAATATTTTTTACATAGGTAAAAGGAGAGTCTTTCAAATACCTTAAAAAATAAAGAATCACTGTAGGAAAGCACGAGAAACTCCTAGAAGTCTAAGAATAGGAAGTTATTTTAAATTTATTAAAAGGCTAGAAGATTATTCTAAGGTTATCGACACAAATTTACATCAGTTCTTTAGAGAAATCAACAACAAATTTATTAATTGTCTGATTCATAATTTGATTATTTAATTTCGTTTGCATAAATATACACGTTTTCTGTAATTAAATATCTATACTTTATATGTGTTCCCAAAGCCAAAAGTCTCAAGGGTTGAGGTCTGGAGATCGGGATAGACACACATTAGGAAAGTGGCGGCGCATGAGAAGTTCTTCTGTAAAGTAATTTTTGAGAACGTTCTTAACAGGAAGGCTACTGTATGGAGGAGCTCCATCTTGTCTTTTGGCTTTGGGGATACATCAGAAGAACATGATCTGAAAGATAGCAATATTCTCAGCATTTCTCCGGACGCACAGCGGTCAACTGAAGAATAGGCTATCTTACGATTTCAAATGATAGCTGAAGAGAATGACCTTCCTATTACAAACATCTTGTAATAAAATTATAATAAATGCAACTATAGTAAATACTGGCTAAATGTGTAATTAATTAAAAAGCCCTCTGTTTTTTAATTAATTATACATTTATTATAAAAATTTTAAAATAACATTTTTATTCGCTCAAATAAATTAACACCCTTTCATTATGTCCTACACAATATTAAATAACTTTCTGAATAAAACCTTGGACTGCAGAAAACTTTAAAGTAGGAAAATTTAATTATGGACAAGCTGTATATTCAAAAGTCTAGATAGACCAATAATTCTGAACATAGAAAATACACTGTTTATGAATATAAAATCGATATGCATCGTTAAGCGAATGCAGCTTTTCAATAAAGAAATTATTTAAACAATTATAATATCTCATAAAATAGTTCACATATTATATTTGCTAATTTAAACCAGTTTTACATAAATATACTTCCAATGATGTGTTAGATTTTCAAGCAAATAAAACTTAAACCAATCAAGTAACTTTAAGAGTCCACGATCATCTTAAATGTTTAGGACTTTGGTATAGATTCTTAAAATCAATGTAGTGTGTTCGGAAGGGATATAGTCAGTATTCTATGTCTGCAAATCAAGATAGTTTTGTTTTTCTATAAGTATGATCTTCTTTTTTAGGCACCATCGTTGATTATCGTATCGTAATAAGCAAATGTGTATAAAAAAAGTTTAATCTTCTCTGTTCTTTAGTGAAAAGATGATAACTCTTAACTAAACCGGAGCTCAAGACATAGAATGAGTTGCAATTTATTAGAAATATAATCGAAAAAAAACTATCGTTTAATGGGATACTTTCTATTATGTTTACAATCCAAAGAGAAAAATTATACTTACCTCTTCTAAATGCTGCCGTAAGAGAGACCTTTCTTCATGAACTTTCTGTTCTAATTCTCGGAAATACGTTTTCTGTTCTTCCCATACATTTCGGATATCGGGTTCGTTTTGAGACACCCTTTTCACTTCAATTACTTCTTTGGTTGTCTCGCCTAGAATGAGTGAGAGTTATATATATATATATGCAATATATCAAAATTATTACACATTAATATCTCTTAAAAATTATCCTCTTTTCCATTCTTATTCCTCGAAATCTAATTTCGCAGCCACAAAATATCTTAATTAAAGGAATGTCCACGAATTAAAATTCTTCCAACCTATTTCCCAAAGCTTTCTCTGTGATAAAGGCAAATTTTCTGCCCACTCCATATTTTTCAGCTGACCCCAGTTCACTTTTCAATTATCTAAGTTACTTTTTACTGTTGACAGTGCTGACTAAGATACTCTTTCTTGGGAATTAGTCTCAGCGTCTCGCTTTGGAGCCCAACCCTGTTAACCACACGTTTTCATGTTCTTTCTGGCTCCAGCCTTTCATAGAGAAACATGTCATTTCCTTAACTCAATAAAAGTTTAAGTTCTTTTATGAACTCACCATTCTCTTCTAAGTGCCACTACTGCTTACTTAATAGTCTAGCTCCTAAGCTTCTCCATGCCCAGCAAGCCCGGCAAGTAAATACAATAGGGGCTTAGTTCAATTTGATCGGTGAATTTAATTTTCAGCGTGATATATATATATATATATATATATATATATATATATATATATATATATATATATATATATATAAAGTAATCTATATATGTTTATCTATTTGTTCTTCATAGAAATCAGATAATTTGTCACAGAGTCGCAAATTTTGAATAAGCATTCTTTGTTACCATCCAAAAAAAATATTGTCGATATTAGAATTTCTTTCCACCACCGTATTTCGTAATACACAATATTACGGATATTAACGTTGCCTGATTATGGCATGGCAACCCATGTATGGCATTCTCACCTTTTATCAGGTAAAGAAACATATTTTCTTATTCATAATCTGAAAATAAAGTTGTGTACAGTGGTTATTTTATTGTTTGTATTGAGATAGTGTAAAAAAAGTAAAAAAAAATTCTTTTTAACTGTTTTTGTGCCATTCGAATGTACGGTACCAATTCGAAGAATGCCAAACCAATTTAACGAGTTCTCTAAATTTTGGGGAAAGCTCATAAAACACACAAAAAAGTGTTGTTTACAAAATTAATTCAAAGAGAAACATGTTACAAAATATAGGGAGAATAATTAATGTCAATAGCATTTCAATATTTGTTAAAACTCTTTCAACCAACATAAATACAACCCACTATGATAAAGAGAAAAATCAATTCTTTTTTACAAATACTATTTGTAAATAAGAAAAACTATTATTTTGTATAGTTTTATGTAGATCACGTAGTAGGAGGTATAAATATTGCGTGTGCAGTCACAAGAATATTTTACATTTCGAATTTCGTTTTAGCATATACACAATCTCGCCATCAACCAGCATGGAATGCAAGTGAAATAAAGATCTCTAAACAATTTTTTTCATGTATTTTTCTAAGAAATTAAATTATTTATGACTTTTATAAATTTAATTTGAGATAGTTTTCTCATGATGCTAAATAATAAAGCGGCGACGTACATGCAACGATATATCGTTATCGGTATTTTTTCATAAGTGTTGCGAACGATGATATATCGTCGTTCAGCACTATAGCGGTTAACAGCATAGTATATACGTAACTGTAATATAAAACACATTATTTAACAACTTACGTCTGCCACCGAGCCGTGGCAGCTCAGTTGGCAGAGGCAACGCTTTCGTAACTGGTTGGTTGGTTGGTTGGGAGCACTACGGTCTACTTTTTTGTAACACGAGAGCTAATGAGACCGGGACCTACTGCTTAAAGCCGATTCCGAACGGCTACGAACACCCATGCCTCAGTGGGACTCGAACCCACGAACTCCGGATCCGAAGGTTAGTGCCCTAACCATTCGACCATCGTTCCTTTCGTAACTGGAGGGTTGCGGGTTCGGAGCCCGAGCCGGCCTAAAATCCGCAGTGTTCTTTAAAAGTGACTGGGGCAAGTAAAATATATGCATGATCACAATGTCCTTCAAGTTCTCAAAAGAAACATCTGGCAATGGCAGGCCAAATCAATGGCTTTTCTGCTTGGTCCCTGCTTCTAAATTACGAGGACCCACTTGAGAGAGAGGTTGGACCTTCACCGTTGAGGTGAAGGTCAACCACCGCGTAGGCTCAATTGTGCTAGGTTTGACCAAGTAGCACAAAACAACAACAAAAACGATTGCCTTCTTAGACGGCCGATTGGTTAGGGTGGAATATTAAAAAAATGATGAAAAAGAATGGTTTGTACAAAAACAATTTTTTGGTACCGGAGTTCGTGGGTTCGAATCCCACTATGGCATGGATGTTCGTAGCCGTTCGGAATCGGCTTTAAGCTAAAGGTCCCGGCCTCATTATCCTTCTTAGACGATGTGTAGTCGGCTTGTCAAGTTCATCATTATCGTCAAATTTTGAACTTTTATTCTGTTAACACTTTCATATATTCTTGGGGGTTAGCACTGTTACACTTTTATTTTTGTTTTATGAAAAGGATGATATACATTTAATTGGCCGTGACTTTGTCTACGTTCTTACGAATATACATACGAAAAACAAAATTTGACTGATATAACTGTATAGAAATCGGCCGTTGATGAGGATTGATATTAGTGTAGGTCTAAAATAAAAATTTTGCTGCTCGGCTGATATGTGTTCAAGATATCGTCCACTCAATAATGTTGTATATTTCGAGGAAAGAACAGAGAGATTTGTTCCTCACAGATATGAGTCTCTTTTATGCGTAACACCATTGTTTATGCTCATTATAAAGTTATAAAAAGTACATATTTAAAAAACTAAGATGTAATATACTTTGTCCCCTTGTAAGAGGTGAATCGCATGTAACACTTCAGTATGGTAATTACTAAAACCAAGAACCTCGAGGTATATTGGGAAATAAAACAGATAAAATATTCATATATATAAGTAGAAAAACAGTAAAACTTACCTACGGGTAAAAGCGATTCAGCCACGAGGTCACCAGATCCTTCCTCTGAAAACGGATCACGAGAATTCTAAAACATCGAGAGAAATGGAAAATATTCACTGAATTCAACGACAAAACACATAAAAATATTATAGGTAACATTCAAACCGTTTTCTTTAAAAGATGCGTAGTTCATTTTATATCAGATATTTAAGGATTTGTATTTGGATAGTTTAAAAATATTGCTAAATGATAATGCACTCAACTTTGTTTGTTTTTAGTATTAAATTTATTTAAGTTTATAATATGATTGTTTTGGAGCATTTATTAGAAGAATGTAATATAATTATATAGTATAATTTTTGAACTAAATATTATTCTTTTGTGTGGAAAATAGACTTATACCACTTTCAAAGTAATTATAATTATAATTTCATTAACTACGTAAAAATATAATAAGAAAAAATTAATAAGCAGATTAAGTTCATTATTATTATAAAATACTTTTTGTCAAAACTGGACGTAAACCACTTTTAAAAAAATCATATCATTTTTTGGAAGAGAAAAATTACTCATGGGCATAATATTTTGATATGTATATATTATATATATATATATATATATATATATATATATATATATATATATATATATATATATATATATATTATACATACATATATATGTAAGGAAAATTCTCTGGGGTTTTCAAAACTTAAGTCAAGGGCTAAAAATTCCCTCATTCTTTTGCTTTTTCTTTTTTAAAACCTAACCTAAATTGACCACTAGGGTTACAATTTAAGCCCTCAGAGAAGCGGTTTGACCAATTAGAACAATTTAGGAAATTTCCAAACAAAAAGGAGATGCACGCTGTCGGACGCAGATTTTTCTATAGATTTTTCCCACAGATTTTGACTGAGATGTTGACCCAAGTGTTAAGGGTCTTTTACATATAACTTCATGCTAGCTGACCGCTCAGTTTGTAGTGTCCCAATGATGAAGTGGGAACCCTTCCTCCAACGTCCTGTTAATAAAGGTCTTTAGGTAAAACGGTGTCATTTTTATGGGCCATGACTGCATCCACCCATCGTGAAGTCCGTCTATTACATATATATGTGTGTGTATCTATTTCAATATCTCGAGCAACTCCAGGTCTATTTTTCTGTAAAAGAAGGTTTTAATCAACTTAATCATTTTAACAACGTGAATTAAAAAAATAAATAAACAGACATCCGTAATCTAATGTGATTTTTTTTCTATTTCTTTTACTTTACATTACTTTCACTGACAAGCAGCCAAACTTGGCGACTTAGCGACAGTATTTGAAATCATTTCAGATGACGTGATACTCACATCTGTAACACACTTTCATCGCAAGATTTTTCTAATACAGGTGAGCCTAAAAATAATAGCCATTAATTTATATTATACATGAAATTCTATTTCTATTCTTGACGTCATAATTACACACGTATTTCCAATTTAGTCTATGTTCATGTTGTTTAAAAACTACGTGTAAATATATTCTTATTCAGTGATTTTATTCATGATTTTACTCCAAAAGAAAATCATGTAAGCTCTGCTTTAAGAATGTTGTATGAATAAGAAAATAATCATTTTAAATTTATTAAAGACAGCATGCGTATTTTTTCAGATATTGATGTTTTATTTGATTTCATTTGAGTATTTACTTTCTTAAGCGTACCAATTTTTCGTATTCAACGATAACATGCTACTCAATTCAGATATAATTTAGCAACATCCTACATTTCTCAGGTATTGACGCTGTCATGCGTGAAATTGGCCGTAATAGAATAATAAAGTGCTATGACTTCGGGATAAAAGTGTAATGAGTTTCGATCAAGCTAAAACTTCTATACCTTGCAGGTACCATTATCATAGAATGAATAATTCTGTAATAAATATTAACTATAATAATCACTTCTAGATTACTATTTTAGCTTCAGAATCTCTCAACATTAGTTATTAGTGTTCGAACTATCCCGCTTAACGTTTAAAGTAACTTATTGCTTTTAATTAATGTTTAGACGATGAATATAATTATCATTTAATCATTCATTACTGATTCGCAATTATAGTGACACAACTCCGTTTTTTGTACGGCAGATATTTGCAAGCTAGTTCTTGTATTTCAGACCAGAGTTTAAAAGAAATCTATCCACCACAAATTTTAAAGGAATATTCTTGATCCCCTGTTTATAACCTAAATAAAAATATTAAAATATTTCTCTTCCAGTTTTAGAAACGACATAATCTGAGTCTCTCCCTTATATGAAAATCAAATCAAAAAATCTGAAGTGGACACCACAAGGCATTCTTGTATGTCTATTTATTAACACAATGTATGCGGGACACGTACTAGTACGTTCCTGATGATTGATACTTGAGCGTGGACACGTACTAGTAGCTTTTAGCCGAACGATGGCCGAATGGTTACACTGACCTTCGATTCGTGGGTTCGAGTCCCACTGAGGCATGGATGTTCGTAGCCGTTCTCGGCTTTAAACAGTATCCCGGTATTAGCCCTCGTGAGCAAAAAGTAGACCGTAGTGCTCCAAACCAATCAACCTAGTAAGTTTTCTGACGATTGATACTTGAGCGCGGGTCACGTACTAGTACGGGTTAGTGTAACAGCATGGTTTGTGGGTACAAAAATAACGGTATATACAGGAAAACGAAGCCGAATGTTCTTGTCTATTACATAGATTCTGAAAAAATTTAGACAAATAAAAACTAGTTTTTACATCAGTCGATGCGGAACCACAGAACGGGAAAAAATTAAAACTATATACTAATTATTTCTATTTGATTTTTCATATTTACGATACTATAATAAATTTATCCACTAAAAAATATATTTTTTGTTTACGAAAATCTTAAGGATTGTTATTTATATATTTCTATTGATATATTTGTTTATATATTCCAGTATAAAATACAAAAAGGTTAAAAAATTAAATAATTTTCGATTTATTGAGATTTAACTGAATAACTACATTTACGGGCAAAACGCCCGATCCCGGTACAATTCCGCTGCAAAATGTACCCTCACACAATGTGTTAATATATGTCGTTTTCTAAATTTTGTATCATGTATCATCAAAATTATCATTTTTATTTTATCTTCAAGATTCAAAGTAGCATTCATTTCTCGAGGTATCCATGATGACTGAGAAGAGTTTAAGTCTTGACATCTAACAGAGACCCCAAGTGTAATAAGGAGATTTTTTGTATGCAGATATCTCGTCCTAAACCTAAACTTCTCTCGATTGCAGTAGTTTCTTCACTCTGTCTACGGCTAATTGATTTTAGATATACACCACAGTCTTAAAATACGATATACTAAATAACAGTGAAGGGAAAGAAAAGATCCTTTCCGTGTATATTGTGAATATTCCTTTTCCAGTTAAAATGAGGTTCGAAAACTGATCCCATTAATCGATGTAACGATCACATAAAGCGATAATTTTAATATACAAATAAATACAGAAAATCGGGACCAAATAATTTCGATAACAATAAGCGATTGATAACATTAACCACGATCACATTAAGCGGAGTCCACTGTAGTTTTTAAATATTGCTTCATTATATTTTTGGTTGTATACAGTATGTATGTAACCTAAAAAAATCATTTTTCGATTGGTATATTTTGTCTCCCAACGTAAGTGATAAATATCAAAAATTGGCTATTTTTTCTACACATCTGTCTTAAAAATATTCGCCTTTTTCTCTAATTTCTTTTTAATTTGTATGCAAACACTCTGGAAATAAATATTACCATAATTTTTTTTTAAATATACTACTCAAGCACAGTCAGTTACCTAACAATGTTGACCTATTTAAATTCTTTTTCTGCGATAAATCAGGTCAAAGCAAACGACATTCAGCAATGTCCCTTGTGCCATCGAAATGACTTTTAAAAATAAATAAATAAATAAATGAATATTAAAGAGACAAGTTCTTTTATAATCTTCAGAGCTGCAGACACCGACAGAATTCCCATCCATCAAAGAACATGAGAATGAAAGCATGTGTCTCTAAATTCTGGACTTAGTGGCATTTTGAGTTTGTAAATTTTTATATCTTCTGATCCGAAGAATTTTGGTATTGCGGAACGTGGAAATTAATTTCAGCTAAATAGTTCATTAAAACGAGAAACAGATTTTTAGCTGTTAAATTTCGCCAAACTGTGCTCAAATGGAAGCTACGAATCGTGTTAAAAGCATGTCTTTCATCTTCTCGCTAATATCTGATAGACGTCAGAGCTTCCGACCTCCAGCTCAGTGTCATCGAAATGACTTTTCTACAGAATAAATGGGCTCGTCTTTTATGCTCTGCCAAACTGTACACAAGAAGAAAAAATCATCATTCATCAAAGTACGTAGAATAAAAGAGTATTTCCTTTAGGCGACGGAGGACTTTCATCTGGGCAAAATTTGATATTTTTGTTTCGTTAAGTTGGGAAATATATCTAAGATCGAAAAACGGAATGAGTTGTTTAATATCCATTATCCTATTAATCCTTTTAATGCCTAGTGTCATTTTACAGGAACAGAAAATTTTGATTGAGAAATATATGTATGATCGAGAAAGGCAGAATATTGCTTAAAATTTACCATCCAATTAATGAAATTAATTCAAAGTATTAAGTTGTTTAATATCCATTATCCTATTAATCCTTTTAATGCTAGTCTCCTTTTACAGGAGCAGAAAATTTAAATTGGGAAATATTTGTATGATCGAGAAAGGGAGAATATTGCTTAAAAATTACCATCCAATTAATCAAATTAATGCCTAGTGTTGAGTTGTTTAATATCCATTATCCTATTAATCCTTTTAATGCCTAGTGTTCTTTTACATGAACAGAAAATTTAAATTGGGAAATATATGTATGATCGAGAAAGGGAAAACATTGCTTAAAAATTACCACACAATTAATGAAATTAATGCAAAGTATTGAGCTGTTTAATATCCCTTATCCTATTAATCCTTTTAATGCCTAATGTCCCTTTACAGGAACAGAAAATTTGATTTTGGAAATATATGTATGATCGAGAAAGGGAAAACATTGCTTAAAAATTACCATCCAATTAATCAAATTAATGCCTAGTGTTAGTTTTTAGGAACAGATAAATTGAATTGTGAAATATATCCTAGACTGAGAAACGGTAAGTGTTGCTTAGTAACTAATTAGTTTGAAGAGCTATAAGCTCACAAGCACCCCCTAAAAACTGTGCCTATCATTATACCTTTTTAATAATATATATTTAACAATATGAGTTCCACCGTTATTTATGACCTTTAACCATCCTCGGGGTAGTTTGTAAATACTATATTTAGAAAAATATGTTGTCCTTAGTGGGAACTTTATTAACATCTACTTGACTTTGAAATTTTTCCCTTGCAAAAAATTATCCAAAAGAAAAAAATAATAACAACAATTCTAAGGTACTGAAATGTATGGTAAAAGAGACTATATCTGCGATTTTTATGTCGAGTCGCAAATGAAGCTTCTAGTCTGATACTGTCATTATGCAGTTTAGCATGCTTCATATTAAACATCACCAGCTTCATTTCTGACTAATTTGTTTAAATCCTTCATTTACAGATATTTTCTCTCCAAATTAATGTTTTTGTTAGGTTTCAAAAGCCATTAATAACTCTAATACGTTTCAAAATCTGGTTGTTCTCGGTTGTCCCACCATACACACCATTCTCTTTACAACGCCCAAGCTCGGTTTATAAATGGAGGGGCTGATTGTTCGGGATCACAGTACGCTCTTTTCCTTGTGACATTTTCGTAAATAATCCAATCTTTCATCACCAGTAATCTTCTGGTTTAAGAAGGATTCGTTTTCCTTCCAAAAAAGCAGAAAAGTAGATATAAAAACTGAATCATGTAAATGTTTCTCACTTTTTCTCATGGTGTGGTAATAACTGTCAAATACTAGTTTCCAAATACTGTTCGAAATGATTTCTTGGGCTGATTTAAGATTTTCTGCAATCTCCAATTTTGTCAAAAAAGCTTCCTGCTCTATCATGTTTTTTACAATATCTCATAACCCAAAGATCTTTTCCCAGACTAAAGAGTACTATTAAGGTCGAAATCAATAGCTTCAAATTTTTCGAACCATCTCCTGCAAGTTCTAACCTAAACTGCATCTTCACTAAAATCTTTCACTAGATTTTATCACGGTTCTGTATTTTTTTTTTTGGGGGGGGGGGAGGAATTCGTACAAAATATCGTGTCGAAAATAAGTTTAATCGATAACCATAATCTATAAATTGCGTCTCCCTTGATAATAGCAAGAAACAATTTTATTTCACTTCATTAAAAGAACAGATCTGTATTAACATAATTATAAAAAGAGATAGTCATGCATACATATTAAATTTTAGACTAGCATTATCGGACAGAATTTTCAGGTAGACCAAATAAAATAAAGTTGGTTAAAATTAATGTATTTAGAAACAATTATCTGTAAGTTTTGTACTTAAAAGAATGATTATAGACATTTAGTATAGAATAATTGAATATTTTTACTACAATTTTTCTTTTCAAATTTTCCATCGATGTTCATAATAACAACTAACTTTTATTCATTGACCTGTAAAAAACTACTACTTCAACTAGATTGAAAATAACTACTAAGTCTACTACTATCGTAGATTGTGTTGTAAGTGATAACAAATGTTGTGTTAGAAAGTTGCTCGGCTCTATGATGGGCTGGTGTAGTTTTATTGAGTTGTGCTTTAACAAAGTGTTCTAAATTTTTATTTGGTGAATGTTAAACCGGACAACTAACTCATCTAACATGAATTAAAGAATAGATAATTCACAATAGAGCTAAAGTATATCTTAGATAAAATGTCCTAATTATGCATAAAACTCGTGCATTTTAAAAATAAGGTATCTTAGAAAATATTAATAATTTATGATTTATTAAAATAATTAATATTTGTACCTACACGTTTTGTTGAATTTGACTTAAATATATTGCCAATGGGATACTAAATACTCCTTCAGATTGATAAAAAAAAAACAATTTTTTAAAGTTTACTATCTGCTTAAAACCCCAACTTACGGCATAAATCTCAACATTCTCAAAGTATAATGGCACTTTGTGTCGCAATATTACACTTTACTTCTTTATTCGCAGGATTAATATTTCATCTCCAGCGTTTGTGATTCCTGAAAGCGACAACATTAATCACGTAGAAATGCTTTGTGTCAAGATGAGAATACTAGATGAATGCCAATTTATTAAAACTTAATGTTAAACCTAGAAACATATTTTGGGTTCATTAATAAGAGCAAATAGTTGAAATTTTCGTTTGTGCCGGTTGTATCTGCATGTAACAGACATTTATCTTAATGATGTTGTTCCAAAGTTACTTCAACTTAGGGTGTGTCCTTCGATTATCAGCCTGCCTCATTTATTAGTCAGAAAAGATATTTTAAAATTCATACCAAAATGTAAATGTTAATCTTAGTTTCAAAGCTGTAGGAATTGAATTTGAATGCCTACACCTGTAGTCGTGATGCTACAAAGGAAAAATAGTTGCTGCTAACAGCATGGAATGTTCAATGTTGGGAAAAAACTTAACTATTTCCCTCCAAAACTATATTCTTCTATAAGTATTTTTTATTAATTTATACAAATATATATTCAACTTTCTAAAAACTGGAAAATATAAATCTTTATACAGTCACCGTGCCCTACAGTTATAACTTACCAGGACTGTAACTAGGGAGTGGCAAAGGTGGCATTTGCCACTGGCGCATCTGTCATAATGGCACCATACCGTGAGGAAAATGAGATCCGAAAGTTGACGATTCGCTCCAAGTAGAAATAAAGAACAGTTAAAAAATATTTTTTTGTTATTATAGAATCAGATTGTATTTTTAAAATCCAATCTGTTTAAAAACTATTATTTTAAGGATTTTCTTATTTTTAAAATGCTTTTAGAGACTCAACTTGTTATAGATTTTTACAAACTGTTTACCAAATACTCCTAATATGCCTTTACATAAATCCAGGTATTCGTTTTAAATTTTCAATTTATTACCGTTATTAAAACTAAATTTAAATTTAGAAATCCATCAATTTTTTTTATGAAAATGCAACGTACAAATAAAAAAATATCTCCTTAAATAAACTATTGAGATTATCTGCAAAATAATACCCATATAATGTTCGAAAGTATTTTTAAGTATTAGTAAAATAAATATAGAAGAAAAAAATTAAAAATTAATATACTAGGAACATTTTAAGAATTAACCTAATATTTTGAGTTCATTCTAAATATATGATGTAGAAAAAAACATTTATACATTTTCTCATTATATTGAGTGGTAGGGGCGTAGATAAGTTTCTGTCCACATGTGCTAAAAGACCTAGTTACGACCCTGTAACTAACTAAAGTTTACACTATTAACAAATACACAAATTCACTTTTGTTTGTTGTGGTTTTTTGGAGCTCTACGATCTACTTTTTGCAACAATTGGACTAATGAGACCGAGACCTACTGCTTAAAGCCGATTCCGAACTGCTACGAATATCCATATCGAACCCAAGAACTCTGGTTCCGAAGACCAGCACTCTAACCATTCGGCTATCGTTCGGCCAAATTCACTTTTGTCTGACAAAAGTTGACTGAGATATTAAATATTAAAACTTCGGAATATTTTGGAAATTTTTTACCCTTTAGTGAGAGTTTGCTATTTTGTAATGAAGTATCGTTTTCTTTATTTTTTGGCTTATTTTATTTTATTTTTTCATTTTCCAATATTTTGGGTATCGTATCAATCCGCTACTTTGCTTTCGTATATTTTTTGCTTGCGTAATGTATTGTCTTGTTTTATGTTTATAAAAATAAAAAAAAACTGAAAAAATGCTTAATAAAAATTTTAAAATTTTATTAAAACCAAACATATATCTTTTTGTTAGTGATGTCACTTTTTGTTTATTTTTATTTTCCGTGCCAAGTTGCAACTTTTTTATGTCCCTATTTTTTATTATTGTATTACCTATTTTATATATTTTCTGAGCTTCATGTTTTGAATCTATGTATTTCTATTAACCATACCGAATGGTCATATTCAAGGTTACAGTCTAATTATCCCCTAATTACACAACGCATTGGTTACTCATAATTTTTTATGAGAACGTTCTCACCTCTTCGCTTTCTTGTGAGCTGGAGTGTATTAAATTTTTGTTTGGATTACTTTTTGCCTAGAGAAACTGATGTTTTGATCTGTTTTACACTCGGAGGTTAAAGTGAAGACCTTACACTTCGCTAGGTACTCCGTTAAACCCAATTACCTTCATTTTGACCTTGAGAGTTTGATTAAAAAATAAAATAGATATTGTAAAAAGTAAAAGTAAAAGTAAAATTAAAATAATTCCAAGTTGAAATTAGATTACAGTGTTTCTGTTATGGCAAAAGGGGTATTTAAATCACAAACGTGTCAAAATTATCTCATTTATGTGATGCAAATGAGAATTCTCATTAATTACTTATGCTCTAAAATTTTCTAGCTGAGATTTTTGTTTTCCTAGTCACCTTAAATATCTATCCACCATCTGAATCATTTCGCTGTTGAGCATGATTATGAACATTACTTTTTACTAGTACATAGCCCATCATATCACGGAATCAGTAAAATTTTTAACTTTCCAGAATTGTAAAGTAACCTGTGAGGCAGGTAAAAAAATGGTTTGTTTTTTGGTTGAGAATTATCTTGCAACAAAAAATAATCGATGATTAATTTAAAAACCTCGCATATAAGCCTAATCTATTATTTAAGCCAAACATAAAAGAAAATTATTGACGTAATATCTAAGTACACTGATAAAACGTATGGAAATAATACAGACGATATTTAAATAATTTAAAATAAGAAATTATTAAATGAGATAGTTAAAAGAATGACGTCATAATGTTAGAAAAAAATGTTATTTTTACCTATTTATTATGTGATAAATTGATACATTTAATCGCCTGCTCTTAACCGGGGAAAATAGGGCTTGAAATAATGGTATTAAATACTCGAAAAGGGGGTAAGGGGTGAATTTCGAACGTTTTAAAGACGACAGTATTTTTAGCTGTGATATGATGCATATTTGTACCAACTTATTTTAGAATCGGATCGATAATTTAGGAGAAGATAAACTTTATTCTCTTTGAATTTTGCTAACCTTAACTCATGAAGAATCCAATATGGATGCCTCTATCCATTCCAGGTCCAACCGCTTCTTAAATTCGAGGGCAGATGGGCAGATAACTTAGGCTATTATTATAAAGGGAATAACTAAAGGAAAGAATCATACATTCTGAAAGAGTTTTCATAAAAATAATAAATAAACTAATGCTTACGACGGGTTTCTTCTCCACTTGATGGTCTGATCTGGTACTACTTTCTCTAACAGCTGTAATCTGCAAAAGAAAAAATAAACTTTAAAATAGAATAGTGAAATTTAGGACTAGAATCAATAACTGTGATTTGCTAGCGTAATTATAAATATTGTTAGTTAAGGGAATGATATAGTATAACTTTTTCCCCGTTTTTTCGTTTATAATTTATATACTAAAGAAAGGTAATGCAACTCAAGTTTATGTTTAGGTTTTATTGCATTCTTCTTCATTTCGCATAGAAAAATCTATGTATCATTTCAGTACTATAGGTTGTTAGAGTGTGTACGTTATTCTATTATAACTTTATGTTGACTATTTTTATATTTCTGAGAATATAACAATTAAAGTTAATTAAGGTCAACGTACAACACCATGATGTGTGTACTTTAGACCTATTCCCATATAGCAAATTTAGTTTGCAGCAAACATGCAGCGGTCTTGCTTTGCAAGCCTGCAACTTGCAGCAAGTTCAGCATGACAAGTCTGAAAGTTTGAAACAAGACTGCAGCAAGTCTACGCAAACTTCGAAGTCACCATACCTCCAACTTGCAGCAAACTTGCCATGCAAGTTACGGTACACTTGTCGTGCAAGTTTGCGGCAAACTTGTCATATCAAACTTGTAGCAAGTTCACTGCAAACCACAGTAGGAAAAAACCCCACTGTTTTTGAAAAGAAAAAATTTTTCTTTGGTTTAAATAGCATATGTAAAGGGAATTTTTTTTTTTTTTAATTTTGGAAAGACTAAGATTTTAGATAATTTTGAATAAATATTAAAAATTCATTAGTAATTAATTTCTTGCTAATTAACCCTTTGCACTCGAGGGCTCCGGAGCGGAGCCATTTAAAATTTGTCTTCAAACTCGAGGGCTCCGCTACGGAGACAATGCAGAATAATTAGTTTTTACGATTTGTTTTTGTTCTTATGTTAAAAACTGAAATCTATTTGCATTGTCTACGTAGTAGCACAACCCTCGAGTTTGAAGACAAATTCGACAAAAGTTTGAAGACGAGTTTGCAGACAAAAGATCGTTTTATGCTGCAAGTTTGTCGATTCAAATTTGTTATGACAAGATATTATCCAGAAAAAAATCAAACTTACTGCAAGTATGCATGCTATCTGGGTTGGACCTATTAAATGCTTGCCTTTTATGTAATTTTTAACTCGTAAATCATGTATTTTTAATAACGCGAGGGCACTTGTCTGTTAAACATTCACCCACACAAATATTGGATATTGTTGACTATTTTATTATAGGAACACCACATAGGAGATCAACATTACTCCCTAAGACAACACAAACAAAACAGGCCCTCGTAATTTAAAAGCTAAGAACTGTATCCAAACCTTTAGATGAATATGACTTTTTAAAAATAAAAATAAATTTAACTTTTTAAAAAAAAATTTAAAATTTAAAATAAAATTAGCTTTTATCAATCATAAAATAAAATACATATTTCGTACTAATATAATTCTGGTTCACAGGATAAAATTCAGTCTAACTAAAACTAGATGAAATTAACTCCTCATCTTTACAGCCCTAATTAGGGACCATGGCCTGCGGTGCCAATGTCCGTTTTCGTGACAAATGGCCGTGGGATACGAAGCAGGTGTCCCGATTAGGAATTTGACCGGACCAGCGAGTGTCAAATTAATAACGAATGCCTACGGGCCAGAGACCCCAATTTAATGGGACACCCCTGAGGGGGAAGGATCTGCCTCATATGCTTACTGATGGTATGGTGAACAATACAGATCGAACAACTATTCCCCTGCGTGAAACATTAATGTTAGGCCGTCAACAGGAGGAGTCAATACCATCTTGGAAAACTCAGGATTCCGTTGGTGGCTTCATTTCCTGGTTACTTGGCCAATTTTATGCGGAATCCCCAATGTTTATTCCCAAGAATTTCCAAAATTTTCTTAATTTCCCAAGAATGCGAAAATCTTGACCTTGTTTTCACTGAAGAAATGAAAGGCTGAATCAGCTTTTCCCAGGTCGAGGATCGAACTTCAGACCCGTGCCTCTGGAATGCAAAGCACTGCCCCAATGCCGCTGTACTTCAGAATTAGGTTCTGTTTGTTATAAAACTTAATTTCCAATTTACATATTTCAAAAGTTATTTCGGGAATAAATGGGTTTCTAATTTTGCACTTTTTATATAGATTTTTGTTTTTCCTAAAAGAGTTTACGCAACAAAACTAAATAGTTTTTTAAAAAATTAAGTTCTTAATTATAATCTAGAAAAGGTTTTATTTTCAGCAGAGCTTAACTTTTTGTTTTATAATGAATCAAAAATAGAGTGTTTTAAGGAAAAGTTTTTTGGTCGAAAGATACTATGTCCCTTTAACAAAATTTCTATATAAGAAGGTACGAAATAATCGCATTATAGGAGACTTGATTGTACAATGAAGTAACTGGTCAATTCTTGTTGTTTAGAATAAGTAAGAAATACAAAATCATAAAGCTCTTATGTCACTGAATGGATCAAAAAACATTTTGGGCTTTTAAACCACCTCTAGTATTTTATTTCATTATTTGGGTTCGTTATAAAAGTCTGGTTTTCCTATTATATATCATATCCCTTCAATACATCAGAATGAGAGAACCAGTTCTTAAACACAATTGGTATCGGATATTCAAAACTACTTACAGGCTGCTTCCAGAGTCGAGGTCTTCCCTACTAAAATATTTAATGACTCTAATCCAGTCTAAAACCTTATCAAATAAATATCATAATCTATACGTATTTGAGGATATATATACGAATGATTTGGTAGATACTCAAGTGCATAACGCAATTACGAGTAAATGAGCCCCGGCTCCCTGGCTGCACACATGATAATTGACTAAAAAAAAATAAAACTTCATTCGACACTGGTTCTCCACCAAAAGTTTTAATTCTTATTTTTATAACAACTACTTTTGCTTGGAGGAGAATTTTAACTGTAGACAAACTTTTTTTTCTTATTTCTATTATCTATTTTTCTAAATGGTTTTCCAAAACAGTCCAATCTATGACACCAGTACTATGAAATCTTTTATTTTTGCGCATTTTGTGTAATATTTCTCAGTTGCCAGAAGATGTATTTCCTTTTGATACCAGATTAGATGGTTTGAATCCTCACTAGCAGAGAAGTTCGTAGTCCTTCAGAATAGGCTTGAAGCTGTAAATCCCATTCTACAGCTACAGTCTTGCAATCGGACCTGTATGCTATCCAATACGCACTAACATGGATAAGATGACCAGAAATCATAACAAGTTTCATAATACTATACACTCAAACTGAAGTTCAAGATTGTAAGCCAGACTCCACAATATAAAGTATACAGAAAACGCTAAGGAGATATACATGGAGATACTGGACGATTCAGTCTTGCTAAAATGAATAAAGAAGAACTGTGAAATGAGACTGCGGACCAACTGGCAAAGCATGAAAATGGTTTTTTGAAAAAAGCAATATTTTGGGACTTGTAACAAGGAAAATAAAATATCTTCATATACGAAGCAGACGTAAAATTTCAACTTTTATATACGTGTAGGCCACGGTTTATCTACCCGAAATTATGGTACATATTTAAAACCATGTGTGCATTTTAACATTAATTGCTGCAAAGTACAAACAATTATAAGTCGTTTTCGAAAATAAGACATAATATGAAAAAATTCCATAAACGTTCTTTTTTACAGCGGTACGGTACGAAGCTAAAATCAAATACTTCAGATAGTCCGCAGACGTAAACTTTCAGCTTTTAAACATGCATGAGACATGCCTCATCTATCTGAAATTACGGTACATATATTAAACCATGTGTGTATTTGAACATTAATTTATTATTACAGACTATTTCAAGAAAGACATTTTTATGTCTTTCTCGAAAATAAAACATAATTTAAAGAATTCCTATCAACGATCTCTTTATAACTTAGGTACGGAGCTAGAATTTGGATCATCAGACATAATAAAAGAATTTTCCTTTTTAGTCGTATAAAAACTAAATTCAATATATTTTTAGTGAAAATTTTGAGAAATGAGAACAAGTTTTAAGACATTCTTGTTACTTCACTGGATTTCACTGAAGACCAGAGCTTTTGAAGCAGCTACAACACATAATTCTTATTTTTAAAACTATAAGAAATGATAATACTCTATTTTCAATATTTTTCATGCATTTAAAGGACGGAAAATTTTTAGATATATAAAGAACAACAAAATAAATTTTATAACCATACCTGTGGTATTTATTTTTTAAGGCATTATATAAACTTATGTATTTAAAGCATTGTATATTGAAATCGACTGTTTTGGGTTCATATATTGACTACAATTCAAATACAAAGTTGTAAACTGACCTTTCTCCTCTGTATCCTTAAAATTTCAATGTAAAAATTAAGATTTCAGCTATGTTTATCAGCTTGTTGTTCCGGTTTCAAGTCAAATGTATTTACATCAAAAGCTATTTTTCACAATTACGCTTAAAACTCCGTATTTTGAGAAGTGGCAGATCTCAAAATCCAATAAACACGTACCGCTCGACAGCACTTGCAGGAGGGGTGGATAAGATTTAATTGTTATTACTCAAAACCCATCAACCAAATTACCTCCCTATCTCATCTTTAATCAAAGCCATCTTTGCCTATCCACCGTTCGTAATCATTTTTTTTCGTCACTTGAATATTTTATAATTTTCGGAATGGCAACATTTCCGAATGCATCGCTCTGATATTGTCGCCTACCGGTACAACATCCGTCGCCAAACAGGGGGAGGCATTTTTAAAAGGCGGGGGCGGGGGGAGGTGGTTGTAGGTCGGGGAATATGGTTCAATGGTAATGGAAAGGGGGAGGACTACACCTTTTTTTCCTTCCTCGGAATTCGACGTATTTTTCGAGCGTCGTTTGCTTGATAATCGATGCATATCTCTGTTTGAGAGCCAGACGCAGACGGCGGTTTTCTGCGCTACACCGTATGGATTTTTCTGTTCTTTTGTTGATGTTCCTTTCGGAAAAATAACGAGGGGAGGGGGAAGGAATCTTTAGTGGAAGTCTTTTATCAGCCTGTTGGGTTGGACGCATATGCTTGGGGACAAAAAATCCCCCATTGTCTGAGATACTGTCTTATTTATTTATCTACCTACAGGTACACGCCTTCTACTGACTTCTGTGAGTTTAGACCATTATCTCACCCAAGGGAATTAACTCTGACCTAACCTAACTACTAACTTTAAACTGCTATTTTATGGAATTTACCCATTAACGCCAGAGTCATGTCTACTAAATAAATATTGATGAATGTCTGAAAAATCTAAACTGATCATAAACTCCTGAGGGTAAAATAAATATGAAATTTCAACAACTGTCAAACTGTTCTCCAAAGAGAACTGACTGAAATCATCCAAGGATGACTGCCATTTTATGGAAAATAAAAATTCTGCGATAGAAGTTTAATTAACGATCTTATATAAATACAATAAATAGCAAATGCCAATGTTTGATAATAGTCATATCTATTTGGATCCCGATTTCTGTTGATGTACCAGCTAAAAGAGTAATTTCACATGTGAGTTGGGGAAATTCATAAAATATCCATATTACTGACAAATATATAAATGATCAGAGATACTTGAAAATTTGGATCGATTCTTCGTAGAATTGTCATCTAGCTTCACTAAAATGAAAAAATCGTTCTGAGAAACGTAAAAATTCTATATAAATTGTCCTCAAATGATGGTGTGAGCGTTAATAGTATAAAATTAACAAAAGGCTGAAAACAAAGTTAATTTTTTATTTCAGCATTAAAAAGATCTCAGTATAAAAGGTAGAACATAAATCGTGAGATATGTGTATCTGTATAATTCTGATTCCTCTCTTTGTGTCAATTTGCTGTTGTGATTATCTGTAATATTCTAAAGAATAAAGACAGTATATGTCAGAAACCTTTATTAGCCCTTTGGCTCTCTTTTCTAAAACTTTTGGCGAAAACAAAATTGAATCGGATCTTTTTCTAGAACTCACAGCTTTACTATTTCATATTCTATGCACACATGACGTAGAAGCAAACACAATATTCCTTTCTAATGCAAAGAGATAATATCTTTGGTATGAATTTTAGCCTAAACCCGTACGAAATTCCATCACTATTAACGAATAAACTGCTTTAAAAGGAAACATCATTATCCTTTTATTGTCCATATAACGAAGAAATTTCATTCCGTTTAGAGCTTTAAAAATCATCTCGAAATAAAATAAACAACAATTTTCTATTAAAGAAAGAGAGTTAAACAAAACGAGATTCCGAAGTTAGTCGTCAATTGGAATCGGCAAGTTTAAAATTCCCCTTCTCTAAACCTGTCATCTTTCTCGTTTATTTTACTCTCTTCGAAAAGAAGTAACAAACTATCACATTTTGAAATGGAGGATTACTTAGAGTTCCAGGGATTATTCAAATGTTTTGTCTGAAACATAAGCTTCTTGCTTCGAAACTAAAATAGAGGAAAGATTATTAGAAATGTTATATTCGTTTACAAACAAAGTAACGCGATACGGCAATGTTGAATATGAAAAATATAAAATCGGAGATTTAACGGACATTTTCATATAAAATAAGAATGAATGCAAATAGTAAGTTATTACTTTGTTAAATCCCCAACACAATTTTCTTTCATTCGCCTGCAGATTGGTCTTTTCCCCTGAAATATGTGCAAAGTTTCAAATTTCTTCATCCTACTTCAATCTGCCAGTGATTTACTAAAGGAATAGCAGAAAGGGCTGGAACGCTGACTTTCGTATGGAATTCGGCGTTTCGAATACAATTTTGTCTGGAATAGACATTTGTAGCCGTTCAAAATCAATGTTAATGGGTTTAAAAATTTTAAACTTTCAAAACTTGGAAAAAAATGATAACGGATTTTTGTTTTCCTTCTTCAATTTTCAGAATATTAAAAAACCGCATAGAAAAATTTCCAACTGAATACAAGTTACTAAGTACATTATACTTCATTGTATGTTACAGGAGATAGTTTAAGGGATTTTTTCTATAACTTTTATTACTATCCGTAAGTTAAAAAAGAGAGAGAGAGAGATCTAACCAATAAACCTGTTAATAATTTTCAAAAAAAGCTTTGTAATGTGTATAGTCCTCTGAAAAATGCAAAGCCTCTAAGTGTCCCATAAAAAAAATATCTAATATTGAGCTATGGTGCCAGCACTTGTTAATGAATCAATTCTGTTGAATACGTATCAAGAAATGTCTTGAAATTCAGTTATTATGAATGCCTCAGAGTAATATACATAAACACACACACACACACACACACACACACACACACATATATATATATATATATATATATATATATATATATATATATATATATATATATATATATATATATATATGTATGTATGTAAGGAAAATTCTCAGTGGTTTTCAAATCTGAAGTCAAGGACTAAAAATTCCCGCGTCCTTTTGCATTCCCCTTTTTAACTGCTAACCTAAAATGACCACTAGGGATACAGTTTACTCTCTCAGACAAGGGGTCTGACCAATTATAACTCTACATTGCCCTAGCGGACAATTTAGGAAACTTCCAAACAAAAAGGAGATGCACACTGTCGAGGGCAGATTTTCCTAGAAATTTTCCCACAGATGTTGACCAGATGTTAAGAACCATTTTACATATAACTTCATGCTAGCTGACCCCTCAGTTTGTTCTGTCCCTATGATGAAGTGGGAACCCGTCCTCCAACGTTATCTTAATACAGGTCTTTAGCTAAAACGGTGTAAATTTTTATGGTTTATGACTGCAACCACCTACTGCGAAATCCGTCTTATGACATATATATACATATATATGTAATCGTAGAAATAAGTAAAACTAAAATCAGAAACATAAATTAAAAATAAAAACTACCAGATTACAGATAACAATGAAAAATATAAAGGAATGGATTTTATGTTTGATAATATCGTTGGAGAGTAAACCATTCTTCCCTGCATACAGAATGTTCTTGAGAAAAGCAAACATTTAGGGGGTTTTGACTTCCAGAATTGTAAAATAAAAAATGTAAAAACATTAAAAGGGAAAAAAAATAAAAAAAAACTCTTATTATTCTTATTCTATTAAGTATTGCACTTAATTATATGCAATAATAAATATGCTTTTTTTAGGAGCATTTCTGGTTAAAAAAAAAATTGACCTCTTGAAGAGAGGTTAATAAACACAGTGAATCTTTGGCCGACTCAAGCTTCGATCCCGCAACCCTTTAGTTACGGATTACTACCTTTGCTGACTGAATTGCAGCGGCTCAAGCAGAAGTTTTATAATAAATATAGCTATTCATCCTGATTTCAATGAATATACTTGCCGAAAACAGTAAGATTATGAGTAAGGCTCGAAGAATTCTAAAACGCAAGATAAATAATAATTGTAGATGGTCGATCAATTGGGGAACTGTTCAGAGGTTTGCTATCTATCTTTACTTATAAAGAAAGATATTTCAAGAAAACGTCAATTGTTTCTGCATAGTCATCGCGAAAAAGACACTACAGGATTTAAGGAAATCATTGAACGACTTACCTCTCTCCAGATCCTTTTCTGTTCGTTCTTGAGGGTGCCCATTTCGGTGGCTATGTGCCTGAGAGCTGCCATACCCTGCTCCAACTTCAGCTGCATGGCCTGCACGGAAGCCTCTAGGTCTTGCCGCCCCTTCAGCTCCTCCGTCAACTCTTCCACCTCTTTCCGAACCTCTTCCAAAACATCCCCCAGGGCATGCGGGGAAGAACCGCGCTCCTCTCGAATCACCACCTGCACAAAACAACATCAACACTAAATAAAGTTTCCGACCGTTTTTAGTAGTTCTCTTTCACACATTTGCTAAAAAGAAAAAAGCAAAGTCAGTCCGATCCCTTTTAACGAACTGACAGCTAATAGAATTTTTAATATTTACCTCAAAACTATTATTTTTTTTAACCTTTATTAACCAATGTTCCAAAATTTCCACACGACATTTGAGTAATGATTTCTCCCGCGAAATATTATGTGTGTGTGTGTACATGTTATATATATTAGAGGCTAGTACTAGTTCTAGTGTAAAACCTAAATGTTATCATAAACATTCAAAAAGAATATTAAAAGTAAACAGTTGTAACAGTGAATTTTTCCATTTTCCTCTACAAGATACCTACAGGTATTCTTTTAAAAACATAATTCACCAATTAGGATGATGAAACTGTTCACGAAATTTTATTTGCATCATTTTTGCTTTGTTTTATTTTATTTGCTTTACTATTTTTTGAACTTAAATATTCAGATATGCTGTCGCTTAACTGAATATTTAAGTACTAAAATTTATGTTGGGAATCTAACATTGCATCGTGTAAATGAATATTTCTTATTGAGGAATACTTGTATAAGTGAGAAACGCAGAGAAGAAGTACTAAGTATAACGGAATATCTAGTATAAATGAAGCTGGTATAAACGAGTTTCTATTGTACATATTGTATGTATGTTGTGTGCGTGTTGTTTGTAACAAAGCGAAGTTTGGAGACGCAATAGTGGAAAAGGCTAAACAAATTAATTACAATTTTGTATTCATTTTGTAGATCCTTAAAGAAAGAAAATCCATAAGGCACAATACGAGGTAGAGTCAATAAGTTCCCGGAATGGTTGTCTATATTCCTGCAGGTGTTCGTTGGAGGGAAAATATCTCTTTTGAATGTAGGCTGCAGTAATAGGGAAAACACACAGGCATCTAGAATTTCTTTCTGGTACTGTCGGCGGTACCTACAAATCATTTCTGACAATGCGAATTTTTCATTCGTAGGATTTTGAAATGTCATCATTAAAGCAACATACTAACACCAAATTCAGCGTTTTGCTCGAGAAATCACCTTCTGAGAGTCCCGAGATGCTGAAGAAAGCACACTGAAACGATGCCGTGAAAAAAATTGCTGTGTACGAGTGGCATAATGGTTTTCGTGCAGGTCGCACAAGCCTCAAAGATGACATGCGAACTATGAGCCCTCCTTTTTCACCTCAGATGAGAATGTTGAGCGGATTCGAGAAATTGCGGACGAATAACCATTGATGCTATTGTCTCTAAACTAGGAATTTCACATGGGAATGTTCACAGCATTCTTCGTGATTCTGAATAGTTTTAATAAAGAGCTTTATTTGTAGATCCTTAAAAGTCTACAAAATGTAATCAGACGAAAACGACATGAAAAATGGGTTTCTTTTACAAGACAATGCTCCACCACATCATGCTCTGACTGTGAAAAAGTACTTTGCCAGAAACAGTATTACCACTTTAGAACACTCTCCTTATTTTCCCGACCTAGCGCCAGATGATTTTTACCTATTTCCAGGGCTGAAAATGAAATTAAAAGTAATCTGTTTTGTGGATTTAGATGATGTGATTGAAAGTGAGACGAAGCAACTAATGAACCTCTAAAAAATGAATTCCAGGAGTGCTCTGAACAGTTATACGAACGCTGGAACAAGTATGTGGATGCAAGAGGGCAGTACTTTGAAGCAAAATGAAGTAAAAATATTGTCCTATTTTTAAATAATTTTGAATTGACCTATTTCGGGAACTTTTTAGCCCTATCTCGTAGTAATTAACTCAGATAATCGTTTCGAAATGACTTTTATTCTCCGGACGATAAAAGATAGCCCTTTTCACATTACCAACGAACTTCGAGCATGTGTTTGAAACACAGCTATGCACAAATAAAAAAGAGAGGGTTCTCGCAACCTTGAGGGCTCTAATATATAGACTTCTAAAAAATGTGATTATCAGAATTGAAAACTGAGTACATTTCACCCATTTAAGATGAAAAATGAAGTTAAAGATTGAAATTAAGTTTTAATAATCATAAGCCCTTTTTTGTTATGACATATAATATATATATATATATATATATATATATATATATACATATATATATATATATATATATATATATATATATATATATATACATATATATATATATATATATATATATATATATATATACATATACCCGGTGCGAAGTATCTCATGGCACCCAGGTAAAGCCCTTTTGCACTGCCGACTTTTTTCTGTATTTTGTATAGAATAAAACTATTTTTAATTGCTTATATTTAAACAAAGCTAATGGTTAAATCTTGTTGCACAACTTCGTAACCTTACTCATTTTTGCCCCAGTTTTCCTAATACAGGTGAACCTAAGATGACATAGTCATTAATATGTGTTCATATACGCACATTCATACATATATGTATATACATTGTGAAATCATGTTCCTCTCTGAAAACACTGGAGAGTACCCTATTGATATTTTTTCCTAATTTTACAGGAGTGAAATATTAATACATTGCGGACAAATCGAGTAGTAGCTAGCTAAAAAAAAAAAGCCAATATTCCATACACGAGCAAATACGGAAAATTCCAACAAATACAGTACATGATTTTAACACAGCTTATGCATAAATACATCATTTGCGAACTGTGGTGGCTTATCCAGCAAAGGCGTAGAGCTCATAACCAGAGGGTTGTGGGTTCGAGGCTGAAGCCGGTCAAAGATTCGTCGTGTTCATTAATAAGGGCTGGGGCATAATGCAGAAAGATTTAAGTAACTGGAGAAATGTAAACTGCCACTCATGAAGTCTACTTTTTTTGTACCAAACTTAAAACTTTCTATGCATTAATAAAATTCCCGAATGTAAATAACAGCAAGCGTAAAATACTATGTCTCAGTTCAAAGGATCTAGACTAGTAGTTCTCTACCTTTATAAAGCTACCCCCTCCCCGCCTCTCTAGGGAGGGAAAAAATTTTCAATGCCCGTCCCTTTTGAAAAACCAGTACTCCAAATATACTGATAACGACTTAAGAAAAGAATTGAGAATTAATCTTAAAAAAAAGAAATTTTTTTTTTTAATTTGAAAATTTGTTGCTGTCACACTCTCAAACGGCGCACTAAAAATTCTCAAGGGAATTCTTTTGAGAAAATTTATTTTTCTGAGTGTTGGGAGGCCAACTTTACACGTTTAAAAACTATGGGGATAAAATTTACTAATTCTAATCCCGTCACGTAAGTTTATTTTATTACTAATACAGATGGTGCAAAAAGGATAATCGGTTTAATAAATGTATTTCGGAGTTTTAAAATAAATTTTCAATGCCCAGACATAGTTATACAGCCCCCTACCGACCAAAACATGGCCATCGCTCCCCTGCCGCCCAAAAGTTTACCTCCCCTCATCATGATTCCACCTACTACGGGGGAAATACCACCCTCGTTGAGAACTACTGGTCTAGATCATATTATTTCTTTCCGGAGCCCCGGTAGTTTAGTCGGCAAGGCAACAATCAAGTAACTGGGGGCGTAATGGCGACTAGGATACATAAAATAGGTTCGTGGTCGCAATGTCTTCCAAGTTTAAACAATTCCCCTGGAGTTAGCAGTCCAAGCGCAGGATCATCTGCTTGGTCCATGCTTCTAAATTACGAGAATTCACTCCGAACTAAAGTCGTTCTTTCACCCTACCGATGTTTTTCGAACGAAAGTCGCGTCCTTCGCCTTAATTCATGTACGCATTGACTCACGTGCTTCGCAAGTCCGTGTAGCATTAAAAACAACAGCAATAACTACGCTTGCAGCCTTTGTTTCAATAATAAGTGTTTTGAATGTTGTGCAGAAAGTAATATATCTCCATTATTAGCTAACTCAGTTAACATAATAATGCAATGTACTATAATCATATTCTTCGAATCATATAGAAGAAAAATTTATCAACTCATTGTGTTATTTTTTAATACAATATAACCTCTATCCATTATTTTTTAAAGAAAAGGAAATAGAAAACGATATATGTAAAAATTAATGTAGAAATTATATAATATATGTTACACAGAATAAATTACTTATAATGCTAATTTTAATTACTTATTACTTTATAAAACATAACTTATATTAATAATGATACTTGAAATTTAGAAGTTATCTTGTTATTGATACTTTCTTTATACTAGTGTATCCCCTCTCAGCCAAGAATTAATATTCTGTCGCTTCTATGTGCAAGTAGTACATTATTATGGTCAATGTGCACTTGCATGAATGATTTTAATTTGAAACACTTAGTGTGCATCAGAACTTTGAGTACTGATGGTCTAGAACATTGAAGAATTGCAAAACAATAGAGATGATGAAATAAAATCAGCTCAAAATTATTTCGATCTGTCATTGAGAATGGAATACTGACTCCAATCTATCGCCCATCTACAAATTATTACTTATAGGCATATTAGGCGTTCTGACAGTGCATATTACTGCACGGCAATGCACCAGCACACCGGTCACTTCTTGTTAGAGAGTTTATTTTCAAGACTAAGATGGTAATCCTACCACACACCCTTACTTTACTGTATCTGCTATCCTGTGATTTTCCCTTTTTCCTGAGCAATCCTGAGAACTTCGAGTCTATCGCTTTACGAAAGCAAAAGTTGCAAACCTCAACCGTTGTAAAACATTGTAAAGCAGATGTTCTAAGACCTTTATAACCGCTGTCAGGAGTATATTGTTTTGTGAAGTTATTTTATTGTATGTGGACATACTACAGCTTTGCAATTCTAATAGTATGAGAACTGAAGAACCTACTTATGAAACAGTTTCGGAATCCGACCTTAGAGAAAACAGTTGCGCCTAGTCGCAAACGAGCTAACATTACATTAATTTTTCACTCCTGTGTCAAAATATAATCTATCATGATTTCATTTAAAATTATACGTATCAGTTACAGGTTGTTTCACTTGACCCGATTTTTTTCAAGTATAACTTCCCCCTTACCTGTAATTTTTTTTTAATTTAAGGATTAAATAATTTTAAATTTTTATCTATTGGCATACGCAGTAAAACCTTCATAATGCACACTTACAATACTTTTCTATTTCCTATGTCCAATTATTCATATTTTTTATATTAACCTTGAAGTAAGGAACACTTTGAGTAGTTGACAACAGTTTTGACTGATAAAGGGCAATAATGGATTATTTTCTTAAATTAAATTCTCGAGTGGTACTGTATACTAAACAGTTGTATAATTATTTTCCGGAAAAGGGTGAGTGTGAAATGTACTGTGAAAATTGGTGGTTAGGTTGATTTATACTTCAATCTCTATGCTCTCTGCACGATGATAAACCTTGATTCTTTTGACCGCATACAAGATATGAGAGAGCTGAGAAGCTGTAGTACCCCTGTTACACTTTTCAATATTGGTCAAATAGCTTTCTTTCTCTGACCATAATGACTCTTGGACGAATTTGCCCATGCTTTTTATTCGATGGATCTGGTATCTTGGAACTTTTTCCAGAAGTTGCACAGGACGCTGGGAGTTAAATTGAACTCTCTAAAAATCTGGACTTGAGACTGGCTTGCTTCTAGCCTCCCTATAGTTTTTCCCCTCATTCCATTGTCTAAAGGTTGATAGTTAACCATTTTTACAGTTAGGATTTGAATTTAACTAATATCTTACAAACAAACAAAAAATACGCAGAGGTTGGATAGCAAACGAACTGCATGTTTTGTAACATGAGCTTATAAAGCCTGTTCGTCTACTGGCTCTGCCCACATACACACGTGTACGATTATGTGCACGATTTGCCCCTTTGTCTCGAAGAAATGGTTTTATATTTCGTTCAGTTCTTATCATGAAATTCAAAAAATAGAAAATTCTTTTAATTTGGAATAGGAGTGTGTATGTGTAATTATTAGAAGTTGAAAACTGGTTACGTTTTCAATGCAATCTAACAGACTAAAACCTCTTGTTTTTATTAAATCTGTATAATGTTAGACGTGGACGAATGAGAAAATTTTGAATTTTAAGAGATTATATAGCATTTAGTAATTATAAATTCAGCATAAATATTACCTAAATTTTAACAATTTAAAATGTCTTTAATCTTTAACTTGCACAGTTTTCTACTTAAAGCTATACTTCTCACATTTAAAACATATTCAAAATTTTGTAAACGCCTTTAACTTTTTGAAATTTATATCTGTAGCTCTAAGTTATAGCTTCAAGACATAAATCCCCCTAAATTAGCTGAATACTGTTGGTTTCAGTCATCTGTAAAATTATTCTGTAGAATACGTTTTGAGATCTATCCCCCTTTTGATCCTATTAAATTTCTACGACTGATTTCCCAGGCGAATGAAACATTCTGCATCCTAAGGGGGCTGACCAATCACGCGTAAATTTGCTAAGGAATATGGCGAGCGAGGCCCCACGGCATATATTGACACAATCTAGTTTTATTTTATTCCTTTAAAAGGTTTCAAAACTATTAAATTCTCAAAATTTTTATACAATAGACATTTCTAATTTTATATACATGAAACTGCAAACGTTTCAGAACATCTTGATCCTATATTATATTTCTTATGAAAGGCCATAGTGAATTAAATTATTTAATTCATCTTTTACGTTCGTTTATATTTTAAACTTTTAAATGTTTTTTCTCGGGTTCCAATTTTTTTAGTTTGGGTGCATATCTTAAAAAAATACTCCTAATTATTCCATAAAATTTAAGGTACTGATGTAAGTGCACAGATATTGCAACTTATTCATAAATTAACTTAACTATTGTCATATTTTTAAAGCTTTAATTTTTAATGTTAAATAATTAGATTACTATTATACTTTTAAAACTTTTAATTTTACTTACAAAAATACTTTATTTAAATTAATTTGAATTTGAATGCTAAATGATGCATAAAGTTATTATATAGTTAATTTTTAAATCGATTACCTAAATTATAGTGTTAATATCCCCAGTATTTTTTTACAAAAAAAAATTGTGTTACTACGAACATTAAAATCAAAATCTCTAATTAGAATTAAGTGATAGATATTATCATTCAGAATCGGCTCAAAGCAGTAGAAATAACGTTGTAGTTAGAATTATTTTTCTGTTGTTATTTTATTTGTTTGATTTAATACAATCTAAAAATCCACTTAAGAAGGCCAATTCCTAATACATTTCTATGATACATTTACTTATAATAATAACATAATAATATAACACTTTCGTTTACTTATGCAGAGGCTGTTCGCACATTTTTTAGACGATTTTGGTTAGCGGTATTAAAAAATCTTTTGTTGCAAAATAAATAACTGTAATTTTACTATATTTTTAAAAGTAAAAATTATGGTTATTGATAGGTTTGTTTTTATTCAAAATGGCGTTTTTAACGGAGCAGTGGTTCGAAGGCTATATTTATGCTCTTTCCGAAGAGAAGTATTTATATTCCGTTATCCAAAAACGATGTGAGAGTCGTGGTTTTGGGATATCTAAAGCGTCAATAGGTAATATCGTCAAAAAGGAAGGAAAAAAACGTCAAATTGGAGCCTCAAGTGGAACAAAAATTTCAAACAAGTATCCAAGGAAAAAACGAACATCTTCGACTATTGCAAAGGTACTTTGTGTAATGTTAAAAGAAAATTCCTCTAGTCAAAGGACAGTTGGAAAATCCTTAAAACGCTCGGTGTGCAAATGATAAACGTTGATTTAAATCTTAAGAAAGCGAAAAAAAGCAATGTGCATCGTCTTTCTCTAAAGCATATCGCTGAACTCAGGACACTCTGCAGAATTCTGTATGAGAAACATTTATCCAAAGAAAAATGGTAAAAAAATTGTCACAATAGATGAATCATGGATGTATTTAAATGATTGCAACAAAAAAAAGAGCCATTTATTTTCATAAAAGGGGAGAAAATAAATTTAAGTACATGGTTTAAAGAGTCGAAAGAACGTTTTTCTAAGGGATTCATGATTATTGCTGGTTTTTCTTATAATGGCAAATTAAAAATAAAGAGACTTGAAAAAACTGTCAAGAATAACTCAAAATATTATCAGGAATATAATTTATCGCCAATTTTTCTAAATGAAATACCATTGCTTTACGCGCAGTGCCATCAATCTGTGGAACTCCATCAAGACAAAGCTAGCAGTCACACATCAAAATCCACTATAAATTTCTTAAAAGAAGTGGAACAAAAAACCGGTATCAAGATCATGCCCTTCACTGATATCCTTACTAAATCTCCCGATGCATCACCTATGGATTTTTGTGCTTTCGGTCTTTTAAAATCTGCAGTATCCAAACGTCGTCCCACAACCCTTACAGGACTCTGGAAAGCTGTTCCGGAGGAAAAGGATAGAATACCTCTTTTGACACTTCAAAAGGCATTATTAGCCTGGAAATTAAGGTGTCGCAAGATAGTTCAGAATAAGGGCTATCAAATAGAACATTTCAAACACAAAAATTTTATGTAATTTAGTTTTGTGACTACAATATACATGGTCTAAAAATGTGTGAACAGCCTCTGTAAAGAACAAGGTTTCACGTTATACATCAATAAATCTGGTGTGTTCACTCGATTTAAAATTAAAAGCTATAAAAAGGTTTACTAAAAGTTTTGTACTTTTAGTAGATAACTAAAAAGAACTCTTTGATTTAAGTAAATGCTATTAATGAGATCTTTCTACATTGTGAAAGGATATACGCGTATACGAATTTTAACAAATAGGTTTTAGAGACTAAAGTATAAAATATCAGCATAAAAGACACCAATCGTCCTTTGCGTTTAATATCATCTCAATCAATCTTCTAAAAGTGTTACGCGGAAAGATATCCAGACTAATTTTCGAAAAAGAAAGTCTCGCGATGCGTCTCTTATATTTTTAAAAGTTCTTTTCCTTTTACGTTCCAATGAAATTACGTTCAGGGGATTAATCATTACAGAAAATCTGTCCGACTGAAAGTTTTTAGGAATTTAGAAGAATGAGAGCTTTTCCTTCTTCTATTTTCTAAAAGACTTTAATAAATTTTTGGGTCGTTTGCGAGATTTAGGTCATTGCTTAGTTGAATGTCGTAAGATTTTTAAAATATGAAATTGCTGAATTAGTAGGGACTTATAGTAAAACATATATTTGAAGAAAACAGTTTGAGCTACAAAGGTTGCTCACCTTGGCTGAATACGATTAAAAATTTAATATTTTCATCTCACTGAGTTATAACTAAGAAGAAGAACCAAAGAAGATGTTTTAACACATTGTGTGCCGGTACATTTCGCAGCGGAATTGTACCGGGAGCGGGCGTTTTGAGTTCAAATTTAGTTATTCAGTTAAATCTCAATAGATCGAAGATTCTTTAATTTTTTAACCAACTTTTCGTATTTTATATTAAAATATATGAACAATTATATAAATAGAAATATATAAATAACAACCATAAGATTTTTGTAAACAAAAAAACATATTTTTTAATGGATAAATTTATAATAGTATTGTAAATATG
Source organism: Pardosa pseudoannulata (assembly GCA_032207245.1). Classification (NCBI taxonomy): domain Eukaryota; kingdom Metazoa; phylum Arthropoda; class Arachnida; order Araneae; family Lycosidae; genus Pardosa; species Pardosa pseudoannulata. Next base: position 5,756,993 of record CM063506.1, read on the forward strand.
AAAAATGAAATAGAAATAGTAGTATATAGTTTTATTTTTTTCGAATTATGTTATATATAAACTTTTTTACATTATAAAAAAAATGAGAGATAAGAACATTCGGGTTCGTTTTCCTGTATGTATCGTCATTTTTGTACCCACAAACAAACTATGTTGCTACACTAACCCGTACTAGTACATGACCCGCGCTCGAGTATCAATTGTCAGAAAACGTACTAGTACTTGTCCCGCATACAATGTGTTATAATCTATCACCTTGAAATTGTTTAATTATTACCTCAATAGAAAATTCAGTTGTTGCTAATAAATACTTTAAACAAGCTTTAAAATACAATTTTTGAATTTCGTCATACATCGTCAAAATTTATTGACAATTTAGCTTGTGAAGTTTAATATTAAAGTTACTTAAAATTAATATATTTTTAACACATAATGAAAGAATATTCTCGTATAAAATATATTTTAAATCCTATAGCGTTTTGTAAAATTCCAATTTTTAAAAAATATTTTGTTAATTTATAAAATGTTCCATGCGAACTAATTTGTAATTTTTATTTTGTTTTTCTCAATATTGCCTTAAAAAAACTCATTAGTTATATTTAGATATTATTTAGGTAGATTGAGTAACTAATGAGAGATATTTTTAGATCTTTACTTGAAATTTGTATTGACAGTTTCTTTTGTACACCAGCATTAAGTGCATAGGTGAGTAAAAATGACAGTTGCACCCATTCGTAAAACTTTTGATGAGAGGCCCTTGTGATGAAACTTTAGCGGCTTTTATTCGACAATTTTAGTTTGTGTTATAATCAATCGTAAACATATCTCGGCAGTTAAAAGTGGCTTCCAAATCGGAAATGCGTACAGTAGTTCCTTTTTTATCGTCGATAAAGATTAACTACAATGAAATTTAGTTCTTGCATGAAGCCTATGGTGAAAATGCTCCTTGGGCTAAGAACGCGAGACGGCATGCAGCAAAACTAACGTTGGACTTCTGAAAATGTTTAGGTGGGAAGTGTGAGTAACTTTCTTATAGCTCAGACATTTCACCATAATTTCCATGCTTTTCATGTTAGGAAAGAAAACCTTTTAAAGTGGTGATATTACTTTGATTATGTAATAATTTCGAGTCTCCAAGAATGGTTATTGGACATTGATTTCTTTGCAAAGGGTATTCAAAAACTTGCCAGACCTCCAAAAATCTTTAAATAACGGAGAAAAATACTTAAAAAGGTAGATTTTACATGAATCGCAATCTAGTTCTTACACAGTGTAATGAGTTTTTTAATAAAACTCGTAATTCTGTTTCAATATTTGAAGCAAAATTTTATGCTAATGTATTCATTAACAGTATGAGAATTTTTTTTTAAGAAGAAATTGTAAGGTTGAATTATTCATTGATTCTATACTAAAATATTTAAATATCTTCGTTCAGATAATAGAAAAATTTTAAACCATAATAATTAACCCCTTAAAATATGAGGGGGTTTTTTTTTCAGAAAAACTTGTAAAAAATGATGTTTTAAAAGGAATATATAGATAAATTGTACTTTATTTCTTGCAATTTTAGATGTGGGGGTGACTAGGGAACGGAAAAGGCGGTAAAAATTGTTATACAAACAAATGCATACTATTGTTATACCAACAAACCCCTTAAAGCATTTGCCCCTGTCATACACGGGCAAATACGTTAAGGGGTTAAAATTTGATATTATTGAAGTATTTCTCTCAGAAATAACTCAGATCACATAATTTCAGCCAAGAGAGGTCATGAAAATAATCTGGGACACCTTTTCATTATTTATCAGAATCGTTATAATTGTATTAAAAAGTTAAAATGTAATTATCAATTTTTATACGTTATCTTGCAGTCAACACACTTATTACGGGATTTCAAAACAATGCTGAAATTTTTCAATTGCAATTTTGGATTGAATTTATTGAACAGTACATCATGCTGTACTATTTAAATTATTATTATTATTACATATCAAAGTGAAAAAATTTCTGATATCATAAAAATTTTCGACACTATATCATTTGTTATATCACGAGGGAAACGACAGTTACAGTGAATTATGTATGTCATCTGTCACATTCGTAAATAATAGAAATTTTAAAATGGTTTTTCTTGCATTTTATATATTTACTTCCTTCTAAGAAGTAAAAGAAGTATTATAATCTTCCAAAAACTTAAATTACAACGGAATTATCCACTTTGACAAGTTTCGAAGTTATGTCTGTATTCGTGCGCACAGAAAAATTTTAAAACTTTAAATATCAATTTTATACCAACGCTGAATCCATTATCATTACTTCCTGTGTTTCGTCTGTTCATCCGTACGTATGTTCGCATATCGCATAGCTGAAAAACGATTAATGCAGAATGTTGAAATTTTATATTTAGCACTGAAGTGACTAAAGTTTCTATTAAGGCTTGTTGCAACAATTAACATTTCACCTTCATGTTTGACAGCAATCCACACACTATATAACGTAAAACCGAAATATAATGTATATTAAAGCTACCAGTCTTAGCATAACGCTACCAATCTAATTCTACAACAATTTAAGAGAATGATATTGACATATTTACAGGTAGTTGAAACAATGCTATTCAAGTCTAAAAAATGAAGAATAAGAATCTGTTTTTGTTATCAGAGGATAATTTTGAATTTCATTATTACTTTCTAATACAGCTTAAAGGCAGTACTGTAAATTTTATTTTTATAACGCAACTGCTTTAAAACCAAAAAATATCAATATAATAGATTTTTACTCTTCAGTTCGCAACCATATAGAAGTACTTTAGTTCTCGGATAACACCATTATCTAGAGACATGAAACTGACTTTCAATCTTTAAGTGAATTTTCAAATACAATTCTCATAAAGCATCACACAATTTTTTTAAATGTGTGTAATTTAATATTTTTACTAATATATTTGAATACTTGTACTTAATACAGAACAGCTAATGAGGCCAGGGTGTACATTTGGGTAAAAAAGCAATATAGTTTCCGAGTCATATAGTTTTTCTTTGCTTATTATTCGTAACATCTTCCTGAAATTTGTATATTCATGTGATTACTATCTATGATTTATATATCAGTGTAATATACTTTATTTATAACCATTATATACTTAAATTTTGAGTTTTTAATTCTGAAAATTCTGTCTTTTCACTACGATTACGTTTTTATATTTAAATAACTTACATATATGAATTTTAAATTATATATATTATACAGTGTAATCAATTTTATTTGAGTAAAATTTTGTAAGATGTATGCAAAGTATTTTCTGATATCTTGAGCTAAAATATTACTCTGTTTGTTTTTTTTATTAGGGGGTTTTTAAAACAGGGAAAGAACTAATTATATGTTTACTTTTTCATATAATGAATATAATAAACTTTTCTAACAAAAACTAGTTATCTAATCAGCAAAAATATCAATTAAAAAGGAAGTTTAAAGATTTTCTAAACATGCTTAAAATTTATTTCTGTACATATATCGACTTATCATTAG
>CM063506.1:5765520-5770520 GCA_032207245.1 Pardosa pseudoannulata
AGTGTCTGTAAATTAAAGTCCATGTTTTTAAATTAAAATTAGAACTTTAGTTGCATTACTAATACCAAATTATCTAGCAAAAAAAAAATAAAATATTTCATTGTGTTAAAAGCATTTAGCATAGTTTTACTTTTATACCAAAACAATTGATTTTATGCAAATATAATTTTTTATTAAAGCACTGTCAAAAGCTGTTTTAAAAATTTGCCAGTTGTTATAATATATTAGTAAGTATCCGAGAGTCAAAATTAGAATACAATTACTTTATAATGCAGCAGTCATTTTCTAATGTCATTTTTCTAAACGCTCATTTTTCTTCAGTTATTAATGGTGAATTTGAACATAAATTTATTATATCAGTTACAAGCTCCTTAAAGGTGAATGTTCTAAAGAACTCTTAGAGGATCCTGAAAGTGTATCTGTTTCGATAGATTATAACTCTTTAAATGCTTAATAAAATCATACAAAAACTTGTGAGATTAAATGTCTCAGTTTATTAGGCCGCTTCCAAATCTTCTAAAACCATGAAATAATTTGTTCTCATTAATTAGAATGCAAAATGTAGAACAGTTAATACAGGAGAAATTTAAAAATAAATTTACATGTTATAATATGGTCCACACGTTAACCTAATTTAAAATATAAGTATTAACTTACATCTTAGATGAAAGTGATCTCAAAACATCATTCTATGGAATAAATTATAATATAGATTTTTTTTTATTTAAGTAGTTAAAAATGTGCAAATTTGAAGAAGAGGAAATATAGAAGGAAATTTTAATTAATTAGTCATTAAAAATAACCTAAATGTTAATTATCTGAATTATACTAATTCATTTTGTAGATAAAACAGTTATATACACACAGAAAAAAAAGTATCTAATGTATTGAAATCGATAAAATATAGAATTTAAAATTTTTTCTGTATTGATTGTATATTATTTTTGTAATCAATTAATAAACATAACTTTGGAATTTTATAAAAATTGAAAGAGTTCTTAGTTATCTCACAAATTTTTATCATAATTTTATTAAGTATTCCATTAGTTGAAATTGGTCAACTAAGATACTTTTATTAAGATATTAAGATTACTTTAGAAGGTATGAGATCCCTTACAGGAATAGTAAATAATTAGGAGCAACAGGTGTGCAAAGTAAACAAGTGTTGTTACGCACCTTCCTTTCTAGAGCCTCAATTCTTTCTTTATCTCTCCATTGTTCTCTGCGGAGCATCGCCAGCTGATCCCTGAGGCTCTCTCGGGATTCCGTCAAGCCCCACGAGCAGGCGATAATAAGAAGCACAGGGGTGGTCCACATCGCGTTCCGAAGAGTGATGCGGGAATGCAGACGATAGGGGGAGATGTCTGGAGTCGGCAGTGAAGGGTTGCCATAGCGGGGGAGGGGGAAAATCTATCGCCAAACGATAAAAGTGGAATGTCGGGGAAAGGGTTCGTCGGAATAAGTATTGAATTCCTCTTAATGAGTTTTAAAATGGCGGGGACCGTTAGGCCAACCTCCTCTCTCTAGGCTTAAAAAGTTAGCAAGGCAGAATTAGCCTTGTTTAGAAATTTAATTTACTTTGAAAAGAAAAGAAATTTTGTTTATTAGTTCGTGTTTATACCGTTAAACTGAAGAATTTTTATTTTAGATACTAAACGGACGAATTACCTTTAACTTCACAATTTGAAATATTATTAACACATTAATGCCCATATCATTTCTTTTGAAATATATGTATGAATATCATGTTGAACTTATAAGCTCTTAAGAACAATATGTGTGTGTGTGTGTTTAACCGTTACTTTTCACATATCATACTAGAAGGTAAACCTATTTTTCATTTGGACTAGCTTGGAAATATAATTTATATGCTGCTGTCATGTCCTGGAAGGTACTCAGAACTCAAGATCAGGCTTACTTTTTTTCCTCATCATCATCAACTCGTAGAATGACGTAACACGCCTTACATAATCAAAAGTCATTAAGCATGTAACTGTGAGAAAAGTAGTCCTGAGGAACAGGGCCTGATTTATACCCATTGGGGCCCCAGGCAAAAGCCTCATATGGGGGCCCCCATACATCTTACCTTTCTCGAACTCGAGACTGATTTTATAAGCTGCTATATCAGCTTAAATACTCCTGACAGGTATACATAACCTAAACATTTTGTGTATCTAATGAAAAGAAATTAATATTTTTAAATTTAGAATTCCACTAAACTTACTTCAAACTTAATACGCCGAACGATGGCCGAATGGTTAGGGTGCTGGCCTTCGGACCCGGAGTTCGTGGGTTCGAATCCCACTATGGCATGGATGTTCGTAGCCGTTCGGAATCGGCTTTAAGCAGTAGGTCCCGGTCTCATTAGCCCCCGTGTTGCAAAAAGTTGACCGTAGCACTCCAAAACCAAAACCAAACCAAACATATTACAGATGTCTGTGCAATCTAAGTACAGTATCTGACTTTAACTATAAAACTGTGATATTCTTGAGTCAAACTCAGAGTACCTGTAACATTTTTAAAGGAAAAAGTACTGGTTTAAATTAATAAAAATTACCATTTCAAGTAAACTATCAAGTGAGACTTTGTTTTACAAAATTCCAAAAATTAAATACTTTTATTCTTAAATTACCAATTTTAAAACTTTCTGTTCATTCTTAAATCTTAGAAAGAGAAAAAAATAGATATCAGATGCGTTTGGATAAATATATTTTCTCTGATTTGTTAACCACTTCAAGAGGGAAAAAAGTAATTAAGATTTTTTCCTTCGCAGAAGAGATGAATTTATAAATTAGTGTCATTGATATGGTTGGTATTTCAATCTTTTGAATAATATACACATTTAAAATGTTAACATTGCTTCAAAGTATTTTTAAGCAAATAAAAGCTTACTTTTGGCTTAAAATTATGGAATAAATTTAATTTACTGAATTTTGAAGCCCACCAACAACATGTACACTCCAGTTTCTTATTAACAATAGAAAACCCATATTTTCCGGCAGTTTGCCGGAAAACATGAGCAAATTCTGAGATGTACCAAAAAATTAATTTGAATTTTTTTAAATTTGGGGCCTTCCTAGATTGGGAGCCCCTAGCCAGTGTCCCGAATGCCCCGCTGTAAATCAGGCCCTCCTGAGGAGTGGGCAATTAATCCAGCTACTGAGGAGTGGGATTATCTTTTATGGAAGAGAGATTATGATGGTTTTTATTCTGTAACTTGTTAAAACATTTGGCCTAAAAATGCATACCACAGAGTAAAAATAGCAAGGATATGTGGTAAAACAGACATCTGATTTAGAAAAAGTGAAAGAATGTCGGTCGCATGTGTCAGTTATTAATAAGACTTTGGTTTTGAAAAGTTTGGAAGGAATACAAACTCAAAAACTCATGTCATTGATTTAATTTGGATGGCTAGGAAAGATAAAGTTAGAACGTGAATCGGGAGTAATTTTAAGAATTTAAGATACGATAATTTCTTTATATATAACAGAGTGTCCCAAAACGACCACATAAACTCTGCACAGCTAGATTCCTTGTTGGGAGTACATAAAAACTGCCCAAAGAAGCGTTCCTGTACGATCCATAGTTTACGAAAAAAATACGAAAAACAAAGTATGACGTCACTGCCGGTGCAAGAAAAAACACTTTATTGGACATATCAACAACAGTATTTGCATATCTTTCCAAACGATAATGTTTAAAACGTTCGCCACGCATATCGCGTCATGCATTCGCTTGCGCCATGGAATGACGTTAAGCTGCCGTTGAACTAGTATTTAAAAGGCTGCTCTTGCAATTACCGGTAGTCTTCGTATGATGGCCATGTATTCCGTTCGTGACTACTGCGACATGTACCTCATGAACGGTCGATGTAATGGAAATGCCTTACGAACTGTCAGGGAGTGTGCCCTTGTACATACTGCTGTTGATATGTTCAATAAAGGTTTTTTTCTTGCACCGGAAGTGACGTCATACTTTGTTTTTCGTATTTTTCTCTTAAACTATGGATCGTACAGGAACGCTTCTTTGGGCAGTTTTTATGTACTCTCAACGAGAAATCTAGCTGTAAAGAGTTTATGCGGTCGTTTTGGGTCACCCTGTATATTTCATGTATATGAAATTTAAGCAATGTGGAATATTACAGATTGTTCTCATTAATGGATGCTGCCACTTATAAAAGAGAAAAATTTCGCGATATGAGGTTTATTTCTTGTATATGGAAATATATTACTCTAAAATAAAACTTTAAAATATGATAGCTATTCATCACGACTTCGGTTGATGTACTGTTTAAAAATTTGGATTTTTCTTCTGTAACTCATATAAAATATAGTCATATTTTAATAATTTGTATTACATTGAAATAGTATCTGTAATAATTGTATACAAAAATTATGTTGTTCGTTTCGTCAATTTCTATGTGGTAAGTGAAGTTTTTTCTAAAAAAAAAGAAAAAATAAGAAAAAACTGTACAAAATTTTTTTTAACATAAATTATTTTCAAATATTACCAAATCTACGTATTTTTATACTATACTACTCACCTGTTTGTTTACTCACGTGTGTATTTTTACGACCATTATTCTTTAATAAAGTATGGTGGGTATAGTTTTTTCTCCAATCACCCTTGTATTCGCTAGTAAAATCTTACGTGTACCTTACGGCAGCCAGTGAGATTAACTTCAGTCCTAAATACAAAATTTCAACATTCTGTGGTGAATCACATTTCTGTGATACGAGATAGATACGTAAATACAGACGTCAAGCCAAGTTTAATTCATGGTCTTTTAGTATCGATGTAAAGACAAACTAGCCCAAACTGAATTAGGCATGTTCAAATGGGTATTTGAGATCTGAACACAGAATTTTATGTGATTCTAATACTTCTATAACGGGTGTATTATTCAGATTTCCTTGAGGACTTTTAGTTTCTTTTAATGTTAGGATAGTGTCAATTAATGACAATCAAAAGAAAATTATCTTGCATTACAAGGAATAAGT
>CM063506.1:5775520-5795520 GCA_032207245.1 Pardosa pseudoannulata
TCGGTTGCAGTTACCTGCAATAATATTTTTTTGATTACGTTTTGAGATATATATCCCCTTTTGATTCTATTAAATCTCTATGACAGATTTCTTAGACAAATGAAACATTCTGCATGCTGGGGTGCTGACCAATCACAAGTAAATTTGCTAAGGAATTCATTGAGTAATCGCCGAGCTGTTATACATTGAGCGTATTAGTACAAGCTTGTTTTACTTTATCTCTTTAAAAGGATTCGGGACTGTTAAATTTTCAATATTTTGGAATTTTCAGGAATTTATGTATTAAACTATAAACATTTCTGCACATTTTGATACTGTTGCTATTGATATATCTGAATTGAAATACAGTGATGGTAATTAACCCTTTGACTGCTCAATTTGTAGACCAAAATCGGTACAAAAAGTGTGCATTATTTATACATTTTAAATCTATATATATTGAAAAAATGGAATATGCACTTTTTCTTTCTAGAAAAGATTTTTTATATAGATTTTTATAGCGAGAAATTTAACTGTCAAAAAACCCAGTTTCAGATTTTATCACAAGAAATTTTTTTTAATAAATTCCAGTTGAATAACAGTTAATTTCTATTTATTACATAATATAATTATAATTATATTATCTAATATAACTATAGTTCTACTCATATAATTCTATTAATTAATAAAACGTCTGATAGTTTATATAATTTATTTCGCTGGTTAAACGGTGAAAAAGTGGGATGTACTTCTCAAAAAAGGAAGAAAAGCAAATGCTCGTGGAAATCGCTGGATAAGCAGTCAGAGGGTTAAATGATGGTAGAAATGAAATAAAAAATATCTCTAAATACACACTACGGTGTATATTTCTATTCACATTTCAATATATAATCTATTCAGAGTATATTTTAGTGTATTTTGTTTATAAAGCAATCAGATTATTTTAGGGATATTCAATGTATATATACCTGCTTGGACCTGTATTTTACTCCTTTCTTCTACCCGCAGACGCTTTTAAGGATTTGGGATTGCTTCTTGTTGGAGGGGCCAAAGGTGCTGTTTCGTTTTACCCTAGCAATTTTATTGATGCAGGAAGAGGCCATTCTCGCCAAGCATGACACTGTATCCATCATGAGGCAGCTGAAGGCAGCGGCAAAGTTGTGTTTCGACGTTGACGGACTCATAGCGGTAAATTTCGAAGTTTTAAGTATGATCTCTTGAACGCAATGAAAGTTATCCTTTTAATCATGTACCACACTTTATATAGCGGTTTTTGAAAATACTTATATAATAACTGCAATTCTTACTGCACATGTTGAGTTTATGGGCTTATGTAACAAGATGACTTTAATCAATACATATATTTAGTCCGCCAACGGATGGAAGATTTTTCATCTGGTGTGAGTGTATTGGAAAAGAGCGAATAAATTTAGAATACGCAGAAGTCTGTTCCTCAGTGGAATTATTTGTTTATAAAGTGATCGAGTCCTGGGATTCTTTGAAGAATATTAAACAAAATAAAACATTAATTGTACTCATATTTCCTTAAATTTCCTTTGTATTATAACTCGAATATAAAAAAGTGCAAAAGTACATATAAATTGACAAAGCAAAACAAATACCATCCAACGACAATTCTATAAAATGGAGAAGTGTTCAGTTTTTTTTTCCATTTTAGCTTATTTTTGTACCTTATAGTAAAAATAGATTGCCCATGACTTTCTGTAGTATATGTAGTTGGACTATATATTCACACATAAAAATTCTTTTTTAAGTAAAAGATAGCGATTTCTATTATGTTCCATTTTTAAGGAATGGAATGTTCTTGACACGCTGCCAACCAGGAGTCTTGCATAGGTAGTCGGACTATACTAAAAGCTTCAGTTTTATAGGGTGTTCCATAAAGTATGCAGCTTTAAAATGCAATAAATCAGTCAAAATAAAAAAAAATCAAAATTTTTAATGATTTTCATCAGCTAAAATGTGATACGCAGTAATTATGTCTACCTCCTTTTCAATATCGGCAGTCGCTTTTTTGCGTTTCTGTAACATTATGTTGCGTTAGAACATTACAGCTTCGACAGGTCAATTTTCTCATCGCAACTGACCTCAGCTGACAGCGAGGATTGGTACAGAAATTTCTGTACCAATTCTTTAAATGCCAATTTCCTTTGAACTTCGGAACCAATTCCTTGATGAGAGGAATTCCTCAAATTTCTGTATTCCCCTCGAACTTGTAGCGATTGGGACGTAGTCAAGTTCAAATTTCGCATAAACAGTTTCTGCGTAGCCATTCCGATTTTGTAATTAATTTTCACAACATAAATGGTTTGTTTTTATACTTAACTAACTACAAAATTTTAAAAAAACCCTATATAAAGAACCTTCTTAAAAGAGAGTAATAGGTAGAAAATGTTAAAAAATAGTGTTGGAATTATCACGAAAAAAATTTTACGTTTAGTTAACACGTTGAGCACGACATTTGTCCATGGAACTGACTATGTACTTTTCGCTTGGGTAGCATTAGGTCCTTGGGTACTAACAGGTGATTTTTCACTGAACGGCATCATTCCCTGGAAATTGATAGTAACTTCCTGTTCGTCTTTTGTAATTTGTTGACTGACGCTGTACTCAGAGGGTTAAAATTTTTGTACTTTATGAGACCCTCTTCAGATGTATTTAACGCCTCCTAAGAAAAATATTTTTTCTGACTATTATGAGGAGCATGTAAAGTGAATTATCCACATCATATAGAGAATACTAGATGTGCAGAGGTATAATTTTACACTTCATAAACAAGGACTTATAACTTGAAATAGACAAAAAGTACTTCATTCTTTTTGGGTGCGATTTTAGAACATGGGAAATATGAGGCGCTTTTAATGTATCATTTTGCAATTAAAAGGATACAGGTGTATTTTTTATCAGTTTTATTTTTACATGAAAACCTATGCTCTAATGTATTTTTAACATAATTTCTGGCCATATCAAAGCAATTCTCGCATCCGCTATTGAGATAACCATGTTTCGAATTCCATAGAAATTCCTCATAGAAATTTGCCTCCTAGCTATGCACTGGGTAACACACAAAACCAAACACTTGGCCTGTGACTAGCCAAAGCAGATTTCTATAATGATGAAATTCATAAGTTAGTTCTGTGACACAAATGTCTTGATGTTTGTGAAAATAATGTCAAAAAGTAGATTAAAAGAGACGATTTCATGTGAAAATAAATTGATTTAAAAAAGGTATGTTTGTGGATTTTATTTGCTAAAGGGTATTTATTTAAAAACACGCCTTTTACTATCTTCATCTGAATACCTGAAGCTGTATAAAGAATTTACAGTTACATGATCAGTATAATTATATTTAACTAATTTTTTAAGGCATATTTGACAGCATCATTTGATTTGCTAATCTACAAATTTTCGACTCGATCTGTATATTAGTTACGTCTACAGAGGGCTCTGAATTTAATTACGATCACTTTCTATGTATATGTATACATATATACAGAACGTTTTTTTCCATTGCTTTGTACATTTAATTTTATTCTATTTTATGATTTATATTTTATCTTTAAAAGTTATATTGTCTTTTAGCAAACATGCAAAATCTATATTAGATTGTACATTTGGAATAATCAAACATTTGTTCTGGAAGATTTGCGAACAAAAACATAATTTCATTCCCCTTTTCTAAATATTTTTAAGGCTGCTTTTGAAGAAATGGAGCCTTTTCCGAAACGGGAAGAATTATGGAACAGGAGAGCCGCTTTCCATAACGTCCTCCTGGAGAAAGCCAAGAAGAAAGAGCGGGAACTAAACGCCCTGAGAGAACGCGAACGGATGGTATAGTAATTCAATTTATTCATTGGGATTATACTTTTATAGGTTAAAATTGAAATCTTGTATTAAGCGAGTCTTCTATTATAAAACAGGGCGTTTTAATTAACGATTAACGTTTAAATCCAAATGCGAATAGCCGAACGCTGGTCGATTGGTTAGGGCGCTAATCGTCGGTACCGGAGTTCATGGGTTCGAATCCCACTATGGCATGGATGTTTGTAGCCGTTCGGAATCGGCTTTAAGCAGTAGGTCCCGGTCTCATTAGCCCTCGTGTGCAATACAGTAGACCGTAGCGCTCCAAACCAAACCAAATGCGAATAACTAATTATTCGCATTTGGATTTATTCGTATAGAAAAAAAAATGCCTCAGTATTTGTTAGTTTTGGACTAAGTAGTTGTTACAGTCAATTTTACATAATCCATTTGAGCCTTCCTTTAACACCTTAATTTTTCGTATGCAAAAGGGAACCGACAGTGGACTTTTCGTTTAAACGGCGATAATCCACGGAGTCTGACAGCAAACTCTCAGCTCAAAAATCAACTGTCAGTCCCCAGGAACAGATGCCACCTGAACGAACAGTTCGAGCCGCGGTAGCTCAGTCGGTAAAGGCAACGATCGCTTTACTGAGTGGTTGCGGGTTCGGAACCCGACCCGGCCTAACATCCGCCATGTTCATTAAAGGTGACTGGGGCACGTAATATATGTTCGTGGTTACAATGTCCTCCATGTTCTCAATCAATACCTCTGGTGGTGGCAGTCCAAGTCTATGTGTCTTCTACTTGATCCTTGCTCCAAAATTATGAGGACCCACTCGAGCTTAAATCGTACTTTCTCTCTTGTGGTGCTTGTTGAAACGAAAAGCCTCAAATAATGATTATTTATGTAAAATATAATTACATGCACAGAAAATGGTAGAAAATCAAGCGTATCAGTTGTTCAGAATGTTATGTTAAATTATACTATTATTATCAGAAATTATAATCGCATGTCTGTTCACATAATATAGTTGCTGAAGCGCGCTTAAAAAATGTAAGCTAGTGTGAAGTTCGCAAAATACTTTAAACAATTTCCAAAAGGAAACAAGAGAATTGGTCAGTTTCTACGACTTTTTAACTATTAAATTTAAAATTAAACAAAAGTCAACAAAACAAATGATAAGGTTTCCACACAAGCATACCAGAAATGGGCGTGTTTACTACACTGGAATTCAATCAATGAGGGAAATCCATGTTTTGAAACATAGTATTACATAGTATGTAAAATGTCTGAACAGGAAGGTCAATGCAAATTTGCAATTAAATTCGACGAAAGTGTATCAATGAGTAACACACAGAATTTTGAATACAATTATACTTGATGCAATTAATGAGAATATACATCGGAAATTAAAGTATTACTGATTACTACTAATTTATTATTGTGTTATTAATCTATTATTTTTCGACAAAAGTACCGTTCATACTGAGACATTTTTCCTAGGCCTAAAATAGATCAGTTTGAAAATCCCGATTCAAGGAACTATTTTCGCTGCAGTTACAGTCAATTTTACATAATCCATTTGAGCCTTCCTTTAACACCTTAATTTTTCGTATGCAAAAGGGAACCGACAGTGGACTTTTCGTTTAAACGGCGATAATCCACGGAGTCTGACAGCAAACTCTCAGTTCAAAAATCTACTGTCAATCCCCAGAAACGGATGCCACCTGAACGGACAGTTCGAGCCGCGGTAGCTCAGTCATTAAAGGCAACGATCTCGTAATTGAGTGGTTGCGGGTTCGAAACCTGAGCCAGCCTAAAATCCGCCGTGTTCGCTAAAGGTGACTGGGGCACGTAATATATGTTCGTGGTTACAATGTCCTCCCTGTTCTCAATCAATACCTCTGGGGGTGGCAGTTCAAGTCTATGGGCCTTCTACTTGATCCTTGCTCCAAAATTATGAGGACCCACTCGAGCTTAAATCGTACTTTCTCTCTTGTGGTGCTTGTTGAAACGAAAGGCACACCCCTTCACCTTAAATCGAGTAGCCTCCGGCTCATATCGAGCTTGGTTTGACCAAGTGACATAAGACAACGGCAACAACGGACAGTTCACTGTCAGTCTCCCGGACAGACATCAAGCTGAACCTGTTAAACAATTTACATTACGTTCACGGTTATTTAAACGTAATCCTTTTTCCTTTTTTTTGGGGGGGGGGGTCAACTTGAAATTTGAAAGAAATCTTACCATTTCTCATTGAACGGTGTAATCGGTAACATCATTTTATCAGTGAGCAATGCACTCTACCAGTACTTAAAATAGAGGTCAAGGTCAAGGTAATTGGGTTATACCGAGAACCTAGCGAACTAGGAAGTCTTCACTTTAACCTCCGAACGTAAAACAGATCAAAACATCAATTTAGGCCTCAAGGCAAAAAGTAATCCAAACAAAAATTTCATACACTCCAGCTCACAAAGGAGCGAGGAAGTGAGAACGTTCTCAAAAAAAATTATGAGTAACCAACGCGTTGTCTAATTAGGGGATAATTAGACTGAAACCTGGATTATGACCAGTACATAGAATCATTGACACTTCTGTAGTAGTAGACGCATGCAATTGCGCTTTCAAATTTGAACATTCTCACTTTTATTAAATAATTTCATACTACAAAGTAAATTGGCATGTGCATTATTTGTTGATAACTCTTCATGTATGTATATCTACATCAATGATATTCTTAATTTTTATGCAATCTTCATTAAAACAATTTTTCTTTCTTTCTAGATGGCACAAGTGGAATTAGAGGGCCCCCATAACCATCTCATTGAGTGTGCAGCCGTTTGGGGAAAAGGTACTCATTTTGCTACTAAATTGTCATTTTCAGATTAAAGCAATGGATTTCTAAAAAATATTGTGTAATATTAACTTTTAATAGCATTCAATTGCTGAGATTTAAAAAATAAATATAGAAATTTTTAAGCTGTTAATCATAGAAAATATTCAATCATATAAGGCAAACTTTTGTGCTAAAACTTAAAAAGTAGGATATTCTATATAAAGATTCTATAATAATGCTATTATGTGAGTTTTAATGCTTTCGATATGGTTTCCTTTATTTAAAACAAAATGTGTATAGGTTATGCATTATTTTAAAATTACTTAATGGTTTTCTAGACTGTAAGTCGAAAAAGTAACATATATTTATGAGCAATTTTTTTAATTTTATGTCTCTAATCAAATTGGCTTTTTTAATATATAATGTTCATAATTTGAAAAAGTAAGTCTTATAATGAATCAATTTTTTACTATCGTCTCTATTATTACACAAAAAAGAGCGGATATCTTGAGAGGAAGATATTATAAAATTACATACATTCTCAATGCAAATTATTTTACAAAACTAAATAATAATTATGTACCTTTACGGTATACATTACTTAAAATCCATATTAATAGCATTTATATGTAAACTGTGCTAAAAATGAAAACAAATGTAAAAATCGTATACAAAATTTCACTGTACTATTAAAATTAGTTTAAGATATCGTGAGCAAAAAATAAAATTTTTCAATCTGAAACACACATTTTTATGTTTATATAATGTGCGAACGTTACATAGGATTTCTATAAAACTATCGTTTCACTCAAGGTATGATAAAAGTAATGTATCACAATGTGCAGAAAGGTTTGTAAGATAAAAAAAATTGAAAATTTTGAAGATGTAATAATAGGAGACTCCTTTAAACATTAAAAAAATCGACAAAAAATGTTTTTTTTTTCCTTCTCGAGGTTTAATTTTAATAAAATATGAATCTCCATTTTCAGACAAAGTATGGGTATGCCATGGCCATCATCATGGTTCAAGAGTCTCGATGATCCACTGTCAAGAGAACATAATGTATCGACTGCACATAGAAGTATGTGTTAAACCCTTCTTTGCATGTTTAAATCGCATCGTAAATATTTATAGCTTTTAAAATTTCTTGAGTTTATTTTGAGTTATCAGGAGCAACCTGGAACCGAAGAAAATTTTGGGTCTAATTTTTAAAATACTATTTTTATTTGGAAAAAATATACATAAAAATATTTTTTAAATATGATTATACTGCTAGGAAGCTTGAAGCATAAGTATTTTATATTATTTTCTATTACTTGAATCAATTAATACCTTTGGATGTAGTTTCAACTTAATGAGTACCCATAGCGATTATTTTCAAATTTTTGAACTACGCGCGGGATTTTAACCGACTGCCTGATTATCCCGAATTATCCCGGGTTCGTATATATTACAGTCAATTACTATCCCGAGAAAACTCGGACGTACCAGAATTTGTCAGTACTATTTGTTAAATTACGGTTTTACTCGGTCTGGAGGAAATGAAAGGAAATAATCAGCTTTGATTGGCAGTTTGCAAAGTTTTGTTGGTTTCTTTTGGCGAGGCTGGTCACGTATTTTAAACTGATTGAAAAGCTAATTTCGGAAAATCACCGTGACGAGATTTCTGCCACATCAGGGAGACCCATCATAAGTCCTTTACCAATCAGGTTAACTTTAAGGAATTTTTCAGATGTTATTCCTGCTACTGAAAAAAAAATCAAATTCAACGAGACAGTGCACTTTGCCCTCCCGTAAAACATATTCCAGAGGTAAGCCAGTAAGAAAAGAAACCAGGTACCAGTGTTCAGAATGTCAGGTATCACTTTGTGTTGTCCCTTGTTTCAAAAACTATCATACAAAGACTAATATTTAACTTTTTTCCATTTGCCCGAGATAACTCGGGATAATAAACTAATATCAAAACTAAATGCTTTAAAACCTATAAAAAATTAAAAATTCAGCTTAAAACCAGCATATTTTGTTTTGTTTCATTTTCCTGTATTTAATAATAAAATAAAAAAAATGTGAATATTTTTTTCAATTTTTTCCAAAAAAACTTGTAAGGGAAGCGGTTAAAGGTACTCCTAACATGTATTAACTAAATACGTAAAGATTTGGAAATAGTGTAAACCTATTTATAAGTAGAGGTTATATATATAAACAAGAGATACAAGGTACTATTATGGGGAATAAGATGTGGAACTTTGTGCTGGCCTAGTTTCGAAAGTTTTCACAGTTAAGGTGATATATTTTTTAAATTTATACTTAAAATCTATTTAAGAAAGCTTTGATTTTCATAAATATGTTTTTTAATCAAAATTAGTGTTGGGTATTTACATTTTCTCGATGCAGCATTCACGTTTTCCCTCAAGTACTTTTTGTAGATTTTCGGCGTGTTGTACTCTTACCAGATACTCTCATAAGATAAGAGGATTTGTTTACGTCGCTATCTTGTATTGCATGATATGAAAGCGGGTTAGTAGCTCCTCCAGTTGTGTAGTATGATGTCATTTCCTGTTTATTTCAAATCACCATTCAAATTTCAAATAATTTTGTATACATCGCATCGTTGGAGTGCTATCGTTCACATTGAATTATGTAATTTGTGTAAAAAATACTTTTCCAAAACGTTATTCAAAATAATATTTTTGTCTATAAGAAGTAAAAAAAAATATTACTAGCATTACTTAAGTATTTTACATTTTTGAGTTCAAGATTGAAGATATCTTAATCTTTAGCTATAAAAATGTTATTTTTGGTTAAGAAAAATAGATAAAATTACTTGTTTGCGATTTATTACTCATATATAAAATACTGTAAATGTATATATATATATATATATATATATATATATATATATATATATATATATATATATATATATATATATATATATATATATATTATATATATATATATATATATATATATATATATATATATATATATATATGTAATAGTATCAATATCTAAGCCCTAAAGCCTATTCCAAAATTATCCCTTTTCCCCATTCATTATTATAGATCTTAATTTCTTCTCTTTATATTAACCATATTTCCCAGCCATCCAATTTAAACGAGGATGTTTTCATTCCTTCAGCCGAAACCCGAAATTCTTTCTATGATTCCCAAAATAGAAAATGATATAGCTGGCATTTTTAATTAGGAAGTTATAACTCTCCCAGGAAAAATCTGTAATGATCAGCTATAATAGTCATCTGGAACGCCACACTTTTGCAGACGGCTCTAATCAAAGATTTCTTTCTATAAGCAAAACACACACGTGTTTTAGTCGTCTCTCGCAGAAGGTTGGCATTACTTAGAGAGAGAGCGTTCTGAACCGGACGGCGTCATAAGCAAATTTATTTTAGTGTTTACATAAGTTTACATAGGAAGATGTTCGAAATATCCACGTGTAAACTGAGGCACATGAAATAGCGTCAAGCTGTTGTTTAAATCGCATTTAACACGTTCATCGCCAAGCTGAAAATTATGGTGCTCGACCAAAGTCGATCCCTTCTTTAGTGGGCAAAATATATATTATGCACCGTTTCGCTGTGGCCGCTTAACTAATCCACTTAGAAACTTGAGAGCCACGTCCACGCAATAACGCGTGATCGGCCGTTTTGGGAGGACTAGCATCAATATCGCATGATTGACAATTAACTTGTTAAAAGGCTATATAATTACCGGTAATCCACATGGTGATAATGTGTTCCAGACGTGAATATTGTGACATGTATTTTATCTCCGATCAATATAATGGTAATGTCGGGTGACATTTCAAGCAACTTCTTATATAAAATTATGCAAATGTTCATTATTGAAATAAAGGTTGGGTTTTTTTTTCGTAAACCTGATATGACGTTATACATTTTTTTTCGAGATTTTCTAAAAAACGATGGTTTGCAGAAATACAGTTCTTTGGGCATTTTTTATGTATATTTTTCAACAAACATGAAGTACATTCACTAAATTAAAAGTATAAAAGTAACTTACCAGCAAGATAGCTTTTGTATACATATATATTAAAAACAGAATTCTTATATTCAATTGAATCTAAATATCTTGTTTGTTCCGTACAGATCAATCTTTAAAGTGTGAGGGAACTTTCAAAACTGATTCATGCTGTTCGTAATCTATCTTTTTGAAAATTTAATATTTTGTTAATATATTGCATGCGGGACACGTACTAGTACGCTTTCTGACTATTGATACTTGAGAGCGAGACACGTACTATTACGGGTTAGTGTAACAAAATGGTTTGTTTGTGGGTACAAAAATAATGGTATATACTGGAAAACGGAGCCGAATGTTCTTGTCTACTACATAGATTCTCGAAAAATTTAGTCAAATAAAAACTAGTTTTTACATTATTAGTTTTATGATTGCTTTTTTCATTTTTTATAATGTAAAAATGTTTATATATGACATAATTCAAAAAAATTAAAACTATATACTAGTATTTCTATTTGATTTTTCATATTTACTATACTATTATAAATTTATCCACTAAAAAATATATTTTTTGTTTTCAAAAATCTTATGGTTGTTATTTATATGTTTCTATTTATATATTTGTTTATATATTTCAATATAAAATACAAATAGTTGGTTAAAAAATTAAATAATTTTCAATCTATTTCGAAATTTAATTGAATAACTAAATTTACGCTCAAAACACCAGCTTCCGGTACAATTCCGATGTGAAATGTACCAGCCCACAATGTGTTAATAATATAATTTTGTAAAAGTGGTTCAAATTACGAGGCAAACTATCAATTATTAATTTTTCCATTAGTAGATGCAGTAAAGTGTTCCGTTTTTATTTTTTTATTAACAATTTTAGGTCTTAATGACAACTCCATACTTCTTTTTCAGTTCGAGTCCCGAGTGATGTGCATGCATGCCCCGAACGATGACACGATGCTGTTCGGTACCTATTCGCGATTCGTCCACGCCTATCACACAATATCCAGGTAACAGATCTCCTTAACCCTTTCTGTCACTATTGCAGTAGACCGCCAAATAGGTGACATTTATAGTGAGACATAGAAAAGGTTTTGTTCAGTGATATTATCCTGCAATGAACACAACTGGTTGGCAGAATCCATATCTAGTGGTTGTAATATAGTATTATAAAATTATAAACCACTCAAAATGTCGACACTTTCGTGACAAAGAAAGCAATGATGCAAGTTTCAAAGAACACAGGTGAAATAAAACATTTTTTAAAGAGTTGATTCAGCTAAGAAAACAAAAAAATAAGTCGAATAGCTTTTCCACGCTAAACAATCTAACGATTTCCAAAATCATAGTGTCACTCACTTAAATAAGGATGTAAAATAAATAAATTTAAAAAACAGCAACTTTTGTGTTTTGAGACTAACTGTAACTTAACACGTCTAGAAAGATTAATAAAAACGGAAAAGTTGTAAACATTCAGAAATGAATGGGATTTCTTAGTTTACTACTAAAATATTTTGACGAAGTGAATTGTCTAAAGTAGAAGTGCGTAAACTTGTATTATATACACTCACAAGCACACACGTTCACATACACATACACACACACACGTGTGTGTGTGTGTGTGTAATAGATATTTTAGACCCACTACAAATAAAAAAATGGTATTCAAACTAGGTAGTTGTAGTCGTAAGGCCATCAAAGAAAAGACCAAAATTTGAAATTAAAAATAAAACAGTTTACCGACATATCTGCATCTTTTGCGCTACTGTCGCTAAAACGTGTAACACGAGGTTTTATAGTGGTGTGTGAAGCCAGCCAGTGAGAATGTTAATATGTTAATAATGTTAATAAACACATGATGATGCTTAAAAGAAACTAAATTAAAGGAGTTATATAAAAATAGTTGAGCAAAGTAGAAATTTATTTTAGTTTTGTGAAGTTGCCAAAGTTATCACAATTTAGAAACCTTTGTTTCTCGCCAAAGGTTGTAATTTTAGGGATAGAATCACAAGAAATTTATTTTAAAACACAATTATAATATACTTAATTTGGAGTTAAAATATCATTACACATATACATATATTATGCATGCATATATGTAATATTAAAATTCCTTATTTAGATATTTTAATATTAATTTAATAACTTTTGTTCATAAAGTACGTTGGGGTTTGCGCGGTAATTCTGATTTTTCCCTCCAGACACGCTATAGACTTAATTCAGCCTCTGTCTGTACTACTTTAGCCAATAGTTAGCGCGTTCTCTTTAAACATGGGTATTTTTTATCACGTGATCAATTGTGTTTAGGGATTATTCGTAGTCCTTTTACCTGAGAAATCCTTACTTGGAAAGTGTGTGTGTGCAGGATCACATTGTCTGTGTGCAGGATGTTGTAAAAGTGCTTGCCTGTTGTATGGATTTCATGTATCTCACCAGAAATAAAATGTGTTGTGCTTT
Organism: Pardosa pseudoannulata; assembly: GCA_032207245.1. NCBI lineage: Eukaryota > Metazoa > Arthropoda > Arachnida > Araneae > Lycosidae > Pardosa > Pardosa pseudoannulata. The sequence continues at coordinate 5,788,629 of CM063506.1, forward strand.
TGAATGAGACTAGCCCATATATATATATATATATATATATATATATATATATAATCATTACTTTAAATTGTCTATGGTTAGATCAATGAAATCTATAAATGTTGATTTCTTTCTTGTTCGCTTGTGTTAAATATGTATACTGTCTTTGACTGCAGGAAAAAAATGTGGGAGATCTGTCTCAACGCATGCGTGCTTAGTCTCTGTTCTCATCAAAGGGATGGCGTCAAGCAAGTATTTGCTGGACTGGCGGATGGAACGCTGGCCGTTGTTGAAGTAAATTCTTTTAAATACCACAGAAATTTATTTAGTTTAAAAAAATACTTATTTTCATTAGCCAATTTTTTCAAACTCTTCTACAATGTCAGTTAAAATCTTATTTCTAACATAATGGCTCTGTAACATAACACAAAGTTATCAAATGCAAAACAATTTTAATTTAAAATGCAAATGTAATTTTAAATATTCAAAAGATCAATTGTTTACATTTGACTTTATTTTTTCTACGAAGGCTGATTAAAAAAATCTTTGTTGTTGTTTCATATGGCAATTTATAGGAATTAAGAACTATACAGCATTTGACAACTTCAAAATAAAGACTAAAAAACATTAAAAAATTTAAATGGAAAAATTCAATAACATTAAAAAACATTGCATTAAAAGTATTAAAATATGATAGTAACAATACATTAAAACATTTTTAAAATTTCCACAAATGCAACTAAACTAGACATACTAAATGTTTACTGAGAAAGTATTGATGTGGTCAGGACATGAGGCCTCTAGCCATTCATTATAGCTAACAAAAATCTCCTCTGTGCGATAAAGTAAAATAAAGGTCAGGCCATTAAATGCTGTATATTCATAGCGTCTATTTTACAAATAGGGTATAAGTCATTAGTCATTTTGTCTATTCTGAAGATATTCGGCTTAGCACTTGTGTTCTGTTCTCAGGCTGAAACTAGTCGCTACTCCTTACGTGGTCTCCGACTGAACTAATTTCAATCATTTGTAATTTTCTCCCAGAGTTTATCGTTCGATTTAAATTATAGTTCTGTACAGTATTTCACGTAAGTTTCTTCTAAAGGAATCCAAGGGAAAAGGACCCTGTTCAATAGATAGCTCCGTACTCCTCTTTGCCAATAGATCGGCTTTTTAATTACCATTTATTTTCACATGGAATCCACTAGAATTCCGTGGTTTTGCCTTTTAAATTTAGCTCCTTGATTTTTTTTTAATCACAAGAGAATTCTAAACGAGGTATTGATGAGCTATTGACTCTATAACCGACTTAGAATCAACAAAAAAAAATTGCTTTTTAAAAGACTCAATTTTGGACTGCAGGGTAGTACTACCAAAAAAAACAGCTTGAAACTTTACAAAGTTTGAGACCTGTTAGCTAATTGGGGCTCATTCTGAAAAAAATTTACACAATACACCCTCACTAGCTGCTTTATTCATTTTAGAACCATCCGTAAACACTCAGATGTACTCTGGTTCTGGATAATTGTCATCTAACAGTGATAATTTTACAAAGTTTGAGACCTGTTAGCCAACTGGGGCTCATTCTGAAAAAAAGATACACCCGCACAAGCTGCTTTATTCATTTTAGAGCCATCCGTAACACTCAGGTGTACTCTAGTTCTGGATAATTGTCATCCAACCATGATAATTTCCAATTTAGGGTGTCTTCTTTTCTTATTTCATCCAGATTTAACTTTTAAGCTATATCCAAAACTCAAGCTGTTCATCAAGTATGTTTGAATTTTCAACAGGATCATTAAGATTTATATCTTCTAGAATCCATATACAAACTACTACCAGAAATATATGAGTTTTAAGGATATTTGATTGCTGATTTACCATCCGATTTGCTCCCTCTAAGCTTTTAGTCTAGCAAGTGTATCAGCTACTTGTTTCTTTATCTCAATCGTAAAAGCTGTTCAAAAAGTAATGAAACAAAAATTATAGGGCTATCCAAAAGTCAGTACGACTCTCCTTTTCTCAAAATACGATTTTTTCTTTCTAAAATTAATGCTGACCCGATATTTGAGGTTGGTACTCTTTTAGCAATGGAAATTAATGCCACAGTATACGATGTTCTGTCTGTTGTAAACTGTATAAATAAAAGGATAGCTATGTACACGCATTTATGAAAACCTGCTGAACGTATTGAAATACTGGTATTTTGATTCCTTCATAAGAGTTTTGAGTTTAATTTAGAGTATGCATTTTTTATAAAGTTCGAATCCGTTTTTATAATTAATGCTTAATTTTAATGTATTTTACACATATTTTTCGAGGTATCGACCAAATGATTGTACGGTCCCAATTTACGTGTCATCATACAGTTTAGACATTTTTTATGCTGAATATTTTTCTAAAATTTGTGAACACACCTTCTAAAAAAACTTTTTTTAATGTAGTAATGTTTCGATCCTGCATTCTTCAATTCAATTTGTCTATAAATACATCAATCCTAATTTAATGTCTAATTTACCAAAAATTGAAATATCCTCAAATGCGTTTACTGATTAAGTAATTCATTTCTTTAGTTCCTCTCATTCTCTATTTTGAGTTATAATTTTTCTGAAAATTAATTAAACCTTTCGTTTTCTTCTAAACAATTGGGTCCTTTTCGTTCTCACAATACTGGTCGATTGGTTAGAGCGCTGATCGTCGATACCAGAGTTCGTGGGTTCGAATCCCACTATGGCATGGATGTTCGTAGCCGTTCGGAATCGGCTTTAAACAGTAGGTCCCGGTCTCATTAGCCCTCGTGTGCGAAACAGTAGACCGTAGCGCTCCAAACCAAACCAAACCGTTCACACAAAGACGTACCAACCTCAAATATCCCATAAGTATTAATTCAAGGAAGCCCAGTGGCGTTGGGGTAGTGCTTCGCGCTCACAAGTCCGAGGTTCGATCCGCGGACTAGGCAAGGTTGACTCAGCCTTACATCCCTTCAGTGGGTAGACAAACTGAGGATAAAACATGATTGAGAACTAAACACTGGGGGTTCAGCGTAAGGCTGACCTCCTAACTGGAACATATGCCTAGGGGCTGCTGCCCGAGGTGTTTAGTTTATTAATTACAGAAAAAATTCGAATTTTGAGATAAAAAAGACAGCTTAAATTAATTGGGGAAACTATTACAAACAAATTCTTAAAAACCTGCATCTCAAATCCCTTTTTAGTTTTTGTGTTATACGCAAACAGTAAAAAACAAATCTATTATTTTATTTGATAGATTACAAATTGATAGCAGTTCCTGTTATTTTTAGGAAACTTATGACTTTTTTTCTGTTTCATTACTTTGTATCAACACTACTTATTCAATTTTGAAGATAACTGATTTTTCCCTTAGTAATTAAGATAATGCCAGCATTAGATTAATTCGTTAGTAGTTCTGATTCCACCTGTGTGTTTCAGAATGTCCAGGGACGTCTTCCGAAGCCAGAAGTATTCTACGTCGTGATTGGTTCTAGCCCTGTCACCTGTCTTCAGTTGGTTGGTCGCAGACTGTGGTGCGCTTGCGGGCCGAGCGTCATGATCCTGAGTGCCAGTTGAGTTAACAGAAAGATTTTAATTGAATTATTTTAAGGAGTCTCGCTGGTTTTAAACAGCTACATTGCATTCTTAATGTATCCTTTCGTCAACTTCGAATAATTTAATAGAATAGCTTTATAATTGACAGAAAGACATGTGCTTTTCGGCATATTTTCAAAATTAATACAGTGGAACTTCAATCTATCGTACTCGTATTAATAGCTCAATTAATTTGGTTCCGAATTTATCCTAATACAATTATTATTAGAAATGAATCTTTATTTTACCACATCTATAGTCGAAACATTTCGTTTCCATATTTATTGTTTTCCCTTTCCGTCCCTTTGAAAATCGATAGATTGAGATTTTTTTTAACTTCTGATGAGCCATAAATAAAAGTCAAGAATAAAAATGAATTTAACACTAAAAGTTATGTCTAAACATAATTACTTTTTGACATAATTGTCTAGAATATTTCGGCATCTGTCACATGAGTGGGCCAAGTTTTCGATACCGTTATCGAAAACCGTTACCACTACTGATAAGATTAAAACCAAGAATTTCAAAATTTTCCTTACTTACAAGGAAGTCATGGCTACAGTTGTTTGGTATCGAAAATTTGCTTTGCTATTGTTGTTGTTGTTGTCTTACTTGGTCGAGTTTGGTCAAGCCAAGCTCGATATCAGCCAGAGGTTACTCGATTTAAGGCGAAGAGGTTCCAACGAGCACCTCAAGGGTGAAAGTATGGCTTATGCTCGAGCAATTTCGAAGCAGGGACCAAGCAGAAGACCCACAGACTTGGACTGCCACCCCCAGAGGTAGTGATTGAGAACATGGAGGACATTGTGACCACGAACATATTTTACTTACCCCACTCATGTTTAATGAACACGGTGGATCTTCGGCCGACTCGGGTTCCGAACCCACAACCTCTCAGTTACGAGATCGTTGCCTTTGCTGAGCAACCTCGTCTCTTGCTTTTCTTGTTGAGTTGAACAACACTGCTCTCTGTATAGGACCTAAGTGCGATACTGATCCTTTTGAAGGACAATTATTTCCCTCTCAGTGATGATTTATCCAGATTCCTCGAATAGCCATGATCTTCCGTATACAAGCACAAGTGTATTCTTTCTATTATACACTCTTAGCCTTATCCAGGGTGAAAGAAACATTAGTGAAATTAATGTCGTAAAGACTTAACAAATAGAATCTATTTCCCCAATAGCACATTAATGTTCATAATTTTACAATTTTTAAATGCCACATGCTATTTACATCTTTATAGAACGTGACTAAATGTATAATTATATCGATTCATAGGCTAGTTAATAATGGATTGTATTAAAAATGAGTAATTAATTTTCATGAATGCTATGTGTAAAATTAAATTGTATGTAACGTTACAATTTTATATAAATTTCTCGTTTTAGAGTGCAGTAATTTAAATTAGCTGATGATATCCCAATTATAATTTAACTAATTCATTTTAAATTTTCCATAATTCTATCTCAAGTAACAATCTAAATCTTAGACGCATCACTGGCGGCAACGTTTTTCGGTAAGAGTATCGGAAACCTAGTCCACCGATATGACACATACCTGAATCTCCAGAGATTCTGTCAAAAAGCAACCCTTTTAAACATAACTTTTGAAATAAATTCCTTTTGTTTTCTATTATTGTCTTTTTTTAGTGTCAATCGGAAAAAACAAATTATTGTTGTGCTTTTAACTTTAAAGCCAAAAATATTACATACTGGGTGAACCAAGTGTCAGTGCAAAATTTAAGGTTGAATAATTCAACAACGAATAACGATTAAAAAAATGCGGTATGCATCAGTCGGCAGAAAATGAAACACAGTTTATTGTGTCAAAAGAAAAAATGTGAGTATTTATGTTGGCGACTGAAAGCTGGAGCTATAATTTTTTAATTTACTACCAGATGACTTACACGTTGAATATCGCTTACCAGTTACCTCACTGTTGTAATGTGCTTACAACACTAACACCATTGTTCGTTTACAAAGGGGAAACACAGTAAAAATATGATACCTTATATTGAGATTAAGACATTTATTCTGTACACTATTTACAAATTGGTATACGTGACCACCATAAACATAGCAGCAATTATTTATGTTTTATATTCATATTTATACCATAATTATTACAATTCTCTTTAGTTATGCGTTATTCCTTAATCAAAATATGAGGCCTAAACAACCGTCATGAATATGTTAAATCTGTTTTACCTCCAGTACAGGTACAGGGGAGCAGGCAGGGGCTTTCCTCACACGGTATGTCGGTCCTCCAGTCAGTACAGGGGATCAGGCAGGGGCTTTCCTCATGCGGTGTGTAGGTCCGGGCGTTCTGGCGCACGGGACGGCTCACAAGGTTTAGGATTTCGATGTCCAGCTCCTCTTGAATCCCGACTCCGACTCTTTTCTGAACTCTCTTTCCCAACTCCTCACGTCGGTTTTAACGCCATTTTTTCTTCTTTGTCAATATCTTGTTTGGTGAAATTTTCCCACATATGCACCCCCATCGGGAGTGCAGGTGGGCTCATTAAAATAGCCCCTTTTGTGAAAGCTAACATTATTTTTAGCCCCTGCCCCCATAATCTCTGTGCGAGCTTGACCGTTACGCTTGTGCCATTGCGAGATCTAAACCTTCTCCGCAGGGGTCCCTAAACTCGAAGTCCTAAATTCTTCTTGGAAATTTCTCCCACAGCTGTGCATGCACGTGCTGACCATCGTGGGAAAGTACCTCGGTACACTCACATCACTCAGTAGCACACATCTGAGACGAGACAAAATGCATCAATTTATTTTTGTCCGTTGTCGAACTATTCAGTTGTAAAGTTTGTGCTGCCTTTTTGATCCTCGATACATTTCTTACAGCATAACAAATTATGTTTTGCCTCGATAATATGAAATACCATTTTACGAACAAGGCATAAAATATTCTTTCTCTTTGATTTTTTTATAAGTGAGTATTAAAGATAGATTTTTTTCTTCGAGGATATATATTCGTAAAGATATTTTGTTACCGACTTGGACTTTATACGATTGATTTGTTAAACATCTTTTTGGAAAAGACCTAATCTACCTGAACTTCTGATTGATTTTATACTTTCAACATCAGTTCTAAATTGTGTTCGTCTAAGAACTGGCAATGCGTCCTTAAATCCAAAATATTAGCTTTCTTTTTTTCCCTTTCATTCTGTCTATAGAACCTCGAACGTTTTATAGAAAGAAAATACTTTAAAATATTTGTATGTTATTTTGATATGGAAATTTTCATGATACTATTAGAACCCAGAACATGCTGGACCAATTCTAGACTTTAAT
>CM063506.1:5795620-5805620 GCA_032207245.1 Pardosa pseudoannulata
TTATCTTGTATCTATGTGAATTGGTTTGGTGTGCGTTAGGTTCGGCATGTGTGGCTATATCAGCTGTTGGTTTCCTGTCTCTCCACTCAGTATGGTAGAAAAATTTACATTGGTCGTCATTCTTAACCCTCTGTCTGCTCATCCGGCCATTTTCACAGGGAATTTAAATGTAGCAAAATTTGCTCATCCCTCGATTTTCGCGGGCATGTGTTTTTCTTCCTTTATTTAACAGAGCATCCTGCCTTTTCACCCTTTAATCAGTGAAATACATTATTAAACGTCTTATTATGTAATAAATAGAATTATATGAATAGATTTATAGTTATAATAGATATTAAAATTATAGTTATAATATATAATAACTATAAATTAACTGTGATTCAACTGAAATTTGTTAAAAAAACTTTCTTGTGATAACATCTTAAATTGTGTTTTCAGACAGTTTAGTTTGTCATGATAAAAATCTGTATGAAAATTATTTTCTAGGAAGAAAAAAATGCATACTTCAATTTTCCAATATTTATATATATATTTAAAATATGGAAAAATACAATACATATGAAGCAATTTCGGTTCACAAATTGAACAGTTAGAGGGTTAACTCTCGTCGGCTGTTGAGGTCAAATCCTAATCCTAAGATTTATCAAAACTACTCATTTCCAATTGAATCTCCGATAGGAACAGTCTTCACTGGCCTCAAAAATATCGTGTATGTCTGCTCTAGACTCCCTCATTTCTTGTTATTTTGTGTTATGAACACATGAATCCATTTTTATATATCCTCTTACATCTTTTTAGTTGTTATTTTCTCTACCTCACTGCTATTACATGATCATCTAAAGCAATTCCAGTATTACTTTCATATGGGATAGGGCCATATAATACTATTAAACGACATCCTGAAGGTATATCTACTCAGTCTGATTTTACCTGATTGCTTTCGCTTTGAGGATGATTCTTGCTCAAAGCAAAGAAACGGCTGTCTACGTACTTTTTCTCTTTATTTATGTATTGGGTTGTCTTTGCATTTTAAACTATATTCTTTTACAAAGGTTTTCCTTTTCCTATCTCTTCCATGGCTAAAAATTTATAATTTATGTTCTAGTTTACACAAGTTTTAGTTTTGTTACTTATATCCCCTTGCTTTTCGCTGCTTCAACTATCGATTGTCTTTCAGCCGTAAACTATTTAATTCTATTACGATCATCACAGATTCCTTTTAAAGAAAATACTGAATTAGACATATATCGACATTATTGCCGTTTTAAGATTGTATGTGTTATTTATCACGTCCGGCTCTAAAAGAGAAATGTCTCAGAGATTCAATTCCTATTACTATTGGAGACTTAAATTCGTAAAAGACATTGACAAACCTTATCTATTGAACTCGTCAAAAGCGATCATTACGATTAAAATGCGGACTGTGTTGTTTATATTGAAAATCGATGCCAAATAAGCTGTATTCAATAATAGAAATTTTAATGAGAGCTTCCTTTTATGTGGCATTGGAGCTATCTGTTCGTCACATTGATTTCGAATCAAAGGTTCCGAAGAAAAAAAAACATTCGAAACACAATGTAGATCAATCTTTTTTTTTTTTTTTAATTTGAACCCTTTTTACTTCTCTTTTGATAATAATATTAAAAGGATACAGTTTTTCCCTTTTAAAAAGAACTAATAGGAAAAAAATGGTACTCTTCAAATTTCCTGAGTAAACTTTTATTTTGTGGTGTAAAAATTAACTTAGCAGAATCATCGATTTTCCGGTTGTGGAGATGACGAAAAAAAATTTAGGTTAAAAAAATAATGTTTTCTCCAGACAAGGCTGAGGAAAGAAGAAAATGAAGTTGGAAACGTCGAGATAAGAAGCAGGGAGATAATACAAAAGGGGAGAAATCTGAATGGAAGTGAAGTAGAAGAGTCTCTTTGATAATTGTAAATGAAAGAAGTGATGAAGTCACCAGCGGAAGTTCCATCTTAGAGTGAAATGATCTTTGATATTTTGAAATGCGTCTTACTTAAGCGGGATAGCGATGATCTGTTTGGAATGAGTTTTTTCCAATTCTTATTTTTTATGTTTTTGTCTTCTCTAAGTTACACGAGTTTGTTTCATATACTTTTTTTTTCATTTTTGAAGGGAGATAAGAAACTCTTCCACATGAAATGACTTATAATACAGGTCAACAAAACGTAACATTTAAAATTCTTTTTTACGTTAAGAACTGATTCTTATATTTTTGGTGTTGAATTGGTATCCGACCTCATTTCCTTTTCTATCACCCCCAGTTTTATTATGTTATAAGCTAGATATTTCCATAAAATAATGTAAGAAAAAACTAATTAATGTTATAATATTAACACAACTGTCTTTAAGTTTAAGTAGGAAAATATCTCATTTAACATAGGTTTTATATGCTCTTTGATTTATCTATCTATTTCCGAATATTCATGAAACTCCAAATATAGCTTTTTCTTTTGTGAATAGCTTGCCAGACGATGGTCTAAGTCAGGGGTTCCCTACCCTATGCCTACTGTCACTGTGGAGCCCCCCAACGGTTTTATGTGTGCTCGATGTTATGCGATTATCCATAAAAATATTTAAGTATTCATTAATGTAATTATTTTATAAATAATAATTAAAGAACTATACTCATATTTGTTTGGAAGAAAGTGTTTATATATTTGTCCTTTTAACTAGGCTTGCCATAAGTCCTGATTTTATAAAGATATTTTGTCTGTATTATTTTTTTATATATTTTGAATAAGTTTGTGATTCAATGCTTTTGGAATTCGAGGCAACGTTCCATTGGCAGAAATATTTTATCCATATACTAACACCAAGCTATAGGAATACAATACAACTAGTATTCAGCTTTCTGAATCAAATGTAGACATAAATAAAAACTTTACTTTTCATCTGACACCTAGGGATACGTCTGGAAATGTCTTACGTCATGTTGTGCAGAAGGTTGAGGAACTTTCAAGTTCCGCAACCTTGCTAAGAACCCTGCCTTTTGGTCCTGGTACCTGTGGGTTCGAATCATACTGCTTTCAAAGATATTCGCAGCCTCTCGGAATTAGCTTTAACCTAAATTCATCTTTTAATTGACGCAGTGTAGCAAAAATATAGACATTAATGCTCCAAATCAAACATCAATACAGTTTTATTGCATCTTCTGAATGAGCACGACAATCTAATTCCTATGGATTTCTCTAATTGGGTTCGTGTTTTGTCTAATTACTAGGAAGCAAGAAATAGGCTATTAGTTTTGGTGTCCAAGAATAGTATTTGAATAAATAAATTACAATCCCCCATGAAAAAATCTTAGAACATCTAAAGAATAAAAATAAAAATTTTTATATTCAAAATGCAATGAATTGATAAGTCTGCAAAATAAAAACGTAACATTTCAAAATCAGTAACACCATTTACACTTAATGACGAAAGGAAACTGTAACAATGAGTTACAATGCTGGACAACGCCAGCGAGGGAGACTGACCGAGGGACGAGGTGATGTCAGTGAACCCCCTTTCGACTCGACTGGACAAGAGGGGTGGCTAACGCGGGTCAGTCTTCTTTGGCCCTGGCAACAACAGCTTTTGGATTTTTTGCTTAGCAGATTTGAAGGCCCCTTCGGAGGAAAGACGAAGCGAAGAGAACTTCAGCAGAGGCAGGGAACGCTCAACCTTTTTTTCGTTCATCTGAAGATAGCGCCATCAGATGGAGTTACCCATATTCAGTGTTTAGAGGGGGTTTAAGCCCATATTCAGCGGTTTACGGCATCTCCATATTGAGATTAAATATATTTTATTTGCGTCACCAGATTGTGCAAAATTAGATTTATAAATAAAAAAAGTCTGCAAAACGGTAAGTCTTCGCTCATTTGTATCTGGTGTTTTTGTAATAAAAACATCCATTTTCAAGAAGTCTATTTTTAGCATTTTCGGTACACAAAATAAAATTTTATACACCGTCACGTTGTAAAATTTTAGCGTGAAGCAAAAGCTAAATTCTAAATTGAAGCCTCTCCTGTTTCAGTTATCTAATGTATCAGTTTTGCATTATAGAAAGCTGTATATTCCCCAGAATGAAAATAGTTTCTGTTCAAGATTAAATTAAGCCTTTAATCACCTTTTTCTAATCCAATCGATAACATATAGAAAAAACGTTAAATTTTGGGATGTTAGTGAAAGGAAAATTAACTCAAAGGGGACGGGAGTTCTGCTATATAGATCAATTTGAAGACAATCGACCGAAAAGACGATTTTCGGGTGATTTTGGATATAAGTCCTCCGGGAGCTGTAAGTAAGCGAAATCGGATGCAAATTTCGGGAAATTGAATTTTTTGTTATCTGGTTTCCTTACACGTGTATTTAATCATCTATTTTTCATTGTGTCTGACATTGAGTTAATTTTTTTTGTGGAAGATTTTATTTGCAGCATTAAATTAATGCCTCCAGTAACATGCTAATAGAATAGAAACTATTTGAGAAAAGCTGAAGGAGTTGAAATAAAAAAACTGTAACTTCAAGTTTAAAACTAAATTAACTTATTTCACCTTTAAATTTAACAGATAGCGCTTATTATTAAAAATCCCATTTTGACTTCACACAGGCTTTTTGGCCAGTTACCTAAGGAGGCAATCAAGCGCCAAACCGGGCCCATATGGTAAAGACCTCCAGGCTTATCCCGGCGGCGGTGGACAGATCGCGAGTATTGGGCCACCCAACCTTCGAAGTACCCGGTACACGCGTGTCGCGCCTTAGGCGCAATCCATGAGCAAATTCAGAAGACGGGTACTACGAAAGGAGAGAATTTGGAATACTTACTGGATGCTCAGCTGACCTCTTGACGCCGGAATTTGTGCGGGTGGAGCTAACCACGCGGGCCGAAAATTAAGAAATAAGCAGGGGGGAATTTAGCTCGTTGCACCAGATAAGACGGGAAACTGAAGAGAGCCGAAAAAGAAGAACAGGAAATTTTGAGAGGCGACAATCGCAACCTTGGGCCTCAGGACCATCGCTCAAAGGTCATTGCGACGGATCTTTGGCCCACCCAGTTACCTATGAAGGCAAGCACTACTTCCATGGGAATTTCCACCTTTGATTTCCTTAAACAATGATTAAGACTTTTCAAATTATGATGATATTTTTGACACACATTTTCCTCTATTAATGACCACAAATATAGTTGAAGTGATTTAATCTGGACTTCTAGAAATGACAGTCTGTTTTCCAAGAAGTCGGGCAGATTCTCTCTTAACCATCGCTGGGCAGTCTTCACCTTATGGAAAGAAGCACAATCAACGGACTTGTTGAAAAGTTCATCCTTCTCCATTGAACAGGTTTAAGTTCAGGTATTTCACGATTGATTATAAGATTATGTCCCGATAAACTTTTGACTTGGTTTACAATCCAATCTCGCAAAAATGAATTTTTGTGATGCTTCATGGCTGAGGCTCCACCATATTATTACTCTAGCTGAATGATAAGTTCTCTGCAGCATTTTTTCTTCCCTTTAGCTTTTTTCAGCACATATACACGACCATTCAGGTGGCTGAAAGATTCTTCAACGCCTATAATATCCTGTCCGTTATCAAGATTCGTCTATGTTATGAGTATTCTGCAACAGTGGTTTAGCATTAAAATATCTCTGGCAGTTTAAGAAAATGGTCAGTTTATTTTTTGATAACTTATTGCTCTAAAACCTTCATTTACTATCGCGCAGAACTTCATTTACTATGGTAGAGTATTGCCTTTTTGATATGTACATCTATTTAATAAGATGAGTCATCTTTCGATAAGGATTTCAACGAATACTCTTTCTGTTTGATGAGAGTGCGGTTGCATGTTTCTAGTACGATCTACAATGCAGCTGGTCTCACAAAATCTCTTAATTGTTCAGTAAATGGATAACTTTTAAAGGTTCAAATCTTTTAAAATTTCAAAAAGTCTCCGACGGGCTTTTTTTTAAGGCATAGTAATAACTGCTGAACGTTTCTATTCAACGTTCATTCTATTGTGTAGTTTAAAGAAAAATGTGGAAAAGACTACAATTTTTTAATGTTATAGTTGATCTCCAACAAGGAAATTTAAAATCGTCTGCTGCGTTTGATATTAAATTTTTGTACCAGAACTTATAGCACAACTAGCCAGGGTTGCATCATATTGAGGAAAAAGTTCTATTATTTGACATCCAACCACAGCGGTTCATAAGAAACATTGTGCCTTATTTATGACTGAAATTATCTAGCCGAACGATGGCCGAATGGTAAGGCACTGATATCCGGTATGGGAGTCCGAGTGTTCGGATTCCACGGCTACCATAATTGTTCGTAGTCATTCGGAATCGGCTTTAAGTAATAGTAGTAGCTGACTGGCTCACCGCTAATCAAGGAGCCATAGTGCGGCCATGAAGATTTTAACCTAAAACCACACCGCAAGGGGCAAAGTACCCCTTCACTAATAGGCCTCACAACTGCCCTGGGCAGTTATTGCTTCTCTCACCAAACCTGCACTCCTGTCAGAAAGTTCCATGTAGTACACAGAGTCAACCGGGTTTTTAATCTGGACAGGACTCCTGCGGAGCATCCCCCACACTTCCGGAAACTATATTGGTTGTACTTATTTGTCTAGATTGTCTACTTTTTTGTTATTTTAAATTTTATGGGCGGAATGCTGACTTGGCCCCTGCGTAACGCATTGTTGCCGGACGGTCAGACCGAACCAGCAATTCAACACCCTAGACCCGACTTCGGGTGGGTAGCTGGTTACAGGTAGTACACGGCTTTGAATAGTAAATATCGGTCTATTTAGTCCTCGTGTAGCAAAAATGTAGACTCTAGCACTCTAGACTAAAACAAACAGATGATATTCTAATGGTAATCAATAATCCTATTCGTCTAGAATCTGTAACATATGGTGTTTTTTTAAACAATTTTATTTCTATATTTGTCTATTATAATGATTCTAACGATTTATTTGCGACCCTCAGATATCCAGACCGAAGGATGGACGAAAACGGCTAGTTTAGAAACAAAGTAATAAATATGCAATTACAGACGATATATGGACAATAAATATTACTGTTTTTAATTGTGTTCTCGAAATATTAGAAAGCAAAAAATTGGCTAGTAGCTATTTTTCAGATCACTAGTGTATTTAGAAATGAATAAAAACTACTTATATAATCTGCATATTTTTGAATTGTTGTATAAAAATAAAATAAAGATTGAGACATTATAAAATGGAATAAGTTGGCAGATAAGAAGTGAGATATTAGACTTTCTAATCCTTTTTAGTTCTAATGGCGAAATGTAAACATCCACTATCACGATTACTACTATAAGCATTTTACGCATTTAGAATAAAACCTTATACAGCGAGAGGCCAAGAACTGAGGTTAAATTTTAAATTAAAGTCTTTTCCCCCGTTATCTATTCTGCCAGATTCTTAATATAAAAATCTAAATTTTTCTCAGAGTGAAAAGAATTTTAGTGTCAGATTAAATTAGACTTTCGAATCAACTTTTTTTTATAATTCAGTCGATAAAAAATATGAAAAATAAAAAAAGGGTTGCATTTTGTGAAGTTAGTGATAGAATGAGAAAATCATAGAGGAATCTTTGTTGTAGCGATTAAAAAAAGGCAGCCAATAGAAACTATGCGTTCAGGTGATTTGGAGATAAAACCTCTGGGAAAATTGCAAGTAAGCGAAATCGCAAGAAAATTTCAGGGGTGTGAGAGTTCTAGGGGGATTATATTTTACGTGTATTTAATTACCTCTTTTCAACTGTCTACAGTATTGTAAGTTTAGTTCCTTTCCTTTTGCTGAATATGAATTTTATTGTACGTGCTTCAATGTTTTCTGTATTTTATGAAACGAATAGATACTATTTGAGTAGAGCTTAAACATAGTGAATGTCGTGTAGCTCTAGTTTAAATTTAGGTATTTACCCATGATCAAATTTATGGTGTTATTTATTTTGTTAGTCACAAAGACTAAATATTATTTGGGTTGCATTGTGTAGATTATTTTAGTTTAAATTCAACCACAGGTTCTGAGAGACTACAGACTTAAAAAATAAACTAATAGGCTAAATTAAGAGTTATTAAAATCAAAAATTAAATTCTTAAAATAAACACATACAAGGTTTATAGTTTAAAATAAAATTAAACAAAATTTATTATTATTCTATATACGTATCTATATGCAAACAATCTGATTTAAGCTTCATAAAATTTGCTTCTCCAAACCTTTTACTAGGAGCCCCATTATTCTAAAGTTAACATTAATAATATCCTAACATTTACGTGAAAGAGACTTAGAGGACCTAATCTCAATTTCAAATATATGTATAATAATGAGTACCTCTGTGGATCTTTTAGGTGTGCCAAGGCTGTACTCTTGGGAGCTCTTGTAGATACCTTTCGATTGATGGGAGGATAATGTGGATTAAGGTCTCACCGCTGGTATGGGGCCTTCTAAATAAATCGAGATGATTGTGTAAGGCTGATGCGATGGAATACTTTTGGCCGGTGTGCGATATCGAAGCCTTTCTTAGACCCAAATCTCCTTCGGTCCCCGTACTCTGGTCCTCGAGTCCTGAACACTTGCTGTCGAACTCTCGACTGCCGAACACCCCCTCCTTCTTGACTTTTCTTATTTTATATTATTTTCATCTGCCATTTCTTATTTCTTTTCGTCCAATCGGGAGAGTTGTATAAATCTATTGGTCTCCTTTACCCTGCCTTGAAACCGAAAATATGGGAAAACCTTGCCCATTCAAATTGGGCACTGTCCCTTAGGGACTGATAAATAATTCCACAAAGGTACATTCTTATTTAGTTTCATGTACGGAGAAGGGATTCTAATCTGGGACTGGGATGAGAACCATGACCAAGAACCCCGCACACGACGAAAATCCGTTGAAATAATTTTTATGGTTCTCTCCCCTTTACAAAAAATGTGATAAGGTCATATTTAGATCCCAAGCAATTCACTTCTCGTATTAATTAATAGCAAATATATTAATTAATCAATTATATTAATTATATCAATTATATTAATTATCAATTATAATAATGATCTAAATCGCCTCATCACAGTGAAGTTTGACAATGAGAAATTTAAGAGCTCTAAAAGTCTAAAATTAATGCCAGCAGTGTATATTGCTGTTTTGCAATTCAGTAACATTTGAAATTTTTGAATGGAACACAGAGAAATTATGACTTATCTCCTTTGAAAATCAATAATTTTATTTTTAAAGTGTACAACAGTTTAAGTATCGTGGAACACTCATCAGTAATACTAATGATATAAAACTTGAAGTAAACAACAGGTTACTTATGGCAAAAAAGTGTTTTTATGGGTTGAGAAACCACTTCAAATGTATTAATGTACTACGTACCAATGACTTAAACCAGGCCATGTTGAGATAACACAAAGAGTTAAGACACTAGATACAAATGAGCGAAGACTTACCGTTTTGCAGACTTTTTTTTATTCACACTTTTATTTTTTTCACAATATGGTGACGCACATAAAAATATTCAATATCAATATGGAGCTGTTGGAATATGGAATCAAATATATCCTATCTCGATATGGAGACGTTGGACTATGGTAGAAACTACCTCTGATGCCTCTTTCCTCAGATGACCAACAAAAGAACTGCGAATTTTCTGCCTCTTCTGAAGTAGACGAAAAGGGTCTCCAAATCCTCTGAGCAAAAATGCAAAGACTGCTGTTGCCAAGGCGAAAGACGACTGACTCACGTCAGCAACCCCTCTTGTCCAATGGGGTCCAAGGGGGGGGGAGGGTCACTGACATCGTCCTCGTTCCTCGGTCAACAGTGTAACTCATGTACTGATGTTACATTCCCTTCCTCGGCAGATTTTTGATAGGGATGAATCAATGAATAATTGAGGCAGTTGGTGAACTAAACTTCCAGTAAAACATAAAATTAATAAAACCCATCCTCGTCTCATTTGTATCATA
>CM063506.1:5810620-5830620 GCA_032207245.1 Pardosa pseudoannulata
GTGATAATCAAGGGAAAGTAATGCCGGGTAAAAGTGAGTAGTGAGATAAAAAAAAAACCTTAAAATTTTGATGTATAAAAAAAAATCATTTCAGACACCATGAACTACTGATAAGTTTCAGATTAGCTAAATCTACTTAACCTTTATGGTGAACAGTAAACATTCATTATCGAAATTGCAACTATTAACACTTTTTTAAGTTTTTGGAATTAAATCTTGTACACCTAGATACGTAAAAAAAGGATAAATTCTAAATTGAAGTTTATTTTTTATCCGGTTATCTGTTCATCCAGAGTCTTGATATAGAAATTTAGATATTTCTCCAAATGTAGAGATTTTCAGCGACGGATTAAAGTAAGCCTTTCGAAGCACCCTTCCACTCCCAATTCAGCCAATAAAAAAAAGTTCAGTTTTGTGAAGTTAGTGACAAGAGGAGAAAATAAATGTCGTACTTCTGTTGTAGAGATGAATAGAAGACAATCGAAAGAAAAGATGAGTCCGTGTGATTTGGAGATGAATCCTCTGAGAAAACTGCAAATAAGCGAAATCGAATGCGAATTTCACAGCAATGAAATTTCTTGTTCGATTATATTATATGTGTATTTAATTTCCTCTTTTTCATTGCTTTCTATATTGTAAAAGTTTATACCTTTGAAAATTTCTTTTAAAATGTTAACTTTAATGTATGCAGTAATTTATTAATAGAATAGAAAGTTTTGAGAAGGCCTTAAAAGAACGGGAAAGTTTAGCAGTTAGGAATCATGAGGTATAAAAAAAATTCCAGCCACCATTTTATATTGGTCTTTAAGGTATAGTGGACTTTAAACATAAGTAATTTTGTTTTTGACTAATGTGCTTGAAAATTTAATGCATTAATAGCCATATCTTTATGCGTAAAGGTTTACAATTTGAAGGTAAAATTACTCAAAATTTAAAAGTTATTAAATATTGTTTCAAAAAGATCATTATTGAAAACGCTACATGACGCACACCTTTTATGTATAACACAGTCTTTTTTTATTCCTACAATGCCTTTTAGGTCACAGAATAAATGTTGGTATCATAAGAATTCTCTGGAAATGAAGTTAGAAAATAGTACTTTAAATATAAATTTTTCTCAGGCAAAGTATGTGAAACAATTCTTTTGATTTCTAAAGGTAGTGAATAAAGAGATTTGTAGTGTGAGAAATATCAGTTTTAATTACTTTTATTTTATACTTTACAAGGTAAATTGTTGGAAGGTAAGGGGTAGCTAGAAATGCACATGAAGTGTTTCAACTATTCGTAAAGTTACAAAATTATGTTTTGATAACTGTTTTATTAGTAATAACTGAATTGTTTGTAGTGATAATAATTATAAAGTGTTGTATTTATATATTTATTTTTATTCTTAGTCATTATAAAAATAATGTTACGTTGGCCTATTGTTTGAGAAAGAAGAAATTAAAACTCATTAAAAACACATGGACAAATATGTCTTAATTAAATAATTTTATAAAATTAAATGCCTAAGGAATACAACTTATCATTTGTAGGTATCGAAGACTCCTCTCGACTCGGAGTCAGTCTCGCAAAGATGGCGTTGCTTTTCCTTTTTTTCGTGTCGCTTCAAAATGTCTATCCCGCAATCAGAGGATACCAACAGCGTACACCCTCTTCTCTCCTCTGGTAACAACCTTGCCCCCCAAAAAGTCTGACTGTCCAACGTAGAAAATAAAACAGGGGGTCCACTCCAGCACGGAGGGGTCAGAATCCCCAAAAACCAACGGGCCCTTCTATTGGCTGGGAGAAGTCCGACGTTTCTTTCTAGTTCAAACCGGTCCTGTTCTGTATGTCATTGACGATGACTCACGAGAAGGGGTAAAAAAACATTGAACCGAATGTAACTTATTGTTACAGTCATATTTAAATATTTGTTGAGATTAAAATATCGAGTTTTTAGACAAATTTTATAGAGTCGAATGCTTATTATTGGTTTAAATAAAATTAGTAAAAATTGTGATTAGTAGAAGAGTGAACGTTACAAAACGTTTCTTTTAAATAATAATTTAAAGTTGTGAAACTTACAATTCAAAACTTATCAAGCTTTGTTTCAAATACGTTGATTTTTTCAGTTGTTATATCGTAAATGTCAAGTACTTCCATCTGGCTTTTACCTGCAGCGTTAATATCCATCACATCAAAATTTTTCGTTATACAAAGTGCGCAGATTGTAATAAAAAATAAAAATGAACTAGATATTATAACAGTCTAATATACAAAATGTCAACATTCTACGGTTAATCATTGTTGAGTTATGCCTTAATATCCTTTTTATTGAAATTTTTCACTAAATAGAGTGAGTGGATTATAATAAAAATATAAGGTGCTCATTTATATGTCATATCTGCCCTAAAATTTCAGCATTCTACTGCTAATCGTTTTTGATCTATGAACTATACGTATCACGCCAAGACTAGTCGAAATGGAGTCAAGTATGATTAAATGGGTGTTTACTTTGAAATCTGTAAACCAAAACTTTTCATGATTATTATACTTTGCACAAGGAGGTAAAAATGTCCAAACGCTATAAACAACTGATAAGTCGAGCAGATAATAAGTGATTTTCTAAACTCACTAATATAGTCTAAACTTAATGACAAAAGATAAACATCCACTATCACGAAGTCTAGAATTAAAACTTTCCCCCGTTTAAAATAAAATCTAATACAATGAGACTCCAAAATCTAAAGAGAGGTTCTACAATGAAGATTTTTTTACCGTTATTTATTGTGCAAGTTTCTTAATATAGAAATTTTGATATTTCTCGGAATGAAAAGAATTTCAATGTCAGATTAAATTAAGCCCTTCGAATTGCTCTCCTTTTAAAATTCAGGCCATAAAAATAGTAGTAGGAAGAGAAAATCAAAGTGACGTCTTTTTTGTAGAGATCAAAGGAAGACAATCGATATAAACGACGAGTTTGGTTGATTTGGAGATGAATCCTCTGGAAAAACTGCAAGTAAGCGAAATTGGAAGTGAGTATCGTGTCCTGAAATGTTTTATGTGATTTCATTGCCCAGATGCTTTTACGCAGAACACTTGTCTTTTAAGTATTTGTCCAATATATCGTAAGCTGTGTCATAACGTTCCATTTAGTTTACTTTAATACTATGAAATTTGCTTTAAACAAAAATACCCTGTTCGCTACTTCCCTGCCAAGATGCCAGTTATTACGTTGGTGAGACGAAAAGTTACTTTTTTTATCGCATAAGTCGCTCTGGATTTTCAATCACATATCCAAGATGACATCACACATACCAAGACCTTCACTTAGCGAGTGCTATGCTGCAATAGTTTTATAAATTCTCCTTTTTATGATATGACATATCCTTGTTCCACACATTGTGTGTTTTTAGTGCTGTGATTGGCAATGTTCCACCGTGCCGCCAGGCCAAAAGAATTTTGATGAGAAAGACACAGTTTCCGTTATCATCCCAACAGCCACAGTCTAGATACTTCACTTGCAGACTTGATGCTCAGCAGTCAGAATGGATGAAAAGAACATTGGACTCCCTGAAAAGAAGACGGACCCGGAGCTGCGTCTTCCGTAGTTTTGATTTCATAGTCGCTAAAAGAGACATTTTTTGTTTTATCCTTTTCCTTTTTAATTTAATTTTTATAATTTTACATGTTCAACTAGTTGTCAATTAATTATATAATTTTTAATTTCAATTTAACTTATTGTCTCAATAAGTTCAATTAATTCTGTAATAACTTCTCCTTTTTTTAATGTCTATTGTGTTTTTTTTACTTTGAGACATAAGACATAAGTTGGCGAAAAGCCAAATTTAATTTAAATATTAAAAAATGAGGTTATGGTCATAGTGTCTACTTCACTATACATCACCACTCATCAAATAATATAATTTTTTATTATCTTTTCTGTGGGTTGTCTTTTTCAGGTACTAACCCGTTATATTTTGCTCGACGCAAACTCTCCCATAGAACTATCCCATAGAATGGTTCCGTGAACTTATTCAATGACAGAAAGCACTCTATCATAGAATGGTACCGGTGAGAAATTCCATCACAAGTTGTTTAGTTATTTAGCACCACTCGGAAACACATGTAATTTAATGTATGCTACGGTTAGTGAGAAAAAGTAACCATCTACTAACACGAAGTGTGTCATTGAAGCTTTAAGCATTTAGAATAAAATCTTATACATTGAGATGCCAATATCTGAGGATAGATTCTACATTGAAGATTTTTTTTACCGTTATCTATTGTGCAAGTTTCTTAATTTAGAAATTTTGATATTTTTCAGAATAGAAAGAATTTCAATGTCAGATTAAATTAAGCCCTTCTAATTGCTCTCTTTTTCAAATTCAGGTCATAAAAACTAGTTGTAGGAAGAGAAAATCAAAGTGAGGGCTTTTTGGTAGAGATTAAAGGAAACAATCGATATAAAAGACGAGTTTGGTTGATATGGAGATAAATCCTCTGGGAAAACTGCAAGTAAGCTAAATTGGAAGCTAGTATCGTGACCTGAAATGTCTTATGTAATTTCATTGCACAGATTCTTTTACTCAGAACAATAGTCTGATAAGCATTTTCCCAATATATGGTAAGCTGTTTACTCATTTAGCACTAGACTGGGGACACATGTATTAATGTATGCTACAGATAATGAGAAAAAGTAACCATCTACTAACACGAAGTATGTCATTGAAACTTTATGCATTTAGAATAAAATCTTATACATTGAGATGCCAATGTCTAATGAAAGGTCCTAAATTGAAGCTTTTTTAACCGTTATCTATTGTACCAGTTTCTTAATATAGAAATTTAAACATTTCTCGGAATGAAAAGATTTTCAGCATCAAATCAAACTAAGTCCTTCTAATCGTTTTCCTTTTCAAATTCAGTAGATAAAAAATAAAAGGTTGAACTTTATGAAGTTAGTAATAGGATGAGAAAATCAAAGTAGGCCTCTGTTGTAGAGATCAAAGGAAGACAATCAATGGAAAAGACGAGTCTGGTTGATTTGAAGATAAATCCTCTGGGAAAACTGCAACTAAGCGAAATTGGAAGCGAGTATCGTACACTAAAATGTTTTATGTGATTTTATTGCACAGATTCTTTTACGCAGAACACTTGTCTGTTAAGCATTTGTCCAATATATGGTAAGCTGTTTACTCATTTAGAACCACTCGGGGGACACATGTAGTTTAATGTATGCTACGGACCATGAGAAAAAGTAAACTTCTACTAACACGAAGTCTGTCATTGAAACTTTAAGCATTTAGAATAAAATCTTATACATTGAGATGCCAATGTCTAATGAAAGGTCCTAAATTGATTTTTTACCGTTATCTATTGTACCAGTTTCTTAATATAGAAATTTAAGTATTTCTCGTAATGTAAAGATTTTTAGCATCTGATCAAACTAAGTCCTGATAATCATCTTCTTTTTCAAATTCAGTCGATAAAAAAAAAAGTTACACTTTGTGAAATTAGTAATAGGATGAGAAAATCAAAGTGGGGGGCTCTGCTGTAGAGATCAAAGGAAGACAATCGATGGAAAAGACGAGTCTGGGTGATTTGGAGATAAATCCTCAGGGAAAACTGCAAATAAGCGAAATCCGAAGCGATTTTCAGGGGCTGAAATTGCTTATGTGATTTCATTACACGTGCATTTAATTTCCCCTTTCGCAACAAACAATTGATAAGTCACACACATAACAAGTGACATTTTAACCCTCTAAAAGTCACCCAAATAAATTCATGTGAATTTGATGTAATTAGTTTATAAATGTTATCTTTGTACCTTGTAAATGTAAAATATAAGATAAGTTTTCTTTACAGTCCTTAGGATGGTTTGCCTTAGAGGATACCTAAGGAGGGTTTGAGGAGGGGTTTAACTGTCTAACCCTCCCCTTGTACAGCTTGAGCATTATACTTTTTTAAAAGTTTAACTATACTGGAAGAACAATAAATAGTAATCCTTAAAATGGTTTATTAAATAAATAGATTAACAATTAATAAGTTTTGTTTGTAACGATACTTTTATTTGGAGTCATAAGTAAGATAAATTGAATTACTGACTTCTCGGGTACAGCAAGTTTAAATACATATATTTCAAAAGAAAAAATAAATTAGGTGTACAGCTATTATCTGTTATAAATTTAAAATGTCAAAAACATAAAAAAATCGAAAAATCATCTATGTCTCCCAAAAGAATTTTTTAATTGTAGCAGCTCTTGATTCTACATCATTGGCTTTCATAGATGTATGAGATTGGAGCCGTAAATAAAAAAAATCGGGTTTTTTCAAAAGGCCTAATTTTTTAATAAATGAAATTATTTCAATATTTTTTGATGCAACACATTTCTTATACAATGGACTAGTGACTCACCTAAAATCTTTGCTTAAATTACATTTGGTAAAACTTTTTGGTCCTTCAAAATCATTGAATTTTTAACGAACTTTCATTACCTTTATATCTAACTATGAGTGAAACATCATTAAAATTTATCAAAATTTAAATCTTTTAGGTCATTTACTAGTAAATACTATCAAAAGCATTCATAATAAATTTCAACAAAATATTTTAAGAACTTTTTGAGAAATCCCATTTCAAGTTTATAAAAGCAACTTTAACTATTAAAAAAAATTAAAATACATGTTTAAAATTCCCCACACTTTGTCGTCGAGTTTAACCCTTTAAAGGTCACCAAAATAAATTCATTGGAATTTAGTGTAATTAATTTATAAATGTTATCTATGAGCCTTGTAAATGTAAAATATATGATAAGTTTTCTTTACATTCCTTAGGAGGGTTTGCCTTAGAGTAAGAAGGGTTTGGTTTGGAGTGCTACGATCTACTCTTTTGCAACACTAGGGTTAATGAGACCGGGACATACTGTTTAAAGCCGATTCCGGATGGTTACGAACATCCATGTCCAGTGGGATTCGAACCCACGAACTCCGGTACCGAAGGCCAGCACCCTAACCAATCGACCATCGTTAGGCAAGGAGGTTTTGAGGAGTTGTTTAACTGACTAACCCCTCTCCTTGTAAAGCTTGAACATTATACTTTTTAAAAGTTTAACTATACTAGAAGAACAATAAATATTAATCCTTAAAATGATATAATAAATAAATAGCTTAAAAATTTATAAGTGGGGTTTCTATAGATACTTGCCGAACGATGGCCGAATGGTAGAGCGCTGCTCTTCGGAACCGGAGTTCGCGGGTTCGAATCCCGCTGCTGGCATGGATGTTGTAGCCGTTCGGAATCGGCTTTAAACTGTAGGTCCCGGTCTCATTAGCCCTCGTGTGCAAAACAGTAGACCGTAGTGCTCCAAAACCAAACCAATCTATAGATACTTTTATTTGGGGTAATAAGAAGGATAAATTGAATTACTAACTTCTCAGGTACAACAAGTTTAAATACATATATTTCAAAAGAAAAAATAAATTAAATGTAGAGCTACCATCTGCTGTAAATTTAAAATGTCAAAAAACATAAAAAAATCGAAAAATCATCCATGTCTCTAAAAAGTTTTTTTTTTAAATTGCAGAAGCTCTTGATTCTACATTATTGGCTTCCATACATCACAGATGTATGGGATTGGAGCTGTAAATAATTATGCAAAGATAAAATAAAGTACTCCAAAAAGTAAAGTTTAAATGAAAGATGTTTAATAGATGGTTTCGCTACGAAACCACTGTCCGCTAAAGGGTTAAAAGAGATTAATAAGTTAACTTATTAATCTCTTTTAAACTCAACCACAAAGAGAAATATTCACTATCACGAAGTCTACTGTTATAACTACTTTCAGAGTTTAGAATATAATTTTACGCATTGAGACGCAAAATCAGAGGATAAATTCTAAATTGAAGCTTCTTTTTCTGTTATCTGTTGTACCAATTTCTTAATATAAAAATTAATGTATTCCACGGAATGAAAAGTATTTCAGTGTCAGATTAAATTAAGGGCTTCGAATAGTTCTCTTTTTCAAATTCAGTCCATAAAAAATAGAAAAAAAGTTAGATTTTGAAGTTAGTAATAGGAAAAGAAAATCAAAGTGGGAGTACTGTTGTAGAGATCAAAGGAAGACAATCGATAGAAAAGACGAGTCGGGAGGATTTGGAGATACAATTTCCTAGAAAACTGCAAGTAATCAAAATCGGAAGCGAGTATCGGGGACCGAAATTTCTTCTGTGATTACATTACAAGTGTATTTAATTTCCCTTTTTTATCGTTTCTAATATTGAAAGTTTCTTCTTTTTTCTTTTTACAAAAGTTTTTATTTTACTGTATAATGTTTTAATGCCTTCTGTATTTTACTATAATAAGGGTAACATTTTCTAGAAAGCTTATGGCAGTGCTTTTCACTCTTGTTTGGAACATACCACACCGAGTCACTTTTAAATGTCCCACATGGTGAGTGTAAGGAACTTGGACTCCACGACCAGTGTTTCGCATATGTGTGCCCTTCTCGATATCTGCAAAATCACCCCCATTGACCCCTTCCACCTGGCATTCCTTACGGAAATAGGAGCCGGCAGGCTAAGAGGGGGGGGGGGGCTGCTAAGGTTTTTCGGTTGTGTTGCTTGTTTGATTTGAAGGGCATCTGAAAAGGAGGATGTGCTCTTTTCGGAAGGGCTGAAGCTTCCAGAAGCTGACCCCCCGAAGAGGGAAGAGAAGATCTGCAGGAGAGAAGTCGGAGTTCGGGAGTCGAGATAGAGCGATTACTACTATTAGCATTTTAAGCATGTAGAATAAAACGCCAAGAGCGGAAGAGGGATTCTAATTCGAAGCCATTTTTCCTCTCAGTACCGATTCTACCAGTTCCTTATTATAAAAATATAAATATTTATCAGAATGAAAAGAATTTCAATGTACAATTAAATTAAGAATATTTAGTACTTCGAATCATCTTCTTGAGATTTTGTTTGATTTTGAGATGTTGAAAATCAGTTAGACTTTGTAAAGTAAGGGATAGAACGAGAAACCCGGAGAGTGTTGTAGTCGGGGTTTCGGCTCTGTTGGAGAGATAAAAAAAAAGACAATCGACAGAACAGTTGTCGGGGAAAAGTCCTGGTGATTTTAGAGATAAATCCTAGGGAAACGTCAAATAAGCGAAATCGGGAGAGAATTTTAGAGGACTGAAATGTCGTAAGAGATTACATGTGTATTTAGTTTGTTCTTTTTTAATTTTTTTCAATTTTGGAATTTCAACTCCTATTCTTTTTTTTGGGGCGAACATTTATTTTACTGAACGTGCTTTAATATCTTCAGTATTTAGCATGCAGCAAGACGCAAAGAGCGAAAGAGAAATTCTAATTTGAAGACCTTTTTCTTGCCGATATCGATTCTACCCGTTCCTTATTAAAGAAATCTAGATATTTCTCAGAATGAATTTCAATGCCTGATTAATGAAGTATATTAAGTACTTCGAATCACCTTTTTGCTATTCGGTCTATGCAAAATAGAAAGAAATTAGTTAGATTTTGCGAAGTAAGTGATAGAAATAGAAACTCAAAGTAGGGGCTCTGCTGTAGAGATCAAAAGAAGACAATGGACAGGAGAAACGAGCTCTAGTGATTTGGAGATAAATTTTGAGAAAACTGCAAATAAGTGAAATCGGAAGCCTTTATCGGGGACTGAAATGTCTTATGAGATTGCACTACACCTGTATTTAAATCGACTATTGTAATTTCAATTGCTCTTCTTTTTTTCTATACATTTCTTTTGCTATACGGATTTTAATATCTTCAGTATCTTACTAATAGAGTAGACATTTTTTAGTAAGAGCTTAAGAAGAAAGTTAACAATTGAAAAATTATGAGTTTAACAAATCTAAAATTTAAGACAGAAACTTATATTGATGTTTTATGGTTTAACAGAATGTTTAAAAAAATGTGAAAGTATATCCAATTGTTTGTAAACTCAGTTTAATGTACACAATTTTCATTGTCTTTAGCATTATGTAAGTTCTAACCTTTTTTATGAAGATTTCTTTTGCACTATGAGTTTTAATGTCTTCAGAATTTTATTAACACATTGTATGCGAGACACGTGCTAGTACCTTTTCTGATGATTGATACTTGAGAGCGGGACACGTACTAGTACGGGTTAGTGTAACAACACGATTTGTTTGTGGGTAGAAAAATAACGGTATATACAGGAAAACGAAGCTTAATGTTCTTGTCTACTATATAGATTCTTGAAAAATTTAGACAAATAAAAACTAGCTTTTACATCAGTCGATACGGAACCACAGAACGGGAAGGTGGATTAAAAAAATCATTTTAAATTTAAAATTAACTTTTTATTTATCCTTACGAAAATGAGTGAATTTAACGAAGATAATTATGATGAAATCTTCGCTGACGCATTATCAGATGTTTCGTGTAATAGTTCATTTTTTTATAATGTAAAAATGTTTATATATAACATAATTCGAAAAAATTAAAACTATATACTACTATTTCTATTTGATTTTTCATATTTATGATACTATTATAAATTTATCCACTAAAAATATATTTTTTGTGTACAAAAATCTTATAGTTGTTATTTATATATTTCTATTTATATATTTGTTAATATATTTCAATATAAAATACGAAAAGTTGGTTAAAAAATAAAATAATTTTCGATCTATTGAGATTTAACTAAATAAACTAGATATTCTCCTGAATGAAAAATACATAAAAGCACTTAGATGTAAAGCATAAACAAAACATGGTAGGTGTATCATATTTGCACGAGGTAAAAAGGAAAGGTGTTACCAAAGGTAAAAAAAAATGCTTAGATATAAAACGAAAGTTATTAACTGTATGTATACTACATTAACTAAATAACTAAATTAACTCTCAAAACGCCCTCTCTCGGTACAATTCCGCTGCGAAATGTACCCGCACACAATGTGTTAATAGAACAGACACGTTTTGCCAATAATTTAAAAACAGTGAAGTTTAACAATTAGAATAATGACCCCTAAAATTAAATCTTGAGTGTTTAGAATTTAATACCATGTTTGATAGAAATGTGAGAGAGTTTCTAACGGTAGGAAATTATCGTAACATAAATTGATATTTTTTGTTTCAATTTTAAATATTTTTTATCATAACTTTAGAACACTTCTTTGTTTTTATCTTGTGCAAGAACGATACATAGGCTATATTATCGGCTGATGGCTAAATGGGCAAGGCGACAAGGTTGACTCTTACAGATGCAGACCGACTTTCAGAAATGGGGGCCCAGGGCAAACCCATTTATCCGGGGGGGTACACAGGTGGTGGCTAAGGGGTGACTGTTATATGTAGTGATGCTTAAACTATGACCCGAAGAGAATTTAAAGTTGTTAGTAAAATAAGATTAGTTTAAAATAAAATGAAAAATTATGAAATAAATAAAATTATAAAAAATATTATTGGGATGGCAATAAGTCATTGCCGATTTCAAATAAGAAGGAAAATTCAGAATTTTTGATAAAAATATAACTTTATTCAATTAGATATTGCCCGTTCTTGTCGATGACCTTTTTCCATCGTTCTGGCAGTGTAAAAATTCAACGTTCGTAAAATGTCTGATCTTTGCTATTAAAAAATTGAATTAGGTGTGATCTGACATTATCCGCGTTATTAAAAATTTTACCATTTAAAGAGTTTTACATGGAACGAAACAAATGGTAATCTGAAGGCGCACGATCAGGGATATATATTGAGTGGGACAAAACATCCCAATACAGTTCCAATAATTTTTGTCAAGTGACCAAAGATGTGTGGGGCCTTGCGTTATCAAGATGAAGACAACACCCTTCCTATTTGACAATACCGGCAGCTTTTCTTCAATTCCATCGTTCTGTTTGACGAGTTGTTCAACACACTTGAATTGATCGTTTGGTTCTGTGGCATGAGTTCAAAATACAAAATTTCTTTGTAATCCCACCAGACTGGCAACATAATCTTTTTTTGGTGAATCTCTGCATTTTATGTTGTTTGGGCCGGTTGATCTTGCTTCCTCCACGATATCTTGAGAGTAACTTTTTTATAAATTATCCACTTTTCGTCACCAGTAACTAGGTTTTTCAGAAATGGATCATTTTCATTGCGTTTCAGAAGCGAATCACAGATGCTAATCCGTTGCGTCAAATGAATTTCCTTTAGCTGGTGAGGGATCCATAAATCAAGTTTCTTGACATAACCAAGGGTTTTTAATTTTTTTTTCAATGCATGTATGCGATACATTGAGCTTTTCTTCAATGTCTCGTGTTGTACTGTGACCATCTGAATCGATAATGGCCTTGATATGGGTTGCATTCGCTTTGACAGGTCCGACAGATCGTTGTGCGTTTTTCAGTGAAAAATCACCAGAACGAAATCTTTCAAACCAATTTCGACATTGCCTCTCTTTTGAGGCTTCATCTCCATATACGACACATAACTTCTTTTGTGCTTGCTTTTTCGGAAGTAATACAATAAAATGTGTCGGAAGTGCACGATCTGTTTTCCATTTTTAAACTGGAATAAAATCCAAACTAAAGAACTAATCGATATAATTTTTTTACTAATTAAAAGTAGAAGTCCACACAGTGAGAAAAAATATAGGTTAGATGCTCTGACCACGTTAACAAAACAAAAGAAAGTGTAGAGTGAATCTATCGACAAAAGCGGCAATGACTTAGTTGCCAACCCAATACAAAAAGAAAAAAATCCTGGAAGGTAAAGCGTATATTAGAATTCTGTAAGTCCTTATCCGAGGAATTTTCCTACCTAAAACAGAATGTAGCTGCTTGTTCTACATTTTTTGCTAGCACTGTCATTTGTGAACAAGCTCTCTAATGATACTGAATAAGTCAAAAACTAAAAGAAGAAATTGTCGATGATTTAAAGGGAATTTTAGACATACGCATTATATTTTTAACTTGAAATGGCAGTTGATTAAGGGGACCGGGCGCTTGCCGCGTTTGCCCTGTCGGAAATCAAGCCCTGCACCTCAGATGCACTGAGGTTCGTAGCCATTCATAATCAGCTTTAAAGTTCCGGTGTCCTTAACCCACGTGTACGAAAATATACCATAGGGGTTTAAAAAAAAATTAAATGATGTTACTTAATGCGTTTAGATATCTTTTTCATTTTTAGAAATATTTAATTTCCCATTAAAAGCAATACACACAAATTAAAAAATAAATTTATTGCTCCAAACAGGTTTGTGTGTTGTCTTGATATTGGAAACAAGAAATAGTATAATACTTTTGATGCCAAATGTGTGGTATTTGTAGAAATAAAGAACAATTATTGATATGAAAATATCTGGAATTCTTAGTAATGCTGAAGTATAAAAATAAATATGTTTCAGACGCAATAAAATGTATAAGTCTGATAGTGACATTTTAAACTTACAGATCCCTTTTAACCTTAACGAAAAAAAAAGAAAACACATACTATCATGATTGCTATTTTTAGTATTTTAAGTTTTGTGAATAAAATATTATACAACCAAGTGGTGAAAATAAATCTATATTGTAACATTTTCTCCGTTATTTGTTTTACCAGTTTCTTCACAAGGAAATTGATATATTTCCTAAAATGAAAAGATAAATTTTAGAGTCAGATTAAATTAAGCCTTTCGAATTACCCTTTTTTTCCAATTCAGTCGATCAGAAATATCGAAAAAAGTTAAATTTTTTGAAGTCAGTCATAGAAAGAGAATATCAAAGTAAGGTCTTGTTGTAGAGATTAAAAGACGACAATAAACAATAGAATTTTAAGTTACCAGTTCGAGGCAAATTAAAAGAAATATATATATTTATACATTATATATCCATCTCCTTTTCTAATTTGCTTAAATATTATATCCCAAATTTATTATCTCACTCCCAGAAGATCAGCGGTATATTTGCTTCTTATATGTGAACAAGTGTTTTCAACTTTGAACCTTAGAAAGAATAATTTCAGAAGTATTTCAGAGTAATATCAGAGTAATTTCAGAGCATTTAGCATCGTTCCTTAAATTCAGTTCATTTTACTTCGAGCCTCAGTATAAGAAACGTTTAAAAATGAAATCGCAATTTCATTCATCTCATTAGCGTATTTAAACCGTTAGGTAATTGTATATTGTTTTAAAGTTTTAGAAAAATTTATCTTGGCCCGCCAAACTTATTTTCTTTCGATTTTTGGCCCGCGGCCTAAAAAGTTTGTCCATCCCTACTTTACTGGCTCATTCATTTAACCAAATGTATCGAAACATTAGAGAAGAGATCAAGAATAATGTAATTTAAACAAATTGTTAAATTTTCAGTGCTCATAGTTGACAATTTAGTGATTTATGTACTCTAAAAATTTAAAATTCTTGCTAAAAATTTATTTTACTCATTAAGCGTACGTTTGAAAAGAATGAGTAATAACTTTTAATTACTCGAGGATGATATTATTTCAGTTGTTTATCCTGGTCTCTTATACTTTGTAAGTTCATATCTTTTTCATTTTGTCGAATATTTCTAATACTCCATGGGCTTTAACGTCTTCAGTATTTTATTAATGGAAACTTTTTGTGAAAAACTTAATAATGAATTTTAATAATTGAATTATGATCATTGATTGACATCGCTAGACATCACAAATATTGAGAGCTTCGTGTGCGAGTTGAGTTCGGTTATAACCGAAACTATTTGAGGAACATTAATGTGATTATGTTGGCCAAGTCTGGCGGCGATTTATGGCCAGCGTGTATATTAATTGTTAACATTTAACCTGGTGTTGAGATACTTATGTACATGCTTATTTTTGGTTTGAATTGCATTGGAAAGCTAAGGTCTCCTGTTTTGCTACACAATGGCTAATGAGACCTTAATCAACTGCTTAAAATCGATTACAAACTTCTACGAACATTCATGATAGTAACAGGATACAAACCAAGGAACTCTGGTATTGAAGAATAGTGCCCAACACATTTGGTTATCTTTCGGCTGTGTATAGAGGCTATTTAATTCTATTTTAATAAATCTGTTTTAACCATGTTTAAATGGAGTCGATTGTTGCCGATGTATTCATTCTACGGAAACCTTAGAAGCTGCTTTAGAACTATTTTAAGTCATTATCTAGTCGACATTTTCAACCTTTAAAATTTAAGATTCAAATAAATTTATTTTGAAATTTTATGATTTAGTAATATTTTTGATAAGAATACTAGAGTGTTTCCAACTGTATGAAATTAATGCAGTATAACATACCGTTAATAACTTTCGTTTTACATCTAAACATTTTTTTTTATCTTTGGTAACACCTTTCCTTTTTATCTCGTGCAAATATGATACACCTTCCGTGTTTTGTTTATGCTTTACATCTCTGTGCTTTTATGTATTTTTCATTCAGAAGAATATTTATTTTTTCGTTTAAAACAATGCAAAAGAATAAAACTATTTTCTGTTAATTGCTCTAAAGCAGGCATGCCCAACCAGCGGCCTATGGGTCGCATGCGGCCCATTTAAAAACTTTTGCGGCCCAGTTGAAGTTTTCTTCTATATATATAGTTTTAATCATTTTGACTATATACAGTTGAACCATAGAATTTTAGTTGTTAATATTTGCAATAATAAATATCACATATTATGTACGTTAAGACTTGATAGCAACCAACGTAAACCTGGTCTTTGAGTAAGGTTGGCCAGGTTAGGTTGAAAATTGAGTGTTCTAGAATATTCTGTCAATTGGCCATTACTGCTTATACAATCAGCTAATTCCCGTTACGTGCACGTGCTCTGTCCGACCAGTCAGTGGAAGTTGTGTGGAAAGAAAGTTATAAATTATATTTATGGCTATTGTGAAGTTATCATTAATTGTAAAGGAATAATTAAGGTATTGTTTATTTAGAAAACGCAAGCT
The DNA here is from genome assembly GCA_032207245.1 of Pardosa pseudoannulata. Classification (NCBI taxonomy): domain Eukaryota; kingdom Metazoa; phylum Arthropoda; class Arachnida; order Araneae; family Lycosidae; genus Pardosa; species Pardosa pseudoannulata. The sequence goes on from CM063506.1 coordinate 5,826,506, forward strand.
AACGATGCGTTTGAAATTTTAACCTTTATAATGTTTAATTTGATGTATAAATTCCAAAATGTTTAATTTGATGTGCAAATTTACAAATGGAGCTAATAGAATTGCAATCAATCATTGAGCTAAAATGCCACTACGAAGGGAATAAGATTGAGTATTATCAAAAATATATTGCCGAAGTTAAATTTCCAAATTTAAGACGATTGGCAATGTGCATTATAACAGCATTTGGAACTACTTATAGCTGCAAATCATTTTTTCCAAATTAAACGTGGTAAAAACAAAGTGTCGCAGCAGGTTGCTTGATAAAAACATGACCAATCAGCTACGATGCTCGTCGACTACATTATCCGTCGATAGTAACAAAATCTCTAGTAAAATAAAAAAACAAATCTCACATTAATTTTACACTAATACATGTGGTAGTGCTTGTGAACAAACTACAATATATATTTATAGCATAAATATATTACTAATATTTTAACCCTCATGATTAGGGAGGATGGTAAGGTATTGCGGGTAATTAGAAATACAGTATAATTAATGTTTATTGTCGTTGAAGTTATGATATACGTATAACACAACTTTAATGTACAGTCGCAGCTGGCACTGTAAAAAGGCATATTTTGATTATTGCACGATAATAAAATATTTAGAATAATTTGTTCTTTATTTTTATATGTGTGCCCACCTGAGTTCAGTAAATTGCTTTTTGTTTCACCAACTGATTTGGGTTGGGTACCAATGCTCTAAAGAGTTTAATCATGTTTTGTGTAAATATTGGAAATCAAGGAATTGGTGAAGAGCTTTGATGGCAAATGTAGTTAAATGTAGATGACAAATAACAATACCTGAAAAATAGATGTTGAAATCTTGGTACTGCTGAAGTATAAATAAAAAATTGTTTAAGGTGAAATAAAGTGATATATCGGAGAGAGAACAACTGACAATGCAATCTTGCTAATCCCGACGTTTTAAGTTTATTTGCAATTAAATTAAAATGTGAAACAATTAAAACATTACTCCTTTTATTATTTTAAGCAAGAAAAAAAATAATACACAGCCAAATGACAAGAGCTGAGTATAAATTCTAAAAGGAAGCATTTTCTTCAGTTATCTATTCCACCAATCTGTTAATATAGAAAACTAGATATTTTTTGGACTGAATAGAATTGGAGAGTCAGATTAAATTAAGCCCTTCGAATCACCTTTTTTTTTCTCAATGCAATCGATAAAATAAAAAAAAGAAAGTTAAATTTTGTAAGGTTAGTGATAGGGAGAGAAAATCCAAACCGGTCTCTGTTGTAGAGATCAAAGGAAGACAATCGACAGAAGAGACGAGTTCGGGTGATTTGGAGATAATTCCTTGGGGAGAACTGCAAATAAGCGAAATAGAAAGCGAGTTTCGGGGACTGAAATTTCTTATGTGATTACATTACACGCGTATTTCATCTCTTTCCTTTCATGGTATTTAATATTGTGTAAGTTTATTAGCTTTTTGAAGATCATTTCTTCTATTATATTGGCTTTAATGCTTTCTGCATCTAACTATAATAATAGAAACTATAGAGAAAAGTTGAAAAATAATAAAATTTAACAAAATTGTAATTTTTCAGAGATTATAGTTGATAAGTTTGTGGATTAGCTAAAAATTAGGCCTAAATATAATTTAAGCTGATAACTTATTTAATGCTCTAAATCAGGGATGAGCAAACTACGGCTCGAGGGCCAACTCTGGCCAACAGGATGGTTTTATCCAGCCCGCGGATAGATTTTTAAGTTGCCGGTCCGAGGCAAATTAAAAGAAATATATATTTATACATTATATAGCATCTCCTTTTCTACTTTTCTTAAATATTACATCATAAATTTATTAGCCCAGAAGATCATCGGTATATTTGCTTCTTATATATGAAGAAAGTTTTCACCTTTGAACCTTAGAAAGAATAATTTCAGAAGTAGTCTGACAGATGATGCATCGTTCCTTAAAATCAGTACATCTCACTTCGAACCTCAGTATAAGGAACTTTTAAAAATGAAATCGCAGTTTTATTCATCTCATTAACGTATTTAAACCGTTAGGTACTTGAATATTGTTTTTAAAATTTTAGAAAAATTTATCTTGGCCCGCCAAACTTATTTTCTTTCGATTTTTGGCCTTTGGCCGAAAAAGTTTATTCATCCCTGCTCTAAATCCAAATTTTTTAAAAATGTCAAACTCCAAGTTACTCGAGTACGATTTAAAGTCGATTTGGAAATGAAATAGATATTACAAAACATTTTCTTGTGTTATTTGTCAACGACTCCTCTTCTATTGATATATTGTTCAAAAATGATACAATAAATCACAGAAATAAAAGACTAGACTTGATGTGCCTACCAGAAATTTTTCTATTTTGAAGTGATCTATGTTAGATGCAATAATTCAATGTTAGAAAGCGAACTGATGAGAATCTTGTTTGAATTTCTGTTTATGAATAAATTATTAACTTATGGCATAGATGATTATTCAAGAAAGTATTTACTACTTGATATTTTATGATTTGTAACTACAAAAAATTCAATCATCTTTATAATGATGGTCGAACAGATAAAATATTGTCTATTACAACTAATACAAGTTAGACTTAATCCCACAATTTAAGAAATGTTTTCAACCGATAGCAATTACCTGAAAAAAAATAAAGGTTGGCTGTTATCCACAGAGGAGCAAAAAAGTTGACCACACCAATCAGCAAAAAGGAAATGAATTTAACTGTACTCGTTTTGATTTACAGAGCGGAATTAACCTTTTCAACTTAACCCTTACACAGTTCCAGTTTTTGAAGAAAAGACTTATCTGATTATACGGCAAGACGATGCCTTCATCTGTATTCTTTTCAACCTAGCCTTAGAATTTACAATCCGGATTTCTGAAATTAATGTCAGAGGAATCATCATCACTAAGTTAGTTTAGCTTCTTCCTATGCAAATGACTACGTTATTATTGCTCAAACTGAAAAGGTACTAACAGAGGCATTCACTGCTATTGAAAGATCTGGAACAAAAATTCATTAAGGTGTTACCAATCACGAAAAAAATATATGCCTTTGTTCAAAGCATCGGTAAATATCAATTTCTTTGAAATTGAAGATTGCAAATACGGACTTTTTGAAGTAATTTTACATGTCTTGGCCGTGAACTGTCAGAGCAAATTGGATTCCGAAATAAAACGACGCACTGTTGCTATTAGTTGTTGTCTGAATGGATTAAGAAATTTTCTACAATCAAAATTAGTAGAAGAAAAACAAAATTATGTTATATAAATTCATTATTAGATCTGTTCTCACTAATGGCTCAGAAACCTGGGCAATGACAACAAACCTACACAAGTCGACCAGCTGCCTTCAAAAGAAACGTTTTAAGAAAGATTCAATAACGAGCGGTATAAGTTGTATAAAGAGGCAGATTTTATCAACTATATTAAAGTGAACAGCATTAAATTTGCAAAAAGTATTTTTAAACGATCTCACACGTGTCGTTACTACTTATATATACCAGACCGAAGGCTGAGAGAAGTAAGCTAATAATATATATTTTCTCAGAAGTTATACTATATGGAAAAAGTTCAAATGAAGCGACAGGAAGCTTTTTCAGCAAAATCTGATTATAATATAAGTGGTATCTTGCATGCATTTTAAGAACATATTTAAATATATTTCTCATTGAAAATATTTGTTAGGTATAAACGGATTCTATTTTGTAATCGAGAAACAAATTTTGTGAAAAAATATAGGAAAATTTTCACTAATGAACGAAAATGACACTAAATTGATATTCTAACAAAAACAAAATTATATCTTATCAGTTTATTATTGTTGAATATTAGATGAAATATTTATTTAAAGTTAGTCTCGAATTAAGTTACAAAATCTTATGTTTCATAATAAACAAAGATTAATGTTTGCATCTCAGCTGAATGAAATTTTTAGTTAGAAACATTTACTTTACAATGCTTTAAATAACGAAATCGCTGTGAATTCTCTAGAACTATAAGCAGCTGTGATCCAGAGGGAAATAAGTAAAAGACTTAAAAGAGCTCTCTTCAAATCCTATGCACTTGAAAATTTCTTTAGAAT
>CM063506.1:5835620-5955620 GCA_032207245.1 Pardosa pseudoannulata
TTCTTTCTTGTACGAAATAAAGGAAGTATTGTAATCGCGAAAAATTTCAATGCTCAGATTTCAACGAAATACTCATTTTGACATTTTCAGCTTTACGTCAGTACGAACAAGGAATGTTTAATTTTGGAAGTTTAAAGATTGAGCCGTGTTTTAAATTAGGCTTATAAAGTTGGAATTTTATAATCAAGACTGTTGTAAAAACTAATTCTGCTTCTTTTTTTTAAAGTAAGTCTGTACTCTATATGAAGAAAAATTTCAATATAACGCACATTAAAGCTGTCTGACATAACACATAAATTATTACGTATAAAAAGTTGGAATTTTGCTTTTAGGACTATTATAACATTATTTACTTGTTTCATTTCATTTTTTATTGCAATCTGTACTCTATGTAAAGAAAAGTTTAAATAAAACGTAAATTATTATTAATGGTCTACAACAATGAAAGCATAATTTACATATCGACATATTAACATAAACTAAAACAATGCTTTTTAAGTAGTTTCAACAATGATTTTCAATTAATTTTTAAACAAAAAAAAATAATATTTACATACAGTTATATTGAGTTTTTTATATATTGCTTCTTGTTAAGGAGTAAAGAAAGCATACTTGTCATGAAAAAATTCGGTTTCTAACCAATTATCTATGTAATGAAAAAAATCTCTACGGATATTAACGCTGCTGGTAGCTGTTAAAAGATAGTACATTAATTTTACTTAGGCAACACCGTAACCTGAAATGAAACCTACTTTCAGCAGGTAAAGTAATGGGAAAATGATAATTCGAAAGGTGTAAGAATAAAATAAAAAAAAAACGTTTATAATTTAATGAGTGTAGAGGAAAGTGAAGTCCAATCATATTTTTTTATTTCGAGTTTGTTGAGGAATAAAAGATTAGTAGCAGTAGTTAGAATTTTTGGAAGATGATAGTATTCTAATTATACTTTTAGGCGAAAACTTTCAGGGATCACGTGATATAAAGGATTTTGCACCCAAAGCCAGAAACAAAAGAAACTAGTGCTTCACTTAACTGCCATTGGTTTCCAAGTTACTCCCGACAAAAGCTGTAGACATTCTTGTATATAGTTATCTGAAATTTTTAGAAATTTCTTCGAAAAAGGACCTAATAAAGAAGATTATACATAATACTGGGGTAACTATTTTTCACTTTACGATCTATGCTTAAAATTGTTATTAAATAAAAATATTGAGGGCATAAAGTTGTTTAGTGTCAACACTGACACTATAATTAAAACGTTGAATAGTTTTGATATTCTTGTAAGTTTATTAACATTACGCTGACCCATCCCAAGACATACAGCAGCAACTACTGAAGACTAGTCATCACAACAGGAACCTATAACGACTACCTAGCCTCTGATGACCTACGAGAGGCCCGTCATGGTCCGATTTTAAGGTGGTTCAACCCGGTAAGGAGCAAACACTATAGAGGTAAGCTCGTGACTACCAGGAACGACGCTAAAAGATCAATTCAGGGATCGTGGAGACCGTACACACCTAAAGGAGTTGTGACAGTGGGGGCGTGTTGTTCTCATAAGTTAATTCTTACTCTCATCCATCTCGAAGACATACAGCAGCTTGCATACTGAAGACCAGAGATCACGACAATACCACAATAGCTATTGAGCTACTGCTGACTTACGAGAGTTCAGTCATGTTCAGTGTCGTTGTTGTCAAACCCAATAATAAGCAAACACTACAAAGGTAAGCTCGTCTATCAGGAATAACTGAAGACCTAAATCACTCAGGTGAACCTCGTATAAAATCTAAAGGAGGTATACCCCTGAGGTTGTCTCTCATTTAGCACTACCCAGAGGACACGTACGACTTGAGCTCGTGGCCACGGACTCGAGAGAAGTTGTCCCCCTTGATATTCTCCAAAAAAGAACATAACTAAACGTCACGTATTCGTATCCTATTACTAACAAGGTAATCAGTTGTTTTCAAAAATTATGTTAAAAACTTTTCAACTATTAATATTTTATATTAAAGTAACTGGACATTTAAGGAATGGAAGGTGTTCATTATAACAGCCTATTCTTGATTCAATGAATATAAAATAATGAGTTTTGCTTTTCTGTTTAGAATGAATTTATTCCTAGACTAGCATATAGCCCGTCATATGACAGGATCAGTAAAATTTTTAATTTTCCAGAATTGTAAAGTACCCTATGAGGCTGGTAGAAAAAATGGTTTGTTTTTTGTCTGAGAATTATCTTTCAACAAAAATAATCGATTAAAATTATCACATATGTACCTAATCTATTATTTAAGCCAAATATAAAAAAAAATTATTTATGTAATATCTAAGTTTAGTGATAAAACTTATGGAAATAATGCAGAATATATTTAAATAATCTAATATAAATGATTAAATGAAATGGTTAAAGGAATGACGTCATCATGCTAGAAAAAAGTTATTTTTACCAATTCATTATGGGATGAATTGATAAATTTAATCTCCTGCTCTTAAAATGGGGCTTAATATAATGTCATTATAAACGCTCGAAAACGGGGACGGGGTGGATGTCGAACGTTTTAAAATGACAGTATTTTTCGCTGTGATACGGAGCTTATTCATACCGATTTATTTTTAGAAGCGGATCTATAGTTTAGAAAAAGTTAAACTTTACTTGCTTTGAATTTTGCTAACCCTAACTCATCAAAAATCCAATATGGATGCTCTACCCATTCTAGGTTCAACCACTTCATAAATTCGAGGACAGACGGACAGATAATTTAGGCAATTATTATATTACGAAAAGAAAGTTTAAGGATAGAAACATGAAATGTTTATGTGGCCAGGGACATCCGTACAATAATACGTGAATTTAATAAAATAAAAGTAATAAAATCCTAAAACTTGAAAAAATAGTAAAAATTTGTTTTAAAAAGAATAAAACAACTTTAGGAATAGGAATTTAAAAGAAAAATCAGAAAATATTAAATTAATTAGACGTTTAGAAAATTTTGGTTACTTCGGGGACAGAACTGTAAACTCGAGAAGTACGACGATCAAACAGGCAGACACTCTACCGAACGTGCCTCGCCTACACAGAGTGAAGTAACTAATTATAGTATATAAGGTCGAGTAAAAACAGTCCAGAAATTTAAATATTACGCTCTGCCTTAGCCATCCTATCAAGAATGAATTAAGTATAGAATAAGAGGGAGAATAAAGCTTGAAATAATATTAAACGCTCGAAAAGGGGGGATAGGGTGCATTTCGAACTCGCTTTGAATTTTGCTAACCCTAACTCATAAAAAATCCAATATGGATGCCTGTATCCATTCCAGGTACAACCGCTTCATAAATTCGCGGATAGACGGACAAATGGACAGACAACTTAGGCTATTATTATATAGGGAATTATCTATAGGGGTCAAACTTCATAAAAATATTTAGTTGTATTATATAAAATAATACATTAAGAGACAAAAAAAATATATCCAAAAAGTTAAAAAATTGAAATCCACTTACCCACAAAATAACTTTTAAATTTTATAAATTAGAAACTAAGTTTTTTATTTTCAATATAAATTAAATATCTTATTTACTATGTAAACTTAAATTATATCAATACGAGAGAAAAATTTCATTTTTTAGCACGAGAAATTCAAATTAAAAAAATTTATTTTATTAAAAACTTTTAAAATTTTAAAATTCCAGCACCTATTAAGTTCCGGTTTATAGAATAAAACGGATATTCTACATAATTTTAATGCGAAAATTTAATTTTTAACATACATATATGAAAAGTTATATTGCTGGTAAATAAATTTAATTTTTTGCTCGATAGGTATATAGTCACTGTGTTATTAAAAAAATATGTACTATTCGAAATGACAAAGCAAAATAATTTTCTTAAATATAGAGGATTATCAAAAAACTTATAAAAAACTCATTCGATAAGAACTTTTCATTTTATGAGGAATAAAAAAAAAACTTAATGAAGCTTTTAAGTTTCAAAAGATATGTTTTCCCTTAAGGGAAAAGTGGACTTTTGAAGACTAATTTAATTTGTTTTTGATCAATATGCTTGAAATATGTTATAAGTAGTATATTTATATGAAAGTGTTTATATTATCAAGGAAAAAACGCAATAATTTGAAAAGTTATTTATTATTACGTATTTCAAAAGGAGAATTATTGAAAACGTTCCATATGCATCACTTTTATGTATAACAAAATCATGTTTTACTGGTTATCTTTTAGGCCTTAGTAAAGCATAAGCATTTACTGGAAATATAGTTAAAAAATAAACGTAAAAATATTATTTTTTTCTCGTACAAAATATGCATAACAATTCCTTTTAATTTAAAATAGATTTTTGCTGTCTTAATGCATTAATTTCCACTAACTTTTACTTATCACTCTAGAAATGACGTTGTAAATAAATTTTAAAGGTATCTGACGGTTAAAAATGCATCTGGTGTGTTTCTGATGCATGTAAAGTTCGAAAATTTTGACTGTCAAAACTGTTTAAGTAGTCATTAGTAATAACTGAATTGTCTGTTATGGATATAATTTTATTAATCATAATATGATGGATACTATAAAATTCATTGATTCTATATTTAGTTATGTATCATAATTGAGCGAGATCGAAGTATTGAACATTCAAGAAAATTTATTTTAGCAGAACTAAAAACTATAGCCTTAAAAAGTTAAAAAAAAAATTTTAACATTTTGGAGGGTCTTGAGCGATTTCCCCCCATATATCACCGTAGCAGCACAACTGGTTAACACATTGTATGCGGGTCAAGTACTAGTACTTTTTCTGACGATTGATACTTGAGCACAGGACAAGTACTAGTAAGTTTTCTGACGATTGACACTTGAGCGCAGGTCTTGTACTAGTACGGGTTAGTGTAACAACATGGTTTGTTTGTGGGTACAAAAATAACAGTATATACAGGAAAAAGAAGCCGAATGTTCTTGTCTACTACATAGGTTCTGGAAAAATATAGACAAATAAAAACTAGTTTTTACATCAGTCGATGCGGAACCACAGAACGGGGAAAAATTAAAACTATATACTACTATTTCTGTTTGATTTTTCATATTTACGATACTATTATAAATGTATCCACTAAAAAAAATATTTTTTGTTTACAAAAATCTTATGGTTGTTATTTATATATTTCTATTTATATATTCGTTTATATATTTTCATTTACATATTTGTTTATATATTTCAATATAAAATACAAAAAGTTGGTTAAAAAAGGAAATAATGTTTGATCTATTGAGATTTAACTGGTTAGAGTAACAACATGGTTTGTTTGTGGGTACGAAAATAACGATGTATACAGGAAAACGAAGCCGAATGTTCTTGTCTACTACATAGATTATGGAAAAATTTAGACAAATAAAAACTAGTTTTTACATCAGTCTACCACCGAACGGGAAGGTTGATTTAAAAAATTAATTTAGATTTTAAAAAACTTTTTATTTATCCTTGCGAAAACTATATTATACATATGTATTTTTTATATATATATATATTTATTTGTATATATATATATATATATATATATATATATATATACATACATATACATATATATATACATATATATATATATACATATATATATATATATATATATATATATATATATATATATATATATATATATATATATATATATATATGTATATTGCCGCATAAAGAAGCTTAGCCAACTAGCTCAGTGGCCGAATGGTCAAAGCACGCGATCCAAACCCGGAGATTGTGGATTCGATGCTTAGCATGGCAGTTTATCCAAAGTACGGATTTTTAATTTTAAAATGTTATTTATTGTTTCCTTATGTTCTTGAATATTCTAAATTTTAAAATGTTATTTATTGTTTCCTTATGTTCTTGAATATTCTAGATCTTTCTTTAATATGTGAATTAGTTATTTCTCGAATATTCTGTTAGGGTATAAAAGCTGATACCCACTAGTTGTAGGCAATTTTCTGATCTTGTAAAGTTGCGAGTTGCTCCTTAGCTTCAATAAATTCATCTGTTAAGTTAAGCGGTGTGTTCTTTCAAATCTTCGTGACAATATATATATATATATATATATATATATATATATATATATATATATATATATATATATATATATATATATATATATATATATTATTATATATATATTATTATATATATAATATATAAAATATATATATATATATATATATGTTTATTTGTCTATTTATATATTTGTTTATATTTTTCAATATAAAATTCGAAAAGTTGGTTAAAAAATTAAATAATTTTCAATCTATTGAGATTTAACTAAATAACTAAATTTACACTAAAAACGCCCGCTCCCGGTACAATTCCGCTGCTAAATGTACCAGCACACAATGTGTTAAGAGACAAAGGAAAAAAATGGGTTTAAGAGAACTTGACACAAAATGAAACCATTTTACATATAAATCATTCAAATAAGGATAAATTGTATTCTTTTCTTATAATCAAGCAAACATTTCTCGGTTGGGAAGAAAATTTTTATCCTGTGAATAGAACTGTTGTTAACTTGCTTAAAAATATTTAGAAACTATGCCTTTTTATATTACCAAAGAATTCGCTATATGGTTTCTATTGAATTTCGGATGTTATGTAAAATTCTCGACGGAATAAGGCTGAATATAAGAAAATAGGTCCCTGGAAAAAAACTTAGCGGCTTTGAATATTTGAAATGTAAATATTGTAAAAAATAAATATTTAGATCTCTTTAAGAAACATAAGGATTTTTCAATATTTATAGATATATTTGCATGTAAACTTCAACTCTATACAAAAGCAGGGAAGTATATGTCACAGAAAAGGAAATCCCCGGGGGAAAAATATTTTCAAAGGGCAAAAAATTGAAGTTATAGGTTTATTTTTTCAAACATTTTACGAAGCAAATCTTTTTATTATATTGTATTCGCCGCAGTCGCAGTTGTGAAAAGATGTTCATCTTCTCAGCCGTATAAGTTCTTGACGCATAACGTAACGAAGTACAATCTTTATTGTATAGCAGTGATTAAGAACACTATCCCGAAAAATCTTTGCTTAACTCCTAAATGTATTAAATGTCACAAATATGAAATTGGGGTAATGTCCAAGCGAATAAAGAAGTTTCTCTTGTACGAAAGAAAGTTCATATTCAGGTGGGAAAGGGGGTACGCAAATTATCGTAGACAGATATTATTCCCCTGTGTGTGTATAAGTAGCTATTGGAAATTATACTGTTATTTGTGAAACATTGCTAAATAATTTCATAAATACTGGTATTAATTAATGCACATAACTAATAAGTGTTCTAGGATAATCGATTTTGGTCTAATGAATGAGTAATCCAAGATTTAATAATTAGATATTAATTTGTTCATGGAGCTATTTTTCCAAAAATCAATGCATGTAATCCAGGAATTCAAATCAAAGGGTTTCAAGAGTATTTATAATTTATATATTAATCCCTTATATAATAATATCCCAAGTCATCTGTCCGTCTGTCCTCAAATTTATGAAGCGGTTGGACCTGGAATGGATACAGGCATCCATTGCATTCTTGAAGAGTTAGGGTTATCAAAATTCAAAGCGAGTAAAGTTTATTTTCTCCTAAACTACTGATCCAATTCTAAAATAAATTGGTATAAATATGCTTCATATCACAGCGAACAATACTGTCGTCTTCAAAACGTTCGAATTCAACCCATTCCCGCCTTTTCGAGTGTTTAATGTCATTATTTCAAGCCCTATTTTCCCCGGTTAAGAGCAGGCGATTAAATTTATCAATTTATCACATTATAAGTAGATGAAAATAAACTTTTTTTTCCTAGCAATATGACGTCATTGCTTTAACCATCCCATTGAATCATTTCTTATTTTAAATCTTATTATCATCCTTGAATAATTTCTTATTTAAATATCGTCCGCATTATTTTCATACGTTTTATCGTTGAACTTAGATATTACATGAATAATTTTCTTTTATATTTGGATTAAATAATAGATTAGGTACATATGTGATAATTTTAAATTTGATCATCGATTATTTTTTGTTGCAATGAAAATTTTATCACTGGTATTAACAACAAATTCTTTTCATAAAAATCTAGGAGTCTATTTCTAATAAATATCTAGCTTTTAAGTTATATATCTTTAAAAATTAAGAAGTTTGTTCGTTTGTATGATTGTTTTTTATACATAACCACACAGTTTGCTATCGATTCTCTAAATTTTGAACATCCTTCATATATACCGCGAAATAATCACTGTCAGTATTAAAACCTCTGCAGTCTGTAATATGACAAGATAAATTAAAGTTGGCAACTAACATTCGGTCAGTAAAGATAAACAAATTATTGAATGTGTACCAGATAATTCTCAGCCAAAATCAAACCATTTTATTACCTGCCTTATAGGGTACTTTGCAATTCTGGAAAATTAAAAATTTTACTGATCCCGTCATATGACGGGCTATATGCTAGTTTATATATAATTTATATATTAGTTTTTATTTTTCTCCATAACTCTTAGTTGTGGATTTGCTAGCCTCGATACACTAAACGGTTTTTTACATTTGTTATATATATATATATATATATATATTTTTTTTCTTTATATTTGGAGCGCTATACTTTTTAATGAGACCGATTCTTTTGTACTTGTGTTTCGTAATATAACTCCTCCTAAATGGCTGGATATATGATATATATATATATATATAAATGCAATATAATATATATATATATATATATATAATATATATATATATATACACAATTTGATATTATAATAGAATATATTTTTTATTAAAAATCCAGAAAGTTTGTTTCTTATCGATTGATTTTGATGAAATTTTGTCTATGCAATTAAGTTCATTCGAAATTATTTTAGATACACAATTTGATCCGATAGAAATTTTTGTTATTAAAAATCCAGAATTGTGCTCTTATTGAGTTTATTATAATGCCGCTTGAGACTCTTTGCTGCCAACGTATGTGTGGCGCAGTGGTCAGCGCAATGACCTTCAGCATGAGAAGTACCAGGTTCGAATTCCTGTACATGCGATGTGGGAATTTTAATTTAATCTAATTACGTTTGTGGTGGCATCAAGTATTTTTAAAATAACATTTTTCCGTACTTTTCCATCAAAACGTCCAATTTTTTAATTTATTTAAAAACATTTTACAATTTTTGTATTTACAGCCTTAAAATAGGACAACGTCTGTAGGATCTAAATTTATTTTGAGAAGTTTAATAATCAGTTATTTCCTGCAAAAGAAATCAAACATTTTTCCTTCTGAATCTCTTTATTAGAAAAATGGTGTTTGTGAGCAGTTACAACTTTAATTTGGAATGCTTAGTAAATCTCTATGCTAAAACATTGTATTATGAATGAGATATATCTATTGTCCCTAGTTCTAAATTTGTGAAAGTGTGCAACTACATCATCTAAAGAATCTCTACTATTTTTTAAAGATGTAAAAATATAAATGTACCGAGGTACTTTCCCACGGTGATCTGCACGTGCATTCACAGCTGTGGAAGGATTTTCCTAGAGGAATTTAGGACTCCAATTGTTCACGTCAAGTTTAGGGACCCCCGCAGAGAAGATATAGATCACGGAATGGCACCGTAACGGTCAAGCTCGCACAGAGCTGTAACCGTGAGTTATGGGAGCAGGGGCTAAAAAGTAATGTCAGCTTGCACAAAAGGGGCTACTTTAATGAGCCCACCTGCACTCCCGAAGGGCATAGAGATGTGGGAAAATTTCCCGAAAACAAGTGATTGGCAAGGAAGGAAAAAGGGGCGTTGGAACCGAGGTGAGGAGTTGGGAAACGAAGTTAAGGAGAAGAGTCGAAGTCGGGAGTCGAGAGAAGTGGGACAAGGATCCACCAGCACCAACTCGTACCATGCACCCGGACCGACACTGCGTGTGGAAAGTACCTGCCTGCTCCCCTGTGCCTGTAATGGAGGTAAAGATAAAATAATATTTACAGTCACTTAACTTAGGCCTTTGAAAATAATATAACCTGGTGATTAGTAATAGTTCATTATAAAAAGAATTGTAGTAATCATGCTATAAATATAAGACATAAATAATTGATGATTATGATATATGATAATCAAGGATCAACTTGTAAATGAATGTACATAATAAATATCTGAATCTTAGTATAAAGTGTTATATATTTACTGTGTTTCCCCCTTGTAACCGAACACTGGTGTAGAGGTTGTAAGTACCTTACAACAATAAAATTTTAGAAATAATTCTTATATGCGATGAATAACCACTTCTAAGTGCAAAACTTCAGTGAATTTATATTTTTTTTATTCCCTATTTGTGTAAATTTTTATTTTCTGAAATAAAATTAAATTTTAGTCTGAAAATCACTAATTAATGAAGAAAAGAAAAAATGACGGTAGCGGTGTTTATTTTCATTCTGCAATTAGAGATAATGTACAGTAGTACAAATTCCATGCATACCATTAATAATTTCATCTATGAAAATTTCTTCACTTAATTTTAATACTTGACATGCCGGTATACCTCACCGCCAACTTATGTGAGCAGCAGGCGTTTTTTCCTGAATCGCGCAAAAGTTTAGTTATTCAGAAAAATCGCAATAAATCGAAAACTACTTTGTTTTTATGAATTTTACGAAATCACAAAATTAAACGATTTTTAAAATTAAAGTCCGATAATCCGTCAACGCCTATTTCTTCATCACTATCTTTGTCGCAACGGATCATTTTATCAATTTTGTATTCAACAATAAAAAACCGAGCTTCAAATTGACAAAACACGACTTGTACGTTCTGGAGCTAGGAATCGATTGAAGACGAAATAACGCAACAAAAGACCGAGTAACTCGACAATCATAACTTGTAGAAAGAAATTATGCAAACAACACAATATAATGTCACACATACATATAATTATACGTATTTAGTAGATTTGTGGTGGTTAGCTGGTATTCACCATACATCTACTAAATATGTACTACTAATTTACGTGACCCGCTCTCCAGTGACAGACTGCATAAAACCTAAAAATACGTTGCCCGCACGAGAAGTGTTAAGGGGACTTATAATGAGTTTCTAATGTTAGTCATTGATTAAAGAATGTTAGAGAACTGCTGTACTTACCAAAAGTGTGTGATCACTATTAATCGTGTTATCGAAGTCATCTACATTGTTGTTGTGGTAGTAAAGTCTGCAACCTTTTATGGAGTATGGTGGCTCTCAACAGAGTTTTGATCACAGAGAAAGTCAAATTTCTACAGCTAAACTGATGTTCGATATCAAAATAAGGTGAGAAAATTCTAGTTCGATAGGGTTTTAACACATAAAACTTTTAACATTATATAACAAAGCCGGTAGTTCAGATCGAAGATACAATAAAATTTAACCAAATCATCTTTAAGAAAAGAAACAATTTGTTAAAAAAAAGTTCCTAACTGTACCAGATCGAAAAGGAATAAAACTCCAACATGTCTATATCTAGAACTGCAGTGGGGAGCTGGTCCAATTTTTGATGTGCTCTAGTCTAGCGCCTCTAGTCTCTATATAATCAAAATAATTTCCACTTAATAGTTGATCGTATTTTCAGTGTTTCATTGTTTTAGGAGTTTTAAACATTTTAAATGTTCAAAAATTGATAAAAAATTTACTAATGTGTACTAAAAAATTCTCCAAATTCACTTTGCTCTTCACAAATGACCAAGATTAATCAGATACCATTTCACAATCCTCAGAGGCACCCCCCAACCTCTTCGATCTACCTTGATTTAAAAATCAGCACCGTTGCAACTCAAACTATTTATGGAAGGGAGCCATATATATTTATACGGAATGCTTTTGGTTTGTGTGCTTCCTTTTGGTATTTGCACAAAAATGTATTTTTGCAAATGTTTTTTCTTTTGTATTGTTTTTTCTTTTGGTAATTGCGTGCAATGTAAAAGAAAAAATTTCTAAGTTACCCTAGAGGGCATGTCGTGATTATTACTCGTCTACGGGTGGGTCAATGTCGACTCAGACATGCACATCTCTTTCTTGGGAGGAGCCTCCATAGTGCGTGTATTGTGAACTACTTATACAGTCGCACATATTTTAACGTCTTGAATTTGTTTTTAAACTCTATGTACATAAAAATTTTTGGAATTTCGTCACCTTAATCTCAATTCCGTCATTGGGAAAATGTCGCATCCAGGTAATGAGCTTATTTCCTTTCCTTCGCTATGCTGGCTTGTACTTTGAAATCTGATTTCTATTTGTTTTTCTAACTTTTGATGTTCAATTTTATAATATTTAATCCTTAATCTTTTAATTCTTGATTTTTAATTTTAATATTTTAATAAATTTGAATCTTTAAATTCTTAATTTTCTTTTTTGTTCTGTACGTTTTACAATTTTTTAGTTTCTCTTTTACATTTTAATCTTAATTTTAATCAAACTTTGCTGATTATATCGTTAATTTTGTGTCTTCTATTTTCTACCTATTTTATTTGGTTTTAAATATTCTATTAAGATTCAGGCATCTTTCTTTTTTTAATGTTTCATCAAAATTGGTTTTCTCAAAATTGTTTCAAAATTGTGTTGTTCTAATGAGTTTTCTTTTCGTTTGGCGCAGTTTGTTCCATGAAAAATTAGCGCCACTAAATTTCAACGAACCCACAAACCAACCAAACTTTGGTATTTGCAGGTGAGATGTACCTGGTGCGAAGTGTTTATTCATCTATGAAAATATAAATGAAAAAGGGCTTGAAAGTATTTGGGTGAGTTTGGGGTTTGAAGGAATTTTGCTAGGCGATAACAGTGAATATGATAAAAAATTTGAATTATTAATATTTTTTTTCTGTTATTCATGAGTATAAGAAAAGAAATAAGTAAACTATTTCAGTTACGATTTTGCTTCTACTCTTATGTTTCTAAACATTGAAAAAAGTGAGCACTTTACTGAAAAAAAGATCTTTGGTGGTTTTCGCACAGAAACATCGTACTGGAAATAGTCTGGTAATTTGTAAACTGCCTTAGCATTTCATATCAATATCAATCTTCTAATCCATTTAAGGGGGATTCAACATTAAATGTTTTATAAATTGAAATTGTTTATGAAACATTATATTTTGCTGATGAAAATTATTACATATTAAAATAACACCTTACGAAAAAAATTCCCCTTAACACTAAGAGTTATCAAAACTATATTAGAAAGATTTTTAGAGTATTAATAGTATTTAAGTAGTCATATATTTGTATCAGTTACGAGTATGCTCAACTTTTACGACTTTTTCCTTCAGTTTTAATTTCTTTCTCTGTAATTCTTAAGATTAAAAAAGATTTTCTGAATATACCGCAAAACCGCTTCAAAAAATCTTTATAATCTATCTCGAGTTAAAACCTATTATTAAGTATATACTGTAGTTACTTCGAGTTGTCTCAATTTAAAAAAAATATTTCTTGAGGAAGAATATATTTAATCTCAATTATCCCATAAGATTAAAAATTACCGATAACCTATAAAAAGAAAAATATAGTGCAAAACTTTATACATTTTTTTATTCAATAGAGACCTAAATGAATTAAAGAATGAGATTTAGAAATTATATTGTTGCATCTAATAAAGTTCTTTTTATACACGATGCATATTTTACTTAATATATAATGTTTTTTAAAAAACTTAGCTGCTGTCGCACCTAGCCTTCAGTCTGGGTAATAAATCCCAAAGTGAAGTTTTAGAACACATTATTTTAGATATTCACATTAAATATTAAACCTTATACACTGCAAAATTGTTTTGACGAATGTGGTAGTTTATTAATAATAGATAATCACCAGTTATAACTATTGTATAGGCTCTACGTTGCCGGTAAACCGCTGTGTTTAATGGGCCAAATTCATCAGTGTTCTCTGTTAATCATGACACATACAGTGTGTTTAATGTTGGTACCGATGGATTCAGATATGTAAACATGCATTACGTACAAACATTCTCAAAAAAATTCATTTTATGTAGTTATACTATACGGTATATTGATATATAAAATATAGTTATATATATATAGTATATATAAAGATATTATATTTATATATATATATATATATATATATAGGTATTCATGAAAAACTTCTCCGAGCGACCAAACCTTGTAAACGTCACTTTCATTGCAAGGATTTTTCGACTCGAACCTAATGGTAAAATAAACCTTTTAAGCGGCTACCCCGACCCCTTCTAAACGGCCACCAAGTGGGATTAACCCTTTCATTTTTTGAGAAATTCTACTAACTACACGGTTTAATTTTTAGCAAAAAAAAACTCAAGGTCCAGTTTATGGTCGGATATAAGACAGAGGAATAACCCGAGAAGTCCATTCCCGCAGTCCCCCCCCCTTTCTAAGAAACATTAAATCTGTTATCTCTTTTGTATTCTCCCTACATCCTTCAGATAGAGAAATCCCTATTGCACCATCCCATAGAAACTGCGGGAGGAACTGGATAATCAAGCGTTGAAGGTGTCCTAGGGTTTTTGTTTGGAATACTATTCGGTAAAGTGAAGGAAGAATTGCAGCTCTGTCAGCAAAAATGTCATTCACGCCAGTTTCATTTCATTAGTTGGTCAGTGATCTGCGTTGCAACGAAGTCGAAATCGTTTTTCTAAATGTCGAGCAGAGCATTGAAGGTCTACATGAATATGAGAATGGCAAATCGGCAAGAAAAGTTAATGAATTATTTAACTGCTTAAGAATGGAAATCAACAAAATCATTAAAGAAAAGAATTTGATTTTGAAGGAGTACGAAGACTACAGAACAAACAAAAGAGAAGGCAGAACAATTTCAATTATGAAAAAAGGCTTGAAGTGTTTCTTGAGTTTCCAGTTTGGAGAATGTTACAATAGGCTATGGTAATAACGAATAAGATAAAGACTTTGAATAGGAATATTTATTGCTGAGCACGAACGAAAGAGAAGGCAGAACAATTTCAGTTATGAAAAAAGGCTTGAAGTGTTTTTCGAGTTTCCAGTTTGGAGAATGATAGAATAGGCTATGGTAATAACGAATAAGATAAAGACTTTGAATAGGAATATTTGTTCTTGAGCACCAACGAAAGAGAAGGCAGAACAATTTCAGTTATGAAAAAAGGCTTGAAGTGTTTCTCGAGTTTCCGGTTCGGAGAATGCTAGATTAGGCAATGGTAATAACGAATGAGATAAAGACTTTGAATAGGAATATTTATTGCTGAGCACCAAAGAAAGAGAAGGTAGAACCATTTCAGTTATGATAAAAAGGTTGAAGCATTTGTTGAGTTTCCGGTTCGGAGAATGTTAGATTAGGTAATGGCAATAATGAATGAGATAAAGACTTTGAATAGTAATATTTGTTGTTGAGCACCAACGAAAGAGAAGGTAGAACAATTTCAGGTATGATAAAAGACTTGAAGTGTTTTTCGAGTTTCCAGTTTGGAGAATGATAGAATAGGCTATGGTAATAACGAATAAGATAAAGACTTTGAATAGGAATATTTATTGCTGAGCACGAACGAAAGAGAAGGCAGAACAATTTCAGTTATGAAAAATGGTTTGAATTATTTGTTGAGTTTCCAGTTCGGAGAATGTTAGATTAGGCAATGGTAATAACGAATGAGATAAAGACTTTGAATAGTAATATTTATTTCTGAGCACCAACGAAAGAGAAGGCAGAACAATTTCAATTATGAAAAAAGGCTTGAAGTGTTTCTTGAGTTTCCAGTTTGGAGAATGTTACAATAGGCTATGGTAATAACGAATAAGATAAAGACTTTGAATAGGAATATTTATTGCTGAGCACGAACGAAAGAGAAGGCAGAACAATTTCAATGGTTCTACCTTTACCCTGACGTTTCTAAACAGGGAAAGAGTAGGTCACTTTTCAAAGAAAAAATATGTTATGAACAAAATAATTTCTCTAGAAGGTTTTGGTATCTGTAGCTGGTGTAATAATTGTTCAATATCAAATAAGGTGAGAAAATTCTAGTTCGATAGGGTTTTAACGCACAAAAGTTTTTTTTAACATTATATAACAAGGCCGGTAGTTCAGATCGAAGAAACAATAAAATTTAACCAAATCATCTCTAATAAGAGAAACAATTTGTTAAGAAAAGCTACTAACTGTACCTGATTGAAAAGGAATCAAACCCCAACATGTCTATATCTAGAACTGCAGTGGAGAGCTGGTCCAATTTTTGATGTGCTCTAGTCTAGCGCCCTCTATATAATCAAAATAATTTCCACTTAATAGTGGATCACATTTTCGGTGTTTCATTGTTTTAGGGGGTTTTAAACATTTTAAATGTTCAAAAATTGATAAAAAATTTACTAATGTGTATTAAAAAAATCTCCAAATTCACTTTGCACTTCACAAATGACCAAGATTAATCAGAGACCATTTCACAATCCTCAGAGGCACCCCCTGTAATGAAGATTTTTCCTGTCCCTTCATTACATATTTCCATTGTGGGGTACATATATTTTAACCTACATTTTGCCCCCTTTTTTTTGCATATGGCCCCTTGCAGGTGCAGCTCTTGTTTTTTTTTCTCACGAGTTCAGCCTGTGTTTTCAAGCAGAGATCTGGAAGTTTCGGACCGAGCGTCCAATCTGGTCATCGATGAAAAAAATTTCGACTATAATTTGAGCCCTAAAATTCTGACAGAGGCGTCTCTTTCGGTTAAAAGCCGCTCCTTTGAATTTGAATGTGTTGCCAGGCTCCGTGTTCGTCTTTGGCGAATTTGCACCACCGGAGTTGGAATGCGAGGGTTTTTGTTCTGCTCGCCTTGTCTCGACGTTATTGGACAGCCGCGATAACCTGTATATTCAGATATTTTCATGTGGCATTCTTGCTGGTGTGTTTCAGCTTTTGGCGTAGCGCAGCTAGAAGTTTTGATAATTTTGCGAGACAAAGAGATTTTTTTAAATTTCACGTTTTTGGTCCGTTTAAACAATTTTGGTCCTGATACTGCGATGTCCTGGCGTTATTTTTACTTGAAGCAACGAATTAATTTCCATTATATTTTATCAGCGCAATAAATCTCCATCATATTCTTACTCAAAGCAACAATTTAATCTCCATAATACTTTTCACGCAATGGAATGATTCTCAGACTATTAGATCAAGGCAGAAGTGAACTATGGTAGTTGCGAGACAGAGAGAGATTTTTTTTAAGATCTTTGCGGACGTTTTTGGTCCGGCCACCTTTTTCGTTGGAGCCCACTTTTGGTCCATACTGCGATGTCCTGGCGTTATTTTTACTTGAAGCAACGAATTAATATCCATTATATTTTATATAGCGCAAAAAATTTTTCATATTCTTACTCAAAGCAACAATTTAATCTCCATAATACTTTAAACAACGCATGGAATGATTCTCAGTACCCACTTTGATCAAGGCAGTCTATGGTAGTTTGCGAGACAGAGAGAGATTTTTTAAGATCTTTGCGACGTTTTGCGGCCACCTTTTTCGAGCCACCTTTGGTCCTGATACTGCGATGTCCTGGCGTTATTTTTCTTGCAACGAATTATATCCATTTATTATATAGCGCAATAAATTTTGTCTCCATCATATTCTTACTCAAGCAACAATTTAATCTCCATAATACTTTTAAACAACGCAATGGCTTTTCAGCGCTCTATTAGATCAAGGCAGAAGTTTTGATAGTTTTGCGAGATAGAGAGAGAGTTTTAAGACCTTTGCGGACGTTTTTGGTCCGGCCACCTTTTTCGTTGGAGCCCACCTTTTGGTCCTGATACTGCGACGTCCTGGCGTTATTTTTACTTGAAGCAACGAATTAATATCCATTATATTTTATATAGCGCAATAAATTCGTCTCCATCATATTCTTACTCAAAGCAACAATTTAATCTCCATAATACTTTTAAACAACGCAATGGAATGATTCTCAGTTACCCACTATTAGATCAAGGCAGAAGTGAACTATGGTAGTTTGCGAGACAGAGAGAGATTTTTTTTAAGATCTTTGCGGACGTTTTTGGTCCGGCCACCTTTTTCGTTGGAGCCCACCTTTTGGTCCTGATACTGCGACGTCCTGGCGTTATTTTTACTTGAAGCAACGAATTAATATCCATTATATTTTATATAGCGCAATAAATTCGTCTCCATCATATTCTTACTCAAAGCAACAATTTAATCTCCATAATACTTTTAAACAACGCAATGGAATGATTCTCAGTTACCCACTATTAGGTCAAGGCAGAAGTGAACTATGGTAGTTTGCGAGACAGAGAGAGATTTTTTTAAGGTCTTTGCGGACGTTTTTGGTCCGGCCACCTTTTTCGTTGGAGCCCACCTTTTGGTCCTGATACTGCGACGTCCTGGCGTTATTTTTACTTGAAGCAACGAATTAATATCCATTATATTTTATATAGCGCAATAAATTCGTCTCCATCATATTCTTACTCAAAGCAACAATTTAATCTCCATAATACTTTTAAACAACGCAATGGAATGATTCTCAGTTACCCACTATTAGATCAAGGCAGAAGTGAACTATGGTAGTTTGCGAGACAGAGAGAGATTTTTTTTAAAGATCTTTGCGGACGTTTTTGGTCCGGCCACCTTTTTCGTTGGAGCCCACCTTTTGGTCCTGATACTGCGACGTCCTGGCGTTATTTTTACTTGAAGCAACGAATTAATATCCATTATATTTTATATAGCGCAATAAATTCGTCTCCATCATATTCTTACTCAAAGCAACAATTTAATCTCCATAATACTTTTAAACAACGCAATGGAATGATTCTCAGTTACCCACTATTAGGTCAAGGCAGAAGTGAACTATGGTAGTTTGCGAGACAGAGAGAGATTTTTTTTAAGATCTTTGCGGACGTTTTTGGTCCGGCCACCTTTTTCGTTGGAGCCCACCTTTTGGTCCTGATACTGCGACGTCCTGGCGTTATTTTTACTTGAAGCAACGAATTAATATCCATTATATTTTATATAGCGCAATAAATTCGTCTCCATCATATTCTTACTCAAAGCAACAATTTAATCTCCATAATACTTTTAAACAACGCAATGGAATGATTCTCAGTTACCCACTATTAGGTCAAGGCAGAAGTGAACTATGGTAGTTTTTAGATTATAAAATTAAAATTTATTTGATCAAATACTAAATAAAAGGATGTCTCATCATCAAGTCCACGTCTGATTTTTTACCTGAGGTGACTCTTGAAACAAAACCTCCTACTTTTCATCAATCACCCTACATACTGCTCCTTTCCTATGCTCCATCTACTTGCTTTAAAAATCAGCACCGTTGCAACTCAACTATTTGTGGACGGAAGCCATATATATTTATACGAATGCTTTTGGTTGGTGTGCTTATTTTGGTATTTGCACAAAATGTATTTTTGCAAATGTTTTTTCCTTTGTATTTTTTCTTTTGGTAATTGCGAGATGTAAAAGAAAAAATTTCTAAGTGGCCTATTAGGAATGACGTGATTATCACTCGTCTACGGGTGGGTCACTGCCCACTCACGCATGCACATCTCTTGCTTGGTGAGGCGCCTCCACAGTGTGCGTATGGTAAGACTACTTATACAGTCGCACATATTTAAACGTCTTGAATTTGTTTTAAATCTCTGTACATAAAATTCTTTGGAAATTCATCACCTAATCTTAATTCAATCATTGGGAAAATGCCGCATCAAGGCTTATTCCCTTTTATTCGCTGTACTGGCTTGTACTTTAAAATCTGATTTGTGTTTGTTTTCTAATTTTTGATGTTCAATTTTATAATATTTATTTATTACTCTTTTAATTCTTGATTTTAATTTTAATATTTTAATAAATTTAAATCTTTAAATTCTTAATTTTCTTTTTTTGTGTACGTTTTTCAGTTTTTTAGTCTCTCTTTTACATTTTAATCTTTAATTTTCAATCAAACTTTGCTGATTATCGTGTTAATTTTGTATCTTTCTAAATTTTCTACCTATTTATTTGGTTTTAAATATTTTTTCTATTAGATTCAGGCATCTTTCTTTTTTTAACGTTTCATCAAAATTGGTTTTTTTCAAAATTGTTTCAAAATTGTGTTGTTCTACTGGGTTTTTCGTCTTGTTTGGCGCAATTTGTCCCAAGAGAAATTGGCGCCACTAAATTTCAAACAACCAACCTTTGGTATTTGCAGGTGAGTACCTGGTGGCGATGTGTTTCATCTGTAAAATATAAATGAAAAAGGGCTTGAAGTATTTGGTGAGTTTGGGGTTCGAAGGAATTTAGACTAGGCAATAACAGTAAGGAATAAGATAAAAATTTTGAATATTAATATTTCTTTCTGTTATTCATGAGTATAAACAAAAGAAATAGGTTAAACTATTTCAGTTATGATTTTACTTCCACTCTAATGTTTCTATACATTGAAAAAAGTGAGCACTTTACTGAAAAAAAAGATGTTTTGCCCAGAATCTGTGTACTGGAATACTCTGGTATTTGTAACTGCTGTAGCATTTCATAACAATTACAATCTTCTACCCATTAAGGGGAATTCAGCTTTAAATGTTTTAAAAATTAACATTTTTATGAAAAATTATTATTTTGTAATTAATTCTAAACTTATTAAATAACACCTTAGGAAAATTCCCCGAACACTGCGAGTTATATAGTATAGATTTATAGAGTATTAATAGTATTTTATAGCCTATATGTGTGTCAGTTACGGGTTGTTCAACTTTACGAGCTTTTTCCCCAGATTATCGCTTTGAATAAATCGCTTAGAAGATTTCAAGTTATATAAACCTATTATAAAGTATATACTGTATGTTACTTTGAGGTTGTTTCAATTTACAAGGTTTTTTCCGAGGAGTATATTTTATCTTCATTATCCATAAGATTAAAAATTACCGATAACCATAAAAAGTGTACATACTTTGTACTTTTCTATTCAATTATCTGAGACTTAAAAGTGTACATACTTTATACCAGTGGTCGGCAAACTTATTAGCCAAAGAGCCAAATATGAACATTACAACAATTTAAAAAAAATTGGGAGCCAAATCTGCTTGTTTAGTAAACTTTTATTACACTAAATAAGTAGTACACTAAATAAAACTAAATTTCATACTTAATAAATATTTATTACTGATATTTATTAATGGTAGATAAGACAAAACTGTTCACTCTGCAACTGCTGGTCTGTGATGCCAATTTGTACTCCCCACTACTTTAGAAAAAGTATGAGCGCGCATGCTTGTGGTAACTTTGTATCACACAGGAGTAAGCCGCAAACAAACGAACAATTTCAGCCGGTATCTTGTACATGGTTTGTGTTTACGTTTAAGAAAACTAATAAAATTAAATTCGATGTTCGTTACATATTTTTACAAGAATATAAAATTTTAATTACCTATCTAGCTTT
Organism: Pardosa pseudoannulata; assembly: GCA_032207245.1. Lineage (NCBI taxonomy): Eukaryota > Metazoa > Arthropoda > Arachnida > Araneae > Lycosidae > Pardosa > Pardosa pseudoannulata. The sequence continues at coordinate 5,857,047 of CM063506.1, forward strand.
TAACTTAAACAAAAATTATATATGTTCTCGATTTATAGAAGTATTTTAATTTATGAAAATAAGATGTAATTTTTTTCTTGCCAAGTTTTTTTTAAAATGAAAATATTATTATTGGTGGATATTTATGCCAGAGCTGCACTTAAGGAGCCAAAGAACCACATGCGGCTCTGGAGACTTTGTCGAGCACTGCTTTATACCATAAAAGTGCACATACTTTATACTTTTCTATTCAATTATCTGAGATTAAATTATTCAAGAATGAGTTAGAATTATATTGTTGCATCTAAAATATGTTATACATGATACATATTTTACGTAATATGTAATAATAAGAAATAAATTAATCAACAAAATATTTATACATGTCAATGTTGTAAGATAAAATGCAATGGCATGTCAATGTTGTAAGATAAAATGCAATGAAAAAATCTATTTTACGTCCTAATTTGCAAATACATTCGTTTAAAGTGACGGATAATTTTTTTGCAAAATAGATTAATATATGATGCAATTTGCTTTATTTCTATCATTTTAAAAGAGAATTTATAAAGATAGGATTTTTTTATATGTACATATTTTGAGTACCTTCGCATATGCTTTAAACATATATAAATACATCTTTGTTATGGTGAATGCATGAATTAATAACAATAACATGAAGATATGTGTAGTGAAAAGTTTTCCATATTAACTTTGCTCAGAATGAACAGTAAAGAGTAATGAGAGGTCATTTTACAAATCTCGGAGGCATTCCCCAATCTTTTCCTTTTTACCTTCCTTGAAAAGCAGTACCGCTGCAGCTCAACTGCTTGTAGTGGAGAGATATATTTTATATCAATGCATTTGGTTTGAATTGCCCGCTCTCTTTTGGATTTGCAGGAGAGTACCCGGTGGCGAAGTTTTTCATCTGTGAAATAAAGTATGAAAAAGTGGTCGAACTATTTGTTGCATTTCCGATTCGGAGGAAGTTAGATTAGGCGATAGGTTTGACAGAATAAGATAAAAAACTGTCAAAAGTAATATTTCTTTCTGTTTTCCTGTGTGCCAATGAAAGAGAATAACACTATTTCAGTCGTATGTCTTCTTTTAAACTAAGAACTTTAAAGATGAAAGATTTAAGCACTTCAATTACAAAAAATTATAATGAAAAATGTAAGCCTTAACATATGTTTACTAAATTTTACTTACATAAAATGTTTTTATAACAAATAGAAAATGGAAATCTAAAGACAGCACGTCAATTAAGATAGTCATTCGTTTGAATCCATCAATTTACGGATTTCCTCATATATCTACCTGCCTTTTGATGCCTGCTTGTACATAGCTGGTCCGTAGCTTCATGTTGTGAGAAGTGAAGGTGAGTTGGCACCTCAAATGTTTTCTCAGAAAAAATCCACTGAAATTATTTTCTAGTTTTAACTGCTTTAACCGATGATCCAATTTCCAATCTTTTTGTTTAAGAAGTCTAACCGTTTTAAATGTAAAAAAAATACTGGAAAAATATTTCTAAATAAAATATTAGTGTTTTGAAACTAATTTTCAACATATTAATAAATAACTTTGGAAATATATCATAGATCACGATCTATATACCGTAAATATGAGTATAAAATATTTGTCATTTACAAGTCGTTTAATTTAACTTCCCCACTCTTCTTGAGAAATTCCTTAAGAAAGCCAGATATAGTATGTTTGCAATGGGCCAAGAAACATCGGAATCGGACATTAGAATAGAGCATTTGTGGTCCCACCCGGAAAACCAAATTCATGCTGCCATGCTATCCCTTCGCAACGTGTGGCAATTATAGGACCAGTGGGTGAGCGCTTGGTACCAGTTACCTCAGAATATAAATCAGGACCTTGTAAAGTTAATACCACACCGGGTGCTGGAGGTTTTGAGGGCTAAAGGTGGTCCTACAGGCTATGACTAGGGTGGTCATAATGTAATGGTTCTTAGGTGTATATTTATATAGATAAATATGTGTACATATATAATTTATATATAAATAAATATATAGGAATTATAGTCATAAATAAATAGGGTGGCCATAATGTGATGGGTTTTCGGTGTAAATAGCATTTCACATATTTCATCCTTATCTGAGTTTTAATACATTATCTGAGTTTTAATACATTAGGAATGAAATAGCACTGTTCTCTGTAACTAAAATATCTTATGTCTTATCTAAAATATACTCATAATATATATTTTATTTATAAAATGTAAGATAAATGAATCATCAGAATATTTAATCAAGACTATTGTTAAAGCATATAATCTAATGAAGGCAATTTATTTCAATAATTTTATTCAAATGCATTTTTCAAGAAGACCAATAAATGGTTTTGCAAAACAGATTAAAATACTATTTAATCAAATTTCGTTTGTATGAAAATAGATTTTAAAACTATTCTTTTATATTAATACATATTTTTAGTACATTTACGCTTATTTTTAACGTATATAAATGTACATCTTCTATGCGAAGGTGAAAACACGAATCAATAAAATAACTAGGAGATGTATGTAGTGAAAAATTCTCCAAATTCACTTTGCTCCCATCGAATGATCAAGAGGAATGAGACCATTTCACAACCCTCGGAGGCACTCCCCAATTTTTCCATTTACCTGCTTCGAAAAGCAGTACCTCTGCAACTCAACTATTTGTGGAGCAGAGAGATATATTTTATATGAATGCTTTTGGTTTAAATTGTGCGCTTCCTTTTGCATTTCTTTTGCAGGAGAGGGCCCGGTAGCGACGTTTTTCATGTGTGAAATATAGTACGAAAAAGGGCTTGAAGCATTTGTTCAGTTTTGGGTTTGGAGAATGTTAGATTATGCGAGGGTAATAACGAATGAGATAAAAACTTTAAATAGTAATATTTATTGTTGAGTACCAACAAAAGAGAAAGGCAGAAATGTTTCACTTATGGTTCTACTTTTAACTTGATGGTTCTAAACAGGTGAAGTGTGGGACATTATACTAACAAAAAATATACATTGAACAGAAACATTTCTCTGCAACGGTTTGAAGATTGTAACCACTACAAGAGTTAATCACATTTTCAGTATTCTATAACTTAAAGTGTCTCATAGATTAAAAAAAAACCTAAAAAATATTTGCTAATTATTATTTTTTTAAACTAAATTTTAAGATATTGAAAAACAGCTTTGAAAAATTCCTTGTAGTCCAAGAATTATATTAGCTAGTATTTAGTATATAGTATGTATCAATGTCTTTACTTTGCTATTATAGGCGAAGATACCTCAGAAGAACTGTTTTAACCTAAAAGTCTGTTGGGAACAAAATGTGTAATGAGACGGGGTTAGGCATTTTTTCCAATGAGAAATCTGAAGATAATTTATGAAAATTCAGTAAAACTTTCATGTAAAAATTCAGTCTATCAGGTAGAGGTTTATGCTATTTTGAGAGATGTAATTTTGTTGAAATCACAAAAATGAAACATTACAACTGTATATACAGACAATCCATCGTCATCAAGGGTCTTCAAAACGTCACCCCGAGATCCCCGCTTAAGTAAAATCCATATAGAAATTAGAATTATGTAAAGCAGTAACTACTATATTAATTGGTTGAGGGATTACGCAGATTCTTTTGTAACGTCATCATATTTGTCATTTAGAGTCTTTGAAACGTTACCCCGAGATCCCCGCTAAAGTAAAATCCATATAGAAATTAGAATCACATAAACCAGTAATTACTATATTGATTGGTTGAGGAATCACGCAGATACTTTTGTAACGTCATCATATTTGTCATCAAGAGTCTTCGAAACGTCACCCCGAGATCCCCGCTAAAGTAAAATCCATATAGAAATTAGAATCATATAAAGCAGTAACTACTATATTGATTGGTTGAGGGATCACGCAGATTCTTTTGTAACGTTATCATATTCGTCATCAAGAGTCTTCGAAACGTCACCCCGAGATCCCCGCTAAAGTAAAATCCATATAGAAATTAGAATCATGTAAAGCAGTAACATATTGATTGATTGAGGGATCACGCAGATTCTTTTGTAACGCCCTCATATTCGTCATCAAGAGTCTTCGAGAAGTCACCCCGAGATACCTGCTAAAGTAAATTCCATATAGAAATTAGAGTCACATAAACCAGTAACTACTATATTGATTGGTTGATGCAGATTCTTTTGTAACGAATTCTATAACATACTTATTCGTTATTTCTTTTCCGATAACACTTTTGAGACAGTTTTCAAAACAAATCATTCTGAAGAAATGGCAGAGTAAATGATAGGGAGACATAAGAAGTATCCTACATATGGAATAATAAGAAAAATATATGGATTTTGATTTTAAATGGAATATTAAAGTAATGACTTATGTTATGACCAACCATGTAGTTTCTTGACCTCCTGCATAAAATAGGCAAGCTGCCTACAGAGAATCCTCCATTATGGAGCTTTGTGAGATCCAATACACTACTCTGCCACTTCATGTAGCTTATTACCAGTTTATATCAAAAAGAGTATTAATGATATTTGATAGACATTTTATAAAAGCAAGCATAAAAATTTTAGAAAAATTAAAACTTCTTTATATTGATCTGAACTCTTTTTTTTTATTCATTCTAAATTTCAATGTTTTTTAAATAAAAACTGTTACAGCTTGAAAATGAATGCCATTTAAAATTGAGATGATTTTAATTTTTAACTGTGTCATTATAAATATTCTGTAATTAATGAAATTACGACAAATTGTAAGAGATTTTACTGTCTTGTAACTGCTATAATCTTATGAAGTATGTAAAGGAAAATATGATAATTTAATATAAGAATATGTTTCTGTAGGTTACAGTAAACAATTGTAAAACACTCGTATTACGGTCATGTATTTACATATTATAATAAATATAAAATTATGTTATGTAATGCAGTCTGGTATTCCTTTGTAAAAATTTATGAATCTATAATGAATTTTGGCAATGAAAATTTCACAATATTAAACTTTCTGTAATAGCATAAGACTGTGAGTCAAATTTCGTATACATTAATTTCAGTAAAATTTCGGAAGAGATTTTCTCCGGTTGTTTTGGCAATCGAGCAACCAATTACCTCATTTTAAGCTGAACGATGGTCAGTTGAGTAGGGGTTTCTCTTCGGTACCGGAGTACGTGGGTTTGATTCCTACTAGTAGTATGGATGTTCCTAGACTTTCTAAACTGGCTTTAAGCAGTAGGTCTCGGTGTTATTAGCGTTCATGTAACAAAATAGTAGGGCGTAACGCTAGATATCAACCAACCCATCTTTAAAGGGTTGCAGCTGTGAGTCTATTTAATCCTAAATACAAATTTTCAACATTATATAGATAATCGTTTTTTAGTTATGACTGGTAAAATCAATATCCATCATATTAAAATCTTTCGTTATATAGAGAGTAGATTACAAACGAAAAGGGAGGAACACAGTCAAAATCTACAGCAGATCTAACTGCAGCATTTCAAAACTCTACGCCTAATCGTTTTTGAGTTATGGTGCATACATACAGGTATATATACTTACAGACATCTCAACGAAATCAATTGAAATGCCCTCAGATATGGTCAAAACAAATATTTAAAGTTTTAAAGTTTCATGCAGGTATGTACAGACGTAACGTCAAGGCTAGTTAAAATGTACTCATATATGATTAAAATGGTTATTTCTGTTGAAACTGAAGACCAAATGGTTCCTTGATTTCAATACTTTCGTTACTTCATATAGAGATGCCAAATTCACTCAAAAATTTTTTTTATTTAGTTTTAATTTCACTAAATATTGAAAATTTTAGAATACCACCCCGTATTGATTCATTATATAAGTAACAATAATTATATAAGTAACATATATTAAAATATGTTTATTGTTAAAGTTTATATATTGTTAACGATTTCAAATTTAGTAATTAATTTTTTAAACCTTACAGATAATAATAGAAATTATTATTTTGAGAAAAAAAAATCTGTAAATGACACGCATAACATATTCTATAATTTCAGTTTTACAAGGAAATTTTCAAAGTATTAGAATTTTTAAATTTTCCTATATGTCGAGAATAAATTGAAAAAAAATATCGTTATAAATATTTTCCAATTTTCAACTTTTAAAACAAATTTACGAGACTTTTTAAAAGTTATTTAAAAAATTAAATTTTTATTCGATGTTAAATATATCTTTTCTTTTTGATTATGTGGCACCGAAAATTTTCGGTATTTTACAATATTTAATATTTAACAATATTTAATTATTAAAATTTCAGATTTTTAAATAGATTTCTGACTGCTTTTCAGCTTTTTCTTATTTACCCCAATTATTATGCCGAATTGGTTATTGGAAATTAATTCAATAAATTCTTTGGGCTCAGTCAGCTCAGCTGCGAATAAAGCCACTGTCGCACTGTCCATTTGAGATCTACTAACTACTGATGAATTTACAAATTTTTCCCATCTTGGTACGGTCAGTTTAGTCTATTCCAGAAGTTTTCCCTATTTCCAAAATGTTTTCATCAACTTCCGTTCATTTTACTAAAAGAAATCTCATCTTTGCTCATTACTCCTCCAAAGGGGACGATGTAATAACAAACGTCATGATAACGTTGTTTAAGGTAGGTTATCGCCGAGCGATGGCCGATTGGTTAGGGTGATGAACTTCAGTACCGGAGTTCGTGGGTTCGTATTCCACTGTGGCATGGATTTTCGTAGCCGTTCGGAATCGGCTTTAAGCTATAGGTCCCCGTCTCACTAGCCCTCGTGTTGCAAAAGAGTGGACCGCCTAACGTAACGACCAAACCTAACGTAGGTTATCAGGGGATAATCCTAATTCCGTGGGCCGGCTAGCATATTTTAACTATATTTTTGTCCAAAGTGAACATCAAATTGCCGCCAATTGATGTTTACACTTTCTGTTTCATCTGGTATTAAGTTTCAAAGAATATTTTAAACAAAAAAGGTTTAAAATTTTGGTGAAGTGAATATAAATGAAAACTCGAGTTTTTAATGTATTTTAACTTGCTTTTGTAGTGTTTTTTTATAATAAACAATGCGGAATTTTTGCAAGAGGTAGAAATTAAGTAAAATCTGAGCCTGGCTTGGTTATATTTAAGCGAACACCGTCAAAACACTGTTGCTATGCAATTGAATTAATATGATTCAAAAATATTTTTGCTTCATTTTGTATTAAATTTAGACACAATTTTGTAAGAAGAGCAAGGATTTCCAGAAAACTAGGTACTAGTATTTGGCATGCCTACTAAACAGATATACGGACGTTTACAGTACATGGAATCACCAAGATCTCTGTAGTATTGAATGCAGGCGGTTTCACCCCCTATTTGTTCCATTCACACTTTTAATAAATTATTCATTAGTGTAAAGAAAATTTACATGAGATTTACTAATAAAAATAATCCCTCGTAAGTAGAAATTAATATTGTCTTCATTTAATGAAGATTATTTCTGTAACAGATCTAAAACTGGGGAATCGCCAAAAAATGTCTCAAAAAGTTGTACTTATTCATTATTGTACAGATTTAACTAAATATACATCAATCTAACAATAATTTATTTGGCATGAGAACAGATTCAACTTCCCAATTATTCTCAACAGGCTAGTGGGCAAGCCTGATGCGACAGGCTGTATGTAAGCTGTAAGCAGGTAGCTGTACTTACTTTCTCGAAATTCTGACACCAGAATTTTCAGCATGAATGACACTTATGCCGAAAAGTAGTTTGTAATACTTTAATTTTCTTTTCACATTTCCATTAAGTGCATTATTTACAATTGTGTTCAAAATTGTGTGTTACTTGTTAATACATCTCGTATTTTAGACACTACTGAATAGTTAATATTTATTATATTTTTTACGAAGTACCAGACGTAATGTTTTTAAGTACTGAAGTGCATTTCTTAAAAATGGCATGGGTGAAAACCCAGTATAAATTTTACCTAACAAAACTGCTCCTTCGATAAAAAACTTTTTCTTGAACCGCATAAGTAAAATAAGGTATTTGAAAGTAAATGCGATAAAAAAGTTCTGTTCGGTTTGCTTTGCATCGAGTGGTGAAAAGAGGAAAATGGACTTCCCCAGGGGCAATTCTTTGGAGTAGGGTAATTCGTTGCCTTTGTCTGCACTAAGGAGCTGACGCAACTAACTTTTTCCTTTATAAAATACCCTCCCTTTTTTCTCCCCACTTAAAGTTCCCGTTCGTATCTATTTTTCTTCAATGTTTCTTTGAAAAACTTCTTGCCTAAAAATAAGTTTATTGTTTATTATATTGTTCCTACAAATCTTGTTTTTTCCTTGTAAGAGACTGTAATAATTAGGTTATTTCCAATTTTAGTAGGATTTCGAACCAGAAAATATAATAAACTAGCTGATGCCATGGTTTTGTTTATATTTTATATTTTTCTTTACAAAACAATTGAACTCAATTATATATAATAAATATAGGAAATTTTACTAATCTGTCATCATAAGCATTGTTAATAAGTAGGGAGGGGGTTCAGCCAAAAATATTATAACCATTGCTGAATGGTCTATAAGACCGATCTAAAGCATAGAATTAAAATAATGTGAATGCTTCAAATATAAGTTATTGGCTCTTAATCAACTAAGTCAAGACCTGTTAAATCAAACAGTTAAATATTTATAATCATTATTTGACTTTTAATTTTGATGAATCTGAACAATTTGATATATCTAATTATATCGGTTTGATATATCGGTAGCAAGATAGAGGTTCGAGTCGACCAAAGATCCTCCATGATCATTAAGGGCGAATGGGGAACGTAAAACACGATCGTGGTCGTGGTAACCTCCACGTTCTCACATGATACCTCAGCAGTGTGCAAACGAAATCTGGTTGTCTTCTGCTTCTAAACTAGGAAGACCTATTCTTGAGGTTAAATCAGTCGTCAGTTTTCGTGGTTCCTCACTCATAGGGAAGCTTTATATTTACCTAAGCCATTGATCCATCGAATATTGGATAGGGTATATTGGACCTTTTTGTAAGGTTTCCTACACCAGGAAGATGAATAACAACAATAACATATTCGAAACTTATACTGCAATATTGCAAATCACGGATGGTCGCTAGTGTATATATTTTGTTATTGTTGCCATCAGTAGGATTTGGTACCACATATTTAAGCGTTTTATACTCTTAGATGTTTCATTTGTAAATATTTGTATCTCTGACCCATTAAAAGATTTTAATTAGTCTGTGATAGTTTGCTACATGAGTGTAAATGCCATACGCAATACTGAGCGTTTACATTCCTTTACAACTGGGATTGGTTAAAGAATGTATATAGTGTAGTAAATATGTTTACAAGAAAATCATAAACTCCTCAGCGAAAAAAATTTAATGGAAAAAACAAGCTGATAATGTTTTCCACTTGAACACTGTACGATAAGCATAGACTGGAAACTTACATAGCATGATATTTGCATCGTAATAGATTTTTAGACTAGTGTGATAGAAAGAAGATAAAGAACACATTCATATATTTGCAATAAGTTAATCTTGGCAGATTAATCATACCAAAGTCAAAGATCTGTGTATAGGTGAGGACGATTATGGGATTTGGGAAGGAGAGACTTGATTCAGGGAATCCAAGGGAGGCTTATGGTAATGGAGGTGAATTAACAAGTTAATGGCCCATAAAGATGAAATAGTGGACAGGGGTCGCATAAAGTTAAGGGGTCAGAACCAGTGGCCACCTGAAACAGCAAGAGATTCCCATGGGAAAAGTGTATGGACCATGGGATGCATTTGGAGAAGGATCCAAAATGCTCATAGCAAATAGAAAAGGGTTACAGCCAATATTTATTAAAATGGGCCAATTTTACTAGATTGCAACAACGATTGGGTGTGAGAAAAAAAAAAGAGGTGAGAAGGAGAGGATCTCAGGGGAAAAGAGAAGAAGGCGAGAGTCGAGGATCCAAGAGAGTGTTCTCTGCTGTTTCCCTGAGCTGTGGGTGGAGAAGGTGACCGGTGATTGTGTCTGCTGGTTCTCATGCACAAAGGGAGTAAAGATCCTGCTCCGTTCCTTACTCTGACCCCCCCTACGACAGATACCTGTTGCCTCTATTTTCGTGAGTCCAGTCACTTGCGTCCTCAGTAAGTCAATGCCTTTAAAACTATAGTGACGACCTCACAATTAAAGAGTATTTAGTAGAGATCATTAGATAAAAAAAATCGTTTAATTCTGTGCCATTATACTCTCTTAATTGTATGCCTATAATTCCAAATAATATTTAAGAATAATAAATTGTTAAGTTTGGAAAATGAAGTAAAGTATTATTTTGGCCAGGCACACCTTGGGTTAAAGCTATAGGGAGCTCTATGTTATGAGTAGGAATTAAATGATACTTACATTGTAACAATATTTTTACAATTTCTTCTAATGATGTCGTATGAAGGATAATGCAAAGATAGAAACTGCTTTTCAAGTAAGATGTGCATTGTAAAATGTGGCATCAGTGAAATCTATATGGAAAATTTCAACTATTTTTGTTTAAATCTAAACAGATAAGTTTTGTTTAACCCCATACTCTCCAATTACAAGTATCACATATAATTAAGCTTTCTCCTTTGATATTTAGTTTTAAATTACAGGAATTCTATGTAATACACCTTAATCAAAAGTAAATGAAATTTAGAAATTATTTAAAAGAAAATGCATTTCCAAATACGTAGTACTCTAATTAAGTGCAATCAGCAAGATGATTGCCAAACAGGTGCTTTTTGTGTGTGAATCTGTGGAATCAAATTTGCTCATGCCAAGAAGGTTTGTAGACGTTTGTAATCATTATTAAGCAGCAGGTTATTTTGTATTATTGGAAAAAATAATCATATTGCTCCAAACCGTTGGAAAAAAAATTTAATGACTTTAAGATAGCATACACGATTTAACAATTACAGAATAATCGCTAAGTTAACAATTTATAAGAGTTCGAAGTATTATAGTTATATTGATAACAGTACAGTAAAAAAAAAAATGTATCCTGTAAAATATATAAGATGGAATTAATAAGTTATATATAGTAATTAGAAGAAAAATATTTGGTTTATACTTATGATATATTATGAGTTCCCAATTTATTTGAAGATTCTTAATCCTGGAAAGGTTCTACTATGAAGACACGCATTAATTCTATATAAATATGAAAGACTTTTTTAAAACTTTTATGAATCACTATAATAATTAATCTTGTTTCCTTACGTTGATAATAATGGTACAGAGAAGCTTTTAGACTTCTATAGCAATAATATATCTCTTAAACTAAGTCAATCGAGAGGGAAGGAAAAATAAAGAACTGGTACAGGTAAGGTTTCAGATTAACCTATTAATGCCCAGATAAACTATTTAGGTATAGCTAAAATAGTTTGTAGAATTTTTATGGTTTCTCAGACGTTTTCCTGTTTGGTAAAGGTACATGGTTATATTATAAACAATAAATCAAATTTTTGAATTCCTGCTATTATTTATAATTTCTTAAATTGAATGGACACTTTAAGATTTCTCGATCCGCGAAGCTGAATTTCCCTTTATAATAGGTAAAATCATGATAAATAACTTTATCTGTTATAAAAATTTGTTTTACAGAGCTGTGTTTACATGCAATATGAAATACATATCTTGTGATATTATTTTTCATATTGTAAATGGTATCCCATGATATTTAAAATGACAGCTGTTCACTAATGAAGACAAGCTGGAATACTCATAGTTGTTTTAGTTTCATATTTATTTTAAACTTCAGGAGTGCATAAAAACTGCAATTTAAGATATTTATCAATATATATTTGACAGAAATGAACTCGGGCATAAGTGGGAAATCACTTATACTCGAGGAAAAAAAAATGATTTAAAAATCTTGAAAGATTTACAGGTGAAAATCCTTCCCATTTGAAATAAAAGTTGATAGTAGCTGAGTACACCAGTAATTTATTTGGAGAGGCAAAAAACACCTTCTAACGAATATAACTTTCATAAAATTACAACTTTCATAAGTTAGGGACTTAAGCCTAATAAAGAAATATGATATAATATAAAAGATTGCGAAAGTTAAAAATGTTTTCTAACTACACTGGCAATTTCAAGTCTTTTTATGCTGTATTTTTTGTAGATTAAACTAATAAGTTTTGATTAAATACTTAATTAGAGTTATATATTAAAATACGTTTAAATAAATTGAAATCTAGTGCTTCTTTTATTTTTAAATTGTTTTGGAACAAAAAGATTTAAAGTTTATTTTACAAATGTGCATTTAGTTTTTTTTTATTAAATATTACATTATAGTATCTGTTAGTTATTAAAAAGTTATTTGATTTTAATCTTTTGTACGAAGTAAAGAAAGTATCTTTATCGCAAAAACTTCCAGTCTACAAATTTAAACGGAAATGTTCATTTTGACTATACCTTAATCCATTTTGATTAGATTAATTGTTACATTTGTACACACGTATAAAGAAACTTTAACTACACATTTGGACTATACCTGAATTAATTTTGTACAGTTTGGTTCTGACTTATATACGTACGTATGTATCTTACACAATTCAAAAACGATTAGTCGTAGAAGATAGTAATTTTGTATTTTGGACTGTTATAATAGTCATGACCTTTATTTTTGATTCTTTTCAGACTTATCTTCACTATAACAGTCTATTTCCAATTCAACATGAAATAAAAAGTTCTCTTTCTTTTAGAATGGTTTTATTAATAGTTCTATTCTGTAACTATTCTGTAAGTTTTGATAAAATTATTCAATTTTGTTATTTAATGTGTTTTTAAAAATAACGTAAAAATTATGTTAACTGAAGGTCTTGTAAAGGTGTGTAATTTTAAGCTGTTAAAGTGTAATTTTATGATAATATAGATATTCATCATAATTTCAACTGATGTACTTACTGGAAAGTTAAATTCTTACAGAGTCTTCAAAAATTGTAAAAGGTTGATCCAAACAGCAAAATTAATAGGAAATATGTGGAGGAGGGTAGTAGTTTACATCTCTATCATCTCGCTTGACTAAAAAGAAAAGTAATTCTAATAAAACCAAACAATCTACAAAATATTTTTTAATTTTTTAAAATAAGTACGCTAGGTGTTAATGGGCTAAATTCCAGATATCTTTATTTAGGCTTCTATTCTGGTGATAAATCATCGAATTTTCCAATTCCTATCATTTTACTAGACAAAATATTCTTCTGGCACAGAAAATTTGAGTTGTTTTACTATTCTTTCGTTTAGTGCTCAGAAAATTTAAATGTTTGATCTTGATGTAAGTGTGTTATCCCTGGCAGTATCTTAACGACAACATGTCAGATTATACAGCATATACCCCCCCTCGCCGAAAATAAGAGTGTAAAAGATCATTCATGAAAACAAGTGTCAAAGAAATTTAGGTGCAAACTTAATTAGAGTATACCAAGAATTAAAAGTTGACAAACTCAAAATAATATTAAATGAAGTAGAAAGAGTAGCTATAAATCTGCTGGAAATCCATATTATATATAAAAGAATGCTAGAAGGAAATAAATTTTTTTTTGAGTTTCGCTGCATCCCCCAGTCTCTTTTCTATACTTTGTAGAGAAAAAGGTTTTCAACAAAATATGTCATCTTAAAGAAAGGTCATTGTAAAAATTTCTTTACATTCATTTTCCTACTTAAGAAGAGAGTAAAACCCATGTTATCATTATTATATATATATATATATATATATATATATATATATATATATATATATATATATATATATATATATATATATATATATATATATATATATATAGATAGATACATACATACATACATACATATATAAATCTATATCAATTACACACACATATATATATATATATATATATATATATATATATATATATATATATATATATATATATATATATATATATATATATATATATGTATATATATATAGATTATACGCTTTTTGTAACTATAACAATTCTCCTATAAATATACATTTCAACTCTCAGATTCGAAATAATAGTTTTTTAGAAATATAATTTAATATTTTAATAAATAATTCAGTATTTTAGTATCACAATTGTTATTTATAAGCCACAGTACTTTTCCATTTGAAATGTCACTATAACAGACTATTTTTGATTCGATATAAAATAAAAAACTCTGCCTACTTTAGAAGGAAATGCTTCCTAAATAATAATTATCTGTTTTTGTTTTATAATAATTATTTCGTTTTGTTACATAAAATAATGCATTTTTATAAAAATTTAAAACATATGAACAAAGAGAAAAATATAAATCTATTCACTCATATAATATATAAATTAGAAATTATTTTTTTAAATTTCAGATAGACGTTAACTATTATTTGCTTTGTGAACTAAAATTATATTAATATACTATAACAACAAATTTTATCTGGTAGCTTAATAAATACTAATTTTTTAAAAAAATTCAATAACTTATACATTTTAGTTCTTTAATTTTAAAAATAACTCCCCTTAAAGTTTTAGTATATAAAGTAAAACAGATTTTTTGTACTCTAATACGAAAATTTAGTTATAAATAAAGTTATTTCTAAAGTTACTCTGTGAGTAAGAAAATTTCCTTCTTTTCATTCGGGATTTAATTTTTTTAAAATATAAGTTTTAAACATATAAGTTTTTAAAATATATTTTTTGAAGTAATTAAATTGAGCTGTTTTATAAAAGTTGGTGTTATTAAGTGATTTTCAAAATAAAAAAAAGTTTTAAAAGGAGTAGAAATTTTTATTTTATGATGAATCGAAAAGAGAGTATCGTAATGAAAATTTTAATCCTTTAAAGATACTATATCCCATTAAATACATATATTTATAGCCCACTCTATTATATAGTTCAGAAACAATTATCTTCTTTGAGAGCTCCAATTTATTTTCCAAATCTATTAATACGTTATATGAACAGGGTAGATAATCTAATGAGCCTTAACATTTTCAAGCATAGCAGAAAATCATACAATGATATGAATTTTATAACAAGCAAAGCATCGTACGGAAAATAATTAATAGTTAGATTTTTAAGGTTATTAACATAGAAAATTTCTCCTCCCATTAATTTTATCGTCTTGAGAGCTGTTCTCAGAAGTCAAGTGTTTGCCCTATGGATACTTGTCCGATATTTCGAAAGCCACTAATCAAAAGTATGAAAATACTTTCTTTTCGAACATCTTTTGTCTAATAATTAGAAGGAAAGTATCTTCTCTTGTCAAGATGCTTCTTTCCGATAGTAAGAGTTCATATTAAGCCATGAAAACGAACTGATTACATACTACAGTATTATAATGATATAGAATTGTGAAACAACGTAATACTTCATTGAAAATTTCAGAATCTGGTTTAGTATTTCAGAAATTAAGCTACTTTAATGATTTAGAAGAGATTCATTCTTTATAAAATAATAGTGTGTACTGTAAAAATAATATTATGTTAGCCTAGTGTTTGAGAAAGGAGAACTTAAAGCTCATTAAAAAACACATGGACAAATATGTCTTGATTAAATAATTTTATACAATTAAATGCCTAAGGACTACAACTGGAATAGAAATTATCATTTGTAGATATCGAAGACTCCTATCAAATCGGCGTCGGATCTAAAAGAATGGCGTCCCTTTTCCCTGTTCTGGTATCGTTTCAAAAAATGTCTCTCCCGCAAGCAGCGGATACCAGCAGCGTTCACCCTCTTCTCTCCTAGTAACAAATTTGTCCTCTAAAAAAATCAGACTGCCCCGTGGAGAAAACACAGGGATCCACTCAAGAACGGAGGGGTCAGAATGGTCTATCCAGTGGTCCCAGGAAGTGATAAATGCACTTAAAAGTAATAAGACAAGCTTGAGATCTACAGTCAGTTTATGATTTTAACAATTTTAACCATTTAAGTGCCTAGCTCTTCTCTTGTGTTGTGCATAAAATGCCGTAAAAAGCGATGGCTCTGTTTTTTGTTACTATAATTTTTATATTTATTGAGAGTAGTTATGTAACGCAGCTACTCTTGGGGACTGTAAAAATAATGTTACGTTAGCCTAGTACTTGAGAAAGAAAAAATTAAAACTCATTAAAAAACACATGGACAAATAAGTCTTGATTAAATAAATTTAAGAAATTAAATGCCTAATGAATACAACTGGAATACAACTTATAATTTGTAAGTATTGAAGATTCCTCTCGACTCGACGTCGGCCCTGCAAAAGGGCGTCTTCATTCCCTTTTCTCGTGTCTCTCCAAACAAATTTCTCTCCCGTAATCAGAGGATGCTGCCAGCAGCGTTCACCCTCTTCTCTCCTCTCTTAACAACCTTGTCCTCTAAAAAAATCAGACTTCTCTGCGGAGAAAAAATAAAAATAGGGGTCCACTCAAGAACAGAGGGGTCAGAATCCCGTCAAATCAACGGGCCCTTCTATTGGTTGTGAGAAGTCTGAAGTTTCTTCTAGTTCAAACCAGACCTGTACTGTATGTCTTTGACAATGGCTCATGGGAAAAGGTAAAAAAAGCTGAACCGAATGTAACTTATTGTTACATGTACGTAACTCTATTAGTTTTAAGGTGCACTTGAAGCCGAGTGAAATTTCACTGAAAAATTCATATTTTTGATAGCCGAAAGTTTTTAATGTATATGAGAAGAAAAAAAAGTAGTTTTTAACTATTCATAATTTTTAATGAATGATTTTATCAATATATCGTAAAATTATTATTAATAATTACTTTAACTATTTTTTTCGGATCACAAATTTTTGTACTTTCTCAATAGAAATATTTCATAGTTGTTCCTAACATCATTTAATATAATTTTGCTATGATGTTTTCATACACTGTCTACCAATAAATATTTGGACACCTATAAAATGACGACTATCCATAAGCCTTTGATCTCAAAGTCCAACCGTGCTGCTCGGTTAATGTGGTGCAAAGCACATCGAAATTAGACAGTACATCAGTGGAAACGGGATTTTTGGAGCGACGAATCAAGGTTCACCCTTTACCATTCGGTTGGCAGAGTCTGTGTCTGACGACTGATTGGAGAACGTCTCCTGCCAGAATGCATTGTGTTAACAGTCAAGTGCGGCGGAGGTGGAATAATGGTCTGGGGGTGTTTCTCCTGGTATGGACTGGGACCCTTAGTCCCCATTCATGGTAAGCTCAATGCCGATGCCTACTGCATTGTTTTAGATGACAATGTTCTTCTAGGTTGTGGCAGTTTTACGGGTTGGATCCCTGTTACTTTCAGTACGACAATGCCAGTTTTCATGTTTCGAGGTTAACCAAGGCTTGGTATGGTGCCAATGGAGTTCATCGAATGGACTGGCCTGCCCAGAGCCGAGACATGAACCCTGTCGAGAACCTCTGGGACGAGTTGGATCGCCGAATTAAGGGGTGCACTATCCGTTTAAAATTGGCCAAGGAACTTGATGTCTGCCCCAAGCAGAGTGGAAGACAGTACCACTAGCTGTAATACAAAGACTTGTGGAAAGTGTGCCCCAGAGGGTTCACGCTGTAATTTCCTCTCGTGGAGGCTCTACCAACTATTGATTTTGAATAAAGATAGTTTTTCTTTTATATCACAATTGTCCAAATACTTATTGGTAGACAGTGTATTATGCGTTAAAAGTGTGTGTTTACAGAACTCAATAAAGTTAATTTGAGAGTGATTAATAATTAATAACTCCAAATATTATTAGTACTTTAAATTATAACAACTATTAAGAGTACAACCTAAAATTATAACCTGAGTACTACTTTATCCTATCCTAATTGTTTTATTTCTATAGAAATAAATTCAAAGAAATATTTTGATATTTTTTATTTATCACATTTTTATTGTTCACATTTTTATCGTAACGTTATACTAATTACGAGATCAAAGTATATCTAAAACAACTCTGATATTTTTTCCAATAAAGAATAAAAGTAAAATAATGTCATGTACTTTTCCATTGTTAAGAGGAAGATATTACTTCTGACTGTCAAATAAATCTTTTTAGGTTAGAAATAAGTAAAACGGGCATTATTTAGTATTCAGTACTGTAAAATAATAAATTAAGTGGATAGCTAAGAAGTACTTTTGCTTTGGACGCTTTTGTTTAGAAATCTTATTCCCACGCAGACCTAAACTGAAATTATTTTTATAGTCAACACTCTTTTAAGTGACTGTTAATGCCGCAGAAAGAATTCTAACTTTCTGAAGCACCTGTTTTTGCGAGGAATATTTTTGTGGACCTATGAAATTACTTTCTTGAAAAACTGTTAGCTTGCGGGAAGAACATTAAGTTTTCGGTTGAAAGAATAAAGTCCTCGGAACATTTTCATTTTATCGAATTTTTACAGTAGGGTTGAGAGGTAGTTGGGCTTTTCACATACAAACCCAAACTACCAATTGCTATGTGGGCTGTAAGGCCTCCAGGGAGATACATTTCCATCCTGAGTTGGGAATTTATGTAAGATTTATTCATGCTGACTCGTTCTTTATTTCAGAAAAGTTTTCGTACGAAGCTGTATTTTTTATTCGAAAATCTTGAAGACCGTTAAAAGAATTTCTTCTTGTTAAACTAAGGAGGACAATAAGGAAGAACTAATTCAAGCTCTTATGAATTCCATTTTTTTTCGACAATGCATTTCTCTAGATTCAAATGATTCTCCTTTTCTAAAATAATTTTTGCATCAGAAGTAATTCCTATATTTGAATATATTTTAAAGCTATTTCCTAAGAAAAGTTTATTCATAAATTCTAAGATATGAATATTTTTTTTCTTTTAAAAAAGATCCAAGTTGCTGTGATTCTTTATTAGAAAGGAAGTGGAGAGTTAATGAAACTTCAAACTGTTTTATAGCTAAGAGATTCAAGATTTGTTTCTTTAACCTGGAAGGAAAATATTTTTTAAAATTTCCTTTTTGGGTACATTTGTGTGCAGTGATTTAGTGCTTAAAACCCCATTGTATATATACACTTGATATATAATGAAATGAATAGAAGCTTCAAAAGAAAATAAAACCTTGTTCAATAAGACTTTAAAAAATAATGCTGTTAATTACTGCAAATATATCTTAAGATGAAATTTTCTTGCTTAAGAATTGCTGTAGGTAAAAGAAATCTTCAAAAATAAAATTTTGTGAACAAAATGCACTACAAAAGCACTTGCTTATTATTTAATTATGATTTCCAATAAAATGATGTACAGTTGCAACATTTTTTTGGAAGCACTAAAATTTTCATATGGTATCATGAAAAGCAAATGCCTTTTAAAAACCTAAAATAGTACTGATTAATGTTTAAAAGATTGAATCATATGTGTAAAGTATACAAAAGTAATAAAGTGAATACTGGAATTTTCTGTTCATCCACAAATGATTATGCTACAAATGATTTAGGATTCTTTAGAACTTTTGAACAAAGAGTTTTAGAACTTTAAATGCAATATTTTTGTAAGAAACTATAGCTAAATCTGGTATATAAACTCAATTATTTATATATGTTTATATGTTCGTGCTATAAAAAATTATATATATACTAGATGACCCGACAGAAGCTGTCCTGTTTTAAAGATGTAAATCCAAAAATTGTAAAATGTTTTTAAATAAATTATAAATTGGACTGTTTTGATGGATATTAAGTAAGGAACAAAATTATTTTTAATAATACTTGATGCCACCATGCGTATAGTCATCACAAACGTAATTAGATTAAATTAAATTCCCACATTACGTGGATTCAATCCTGGGATTTTTAGAACTATATTTTTAGAACTTCTATGTAATTTTCCTTATTTTAAAAATGTACCATATTATTCACAGATTGTAAATTCATACTTTTTTTATCCTGCACTTGTGTTTGATAACGGTTACAAAACATGAAGATAGATTTTTAACTTAAACCAAAATATTCTGTTGTTGGAGTATTGTTTATTGATATATCTTTCAATAAAAAGTTTGATGTTTAAAGAACCTCCTTATTTAAAGAAATATAAAACATTTAAATGCAATTATAATCACAAAATTCAATTTATAGATTAACATTTTAGGTATTGACTGATTTTTTTTCCATGATCTGAAATCTTAAGTAGTCTTTAATAAGATTATTTACAATAAAGAAACTTTAGTTTTATACAATGACTAGAGGATGCAATAGACATTGTCCTGTTTTAATCCTGTAAATATAAAAATTGTAAAATGTTTTTAAATAAATTATAAATTGGACCCTTTTGATGGATAATTAAATAAAAAATTATTTTAAATATACTTGACGAAACCATGCGAACAGTCATCACAAAAGCAATGAGATTAAATTAAAATTTCCACATCGCCTGCAGGGGATTCGGGCCTGGGACTTCTTGTACTGGAGGCCATTGAACCGACTACTGTACCACATATACGTTGGCAGTGAAGGGTTTCAAGTGGAATTATAATAATCTCAATAACAGCGCAATTCTGGATTTTTAATAAAAACGCATTTTTTATCGGATCAAACTGTGAATCTAAACTATTCTCAAATCAACAAAATTACATACACAAAATTTCATCCAAATCAGTCCAGCCGTTTAGAAGGAATTCTATAACAAACACACAGAAGAATTTTTTATATAAATATATATATATAAATGTAATAACATTTTGACCTAAAATCAACCAACTTAATCCTAAATGTATTTTAATTTAATTTTCGAGCGATTTTATCTTTGATTTGAAACTTTTGGCGAAACTCTTCTTCTAGAAAACTGGCGACTTTGCATACACCAAAATAAATTCCTACTTGCTTCAGCACTTCTTAAAAAACTTCATTACGATTCTTCTCGAGTCTTCAAAATCAGTCCAGCCGTTTAGGAGGAGTTCTATTACAAACACACGGACCGAAGAATTTTATATATAAAGACATTATATATATATATATATATATATATATATATATATATATATATTATATATATATATATATATATATATATATATATATATATATATATATATATATATATATATATATATATATATAATATATATATATATATATAAATATATATATATATATATATATATATATATATATATATATATAATATATATATATATATATATATATAATATAAATATATATATATATATATAATATATATATATATATATATATATATATATATATATATATATATATATATATATATATATATATATATAGATAGATAGATAAATAAATAAATAAATAAATAAATAAATAAATAAATAAATAAATAAATATATATATATAATAAATATATATATATATATATATATATATATATATATATATATATATATATATATATATATATATATATATATATATATATATATATATATATATATATATATATATATATATATATATATATATATATATATATATATATATATATATATATATATATATATATATATAGTGTGTGTGTGTGTGTGTGTGTGTGTCAAGTCTAAAAAGAAAAATTAAAAACTAAGCGAGTTGGGAACAATTTAAAGGGGAAGTCTTTCGTAATAACAAAATAAATGAAAAAACCCAACGTAATCTTTTAGGATTAAAATGTAAACTTTTAGGATCATCCGGCAAGCGGAAAGATATTTGAAGAATTTGATGATTAAGCGAACCGATAGTAGTCAGATGGCGAGTAGGCGTAGAGCTGTCAACACACTCCACGCGTGGCTTCGCCACGAATAAATGAAAATGGCGCAAACGACGACTTTAAAGAAAACTCTATACTAAATAAAGAGATGATTTACCAAGAGAGACTGTTTCTTCCATTCGCCTTAACATATATATATTATATATATATATATATATATATATATATAGGCTGAAATTTGGCACTAAATAGTAAAAATTACTAGAAGATAGAATTAGCTTTATATATTTATTTTGTAAACCCCCTAAACGTAGTAAATCCACTAGGGCATTTATTTTCTAGAACGTAACTTCAGCCTTTTTTATCTCCAGATGCGCTACGTGCGTCGTGTTTAAAGAGTAACTGTACACAAAATGAAAAGGGGAAAAAGCAGTCTTCTTTAAGCCTAATGCGAACTTCTAAACAATAATCTGGCATTAAATAACAATACGATATACGCTTATGAGCCCACAGGCCGAGTTTATGTTTTTGTGTGTTATTTGTTGTTGACCATGGGTTGTATGAAAGCTGAATGTCTGTTTTGATATCTAGGTAATTTGTAACTGAAACAACTGATATAATCCAGTATAGAATTTTTTTTATATTCCTTTAGTAATTTTATATATAGAGTGAAGTTGTTACATATAAGATAAGTGTGTTCAGTTTAAATGTTATGTATTAGATACCATATATAAAAAAAAGAACTTGTATAATCATTTTAAAGCAGCATGTTTATGTAAGTGTTAAGTTAAAAAGTGTTCCAAGCAAACAATTGAATGTATAATATAGTGTTTAAATGTATCACAAGTGCTTTAATTGTAAGAACCAGCTATGAGCATTGTTTAAGAAATACTGCAAGAAGATAAGAGGGGAGGGCATTGTTAGACCCCATAGTTAAATCTTATCTCTTGCAGTATTTCTTCCCCGAAGCGTCATTCTAGGACATTCCTAGTTTGTTTAAATACAGTGTATTGTTAGCTTAGCCGAATGGGTGGCTTGTTCGTTTGTCTTCCGTGTTTGTTGATCGTTAAACAAGCTAATTGTTTCATTTCCTTATACTTATGTTTGCTAAATTTAATATCTTAGTTGGCTTGTTCTTGGGTGGCTTGTTTGTCTATCGTGGAGGTAGTATTACTTTTGTCTCATGGCTGGTTCGTTGTTTTTAAGTTGATGTAAGTTTTGTTGATCGTTAAATACGTTAATTGATTCATTTCCTTATACTTATGTTTGCTAAATTTAATATCTTAGTTGGCTTGTTCTTGGGTGGCTTGTTCATTTGTCTATCGTGGAGGTAGTATTACTTTTGTCTCATGGCTGGTTCGTTGTTTTTAAGTTGATGTAAGTTTTATTGATCGTTAAATACGCTAATTGTTTCATTTCCTTATACTTATATTTGCTAAATTTAATATATTATTTTATGTCTTAAGTTAGTAATAATTGAGTTGTATACTTTTAGATCGAGGTTGTTTTTGTTGTCATCTCGAACCATTTTTATTTTCCATTGCATTTGAGTTAACATATTAAAGTTACTATCTTCAGTAAGTAACAAATAAATTTCGATATTTAATTAGGATTGAAAAATGAACTCCAGAGTTTAATAAGTCATCGCGCCAAGTTTTTATCTTCCCATACACACACATATGCATACATACATATATGTATATACACGGTAAAGGAGCGACTAAATTCGTACTGATATGTAAGTTTATTTATATTTTATAGTTTATTGACAATCCTTATAACATCTCTGGAAGTTGTTAACAGTTTACGTATTGTCTTTTTTTCAAATGCCAACTACCTAGTGCCAATAAGTAATTTATATAAATTTCCCCTGTAATCCACAGTATGACGACCACTCTTTTAGAATTTTTCTTCCCTAATTACCAGTCAATCCCAGCGAAAACCTTCAAAGATTCCTAACTTTTTTTCTTTATCTAAATTGTTTCTCCTAAGTGACAGTTTATCCTCTCACGCGACAGCAGCAATTAAACTGCTGTCTCGCTATCTACGTGTCAGAAGGCAAGTTAAGTAAAATTTCTGAAGAGATTAGGCAGCTACGCGAAGCTGAACTCTTTTGTTGATAAAAAAAGGTCTGTTTGATCAGGAAATTACTTCTCGGAACCCGAGGATCTCGATAAAATTGTAACTTAGAAAGGTTTTACGAAACTTTCAAATTTAATTTCAATGTATTTTGTATCAAGTAACAAAACACATCTAAATTTTGTTATTGCAAACAAAACTCGTCCACCCCAGAAAAAAATAGAAAGTGATATGTCACAAAATAATGATAAAAAATCTGCTTCTAATAAATAAAAACTGAGGTGTTAAATCTTGGGACCCTTCTTTATAAACTGTTTGAAGACTTTTAGGTTGATTATGTATATATGTAATAAGACGGACTTCACGATGGGTGGTTGCAGTCAGGGCCCATAAAAATGACACCGTTTTAGTTAAAGGCCTTTATTGAGATAAAGTTGGAGGACGGATTCCCACTTTATCATAGGGACAGAACAAATTGAGGGGTCAGCTAGCATGAAGTTATATGTAAAAAAACCCTTATCACTTGGTAAACATCTGTGGGGAAAAATACATAGAAAAATCTGCCGACAGCGTGCATCTTCTTTTTGTTTGGAAATTTCCTAAATAGTCCGCTAGGGCAATGTAGAGTTATATTTGGTTAGGCCCCTTCTATGAGGGCGTAAACTGTAGCCCTAGTGGTGAATTTAGGTTAGAGGTTAAAAAGAACAAAAGAACGGGGGAATTTTTTAGCCCTTGACTTCAGATTTCAAAATCCCTGAGAATTTTCCTGATATATATATATATATATATATATATATATATATATATATATTTGTAATAATAAAATTCTATTAAAGTAAAAACCTAATTTAAATGTTTTCTATTTCCTATTGAAAATCAAGATTAACTATTAACAGATTCTAAAACACATTTTTCATAATAAAGGCGGCTTACACTCATTTCTTGGCACCTTAAATTTAGAATCGTAGCCCCTTTGATTCATTTTTTCTGCACATTGTGACGTACTATATTTTCTAGGATAAACTAGAAGTAATTAAAGTGAAGTGATTAGTTACCGGATTGGAACCATTCCTGGAGCCACGCCCCTTCCCATAGTTAATAAAATGGCTGCCACACAGATTAAGTGTCTTTTCCTTTAAGACCGCGATGTAATATATCATCAAATATTTTCTGTGTTTTGTTTTTTCCCCTACGGGGATTTGTGTGTTATTTGCTGTTCTAAGAAAAAGATGTTTTCGTAAGTGAATGCCTGCATGAATCTACTAGTCTAATACATGCCACAGTATTTTTAATTAGTGAGGTTAAAAAGAAAAAAACGGCATTTTAGCCTTGACTTTAGATTTTATTATTCGACACACACACACACACACATACATATATTATGTATATATCTGTATATATATTATATATTATATATATATATATGTAATAATAATATTCTATTAAAAATATATAATATATTTTTATATCTATTGAAAATCAAATTCACTAATTATATATTTAACCTAAAACTAATCAACGTAAATATACACTTATAATTATATCTTAAAATAATTTTCGGGTGATTCTATCAGTTAATGTCAAAGCTTGGTGCGATCATACTATCTTTTGTTCTTTATTTAGCTTTGGCAAGTATGAAAACACTGAAATGAATTCCTGGTGACTTTAGCCCTTCTTCTATAATTTAGTGTATCTTCCTTCCGCGTTATCACATGATTAACCACTAAAATGGCTGGCACACAGATTTAGTTTATTTTTCTTTGAGACCGCGATGTAATTACTAGAATAAATATTTCTGTTTTTTTTTTTTTGGGATTTGTATATTTGTTCTAAGTTAGTATTTTTCGTAAGTGAATGCCTGCATGAATCTACTGCTAAATTATATTACATGCCACAGTATTATGTATATATATATATATGTGGATTATTGTAGATTAATTTTAAAAGATTTTAATATAATTCTTTAATAGAGTATTATTAGCCACATAAATACTCAAGCGCAGTAATCTATATATATATATATATGCATATATGCAGATATATATTTACTCGAAGCAATAAGCCTGCCTTTGTTAATATTATTTTTAATAAAAAAAATAATTATAAGTGTATCTGTATATTTAATATAATGTATCATATCTATCATTTATACATATCATATATCTTTTGTTCTTATATATATTATATAAACACTAAAATAATTTTATATATATTGTGTGTTTCTTCTATAAATACCTTTCTTATATATGTATATATTAACACGATACAAAATTCCGGTTTGGCTACACACACAATAAAAAAAGTTTCTTAAACATGAATTACAAGTTTTCTGATTTATCTATTTTGTAGCCAATACGGAAAAAAATTAGGCATAGAATAAAGTGTATTTCTTTTCAATTTTTTTACAGACAGTTTTATTTATTTTAGTTTTTAACAGATGC
Source organism: Pardosa pseudoannulata (assembly GCA_032207245.1). Classification (NCBI taxonomy): domain Eukaryota; kingdom Metazoa; phylum Arthropoda; class Arachnida; order Araneae; family Lycosidae; genus Pardosa; species Pardosa pseudoannulata. Next base: position 5,883,200 of record CM063506.1, read on the forward strand.
TCCTACTGTGTAGCGCTGAAAAAGCAAACACACATACTCAAGTTGAAAAAAGAAAAGAGAGAGTTCTTTAGGAGTTCTATTAAAAAACCGCGTATGCAGTTTGAGTAATCGAGAATGGAAGAGTAAATTTTATGCACTTTTCCTTGAATCGAATAAATTTTAGCGAATATGAGATTCCTATTACGCTAAATGATAGGGTAAAGTTTAACAATTTGACACGTATTCTTCTATCATTAGATACACACACACACATATATATAATATATACGTATATATATTTATGTATATGTATGTATGTCATGTTTAAAATGGGGCTTAATGGAGAATTAAGCGAATTATAATTACAAATAGTTAGAATTCATTAACGGTAACGTAATACAAGAAAGACACACCCTCGAGCATAACAATACGCAGTAAAGAAGCCGACGCGGAAGTAGACATAGAAATTTTGCTTAGGTAGCAACGCCAAAAAGACAGTTCTGAGCGGGAAATCGGGCTGATAGCATCCTCCACGCTGGTCGTGGCAAATTATGAGAACAGAGGATATCTAAATGACATAGCTATGAACAGAAGGATTACAATAAAGTTTTTATATGTGAAATCAAATGTGTCTTCCATGCCTTAACCATTCGTCTATGTCAGGTATATATATATATATATATATATATATATATATATATATATATATATATATATATATATATATATATATATATATATATATATATATATATATATATATATATATATATATATATATATATATATATATATATATATAATTTATTTATTTATTTTAGGGTGCTAGCCTTCGGTACCAGAGTTCATGGGTTCGAATCCCACAGTGACATGGATGTTCGTAGCCGTTCGGAATCGGCTTTAAGCTGTAGATCCGGTCTCATCCCTCGTGTTTCAAAAAGTAGACCGTAGCACTCCAAACCGAACCACGGTATGTGTTGTGTCGATTTGGAACATTACTATGCGACTGCGCTAGAAAAACTGTTTCATCTTTAACTTTTTCCCACCAGTGTTATTTATATATAAATTTCTTTTGTAATATCCTTGACAACATTTCTCTCAATATTTGTTTCCCCAAATTATCAGTCGTTACAAGGAAAACTTTCAAAGATTCCTGAATATCTTTTTTTTTAATCTAAACTGTTTCTCTTAAGTGACAGTTTTCTCGCTCGCACGACAGCAGTAATTAAACGGCTGTCTTCCTATTTACGTGTCACGAGGCAAGCTGTACGAAATAAAATTTCAGAAGAGATTAGGCAGCTTCGAGAAGCTGAAAACTTCTGTTGAAAAAGATGCATTTGATCAGGAAATTAATTATTGAAAACCGGAGGCTTTGATAAAATTCATCTTTAAGAACGTTTCGTGAAACTTCGAGATTCAATTATGTTATAATTACAAGAAAATATCAACCACGTCTGCAAGAATAGAAGTAAAATAATATGTTGTAAATGATGAAACATATCTGCAGCGTGAATCGAAACTCTTCTGTAGAGATACTTATAGGCTATTAATAAATTTTGTACGTCTTAAAAAACAACGCCAGTGATTCATTTTTTATAATAGGGATAATTATAAAAGGGCTGTAAATAGTATATTAGAACAATTTATTTAAAACAGTTATAAACTTTATCAATAAACTGCAATGATTGTACTTGATCGTCAGTTGCTCATAGTTATTTTTTCTACCTGTGATGGAAGCTACGAGACATGGGTAGCAGGTTCATATTTGTATTACACGTGGGAGAGAAATCTAATAAAACCTATTAAATCATCCCTTATATAATAATAGCCTAAGTTATTTATCCATCTGTCCTCAAATTTTTGAAGCGGTTGGACCTGGAATGGAAAGAGGCATCCATATTGGATTCTTGTTGAGTTAGGGTTAGCAAAATTCAAAGCGAGTAAAGTTTATCTTCTCCTAAACTATCGATCCGATTCGAAAATAAATTGGTATAAATATGCTTCATATCCATTGAAATCCACCCCATCCCCCGTCTCCGAGCATTTAATACCATTATTTCAAGCCCTATTTTCCCCGGTTAACAGCAGGCGATTAAATACAACACATAATTGGTAAAATTAACTTTTTTCTAGCATTATGACGTCATTTCTTTAACCATCTCATTTAATCATTTATTTTAAATTATTTAGATATAAATTTAAATTATTTCCATACTTTTTATCACAGGAACTTAGATATTACTTAAATAATTTTCTTCTACATTTGGCTTAAATAATAGACTAGATACATATGTGATAATTACAAATTTAATCATCGATCATTTTTTTGTTGCAATGAAAATTTTATCACTGGTGTTAGCAGCAAATTGTTCTCATAAAAGTCTAGGAGTCTATTTCACGGACTAATAAATATGTAGCGTTTAAGTTATATAGCTTTGAAAATTAAGGAGTTTGTTCTTTATACATAATCGATTCGCTAAATTTTGGACCACCAAAAACAAACCATTTTTTATCTGCCTCATAGGTTATTGTACAATTCTGGAAAATTAAAAATTTTACTTATCCCGTCATATGATGGGCTATATGATAGTCTGAGAAATGAACCCAGATCAATCTCTTGTAAAATCAAGTGGTTTCAATTACCTATGCAAACTCAATTTCTTACACTTAATTTCTGAACCTGCTTTATAGTTGATATTTCAATATTATCTGTGTTGAAGCATAATGAATTGCCGCAGATCAAAAAATACTTTTTATTAAAGACACCAACTGGATTGAATAGTTAATGAATTTGAATAATCACAAATCAAATCTTGAACTTTGAGTTTTAAGAATTATCTTGAAGTTAAATAATTAATGTAAGTGTTTAACAGTAATTAAGAATCAAATGAGGTAACTGCTTACCTCTTGTTAATTCTGGGAACTTGCATGAAGAACTTGAATTAGGGATGAAAACAGAAAATGGCTGTTGCACACACTTTCTTTTTATTACTCAACAACAATGAATAAACAATTGTGAATTAGGTTAGGCTTTAAAGACATGTTTCATAAATGAATAAGAACAGAATATAGGTTTGGTTTGGTTTGGAGTACTACGGTCTACTTTTTGCAACATGAGGGCTAATGAGATCCGGGACCTACAGCTTAAAGCCGATTCCGAACGGCTAAGAACATCCATGCCACTGTGGGATTCGGACCTACGAATTCCGGTACCGAAATCCAGTACCCTAAACAACCGGCCATCGTTCGGTACAGAATATAGGAATATGGATAGTATTACATTTAAAATCCAACGCCGAATCCTAACGGCTTAGTCTATTACTCATAGTTTGGTTTTTTTTCTCCCTCGCGCAATAGCGCCATCTAGCATTTCGTGGCCAAGTTAATCTAACACCAACATAATAATAATAATAAAGATAATAATGATAATAATAATACGAGGTACATTGGGCTTTTATAGTTTTATAAAGATCCTGAGCCTCCAGGGGCACACCTCCTTTAGGTGTGTACGGAGTTCACGATCGTGGGGTACCTGAGTGATTTTTTCCTAGCTTTCTTCCTGGTAGTCACGCGATTACCTCTGTAGTGTTTGCTCCTTACCGGGTTGGACCACATTAAAATCGGACCATGACGGGCCTCTCTTAGGTCAGCGGTGGCTTGCTAGTCATTATGGAGTCACTGTCGTTGCACGGTCATCATTAGTTGCTGCTGTATATCTTCGAATGGGTCAGCGTAAAACACACTTACAAAGATCCCGAGCCCAGCCAATCAAATTACAGGCACAAGACAAAACTAATCAAACACAACCAATGAAAACGCAAAAGGATCAACTCAAGAAAACCTCATACGCCTGAGAAAGCTATTACTTAAATAATAATAAGCAGCCAAAACACCAAATCGCCAACTATGAGTGCGATTACATATTTCAACAATATGATGTGTAAATATATTGCGGCATTGAGCAGAAACCTCGAAGTCTCCATAGCCCAGTGGTCATCCCAAAAGTCTCGTAGTCAAGAGGTCGTGAGTTCTAACCTGGAAGCGATGATATGATTTAAAATACATATATAAATTTATTTATTTATGTTCTACTTTATTTAGTGTTTCAGGAGATTCTGGAACTTTCATTAATTTGCCAGGAAAGTATTCTCGAATATTCGCCATTTCATTGCTTTGCGCAGTAAAACTTTCATCGCCTTCCCAGACAGTTTTCTGGAACTTTCGTTAATGCTATAAAATCTCTGTTACAGAGAGTTTAGAGTTGTGCAGAGATTGCAATTGTATTTTGCTCTCTGAGTTTAATTAATAAAGCATATTAACTCTACTTCCTGTGTGGGTTATTGTGTTGCAAAATAAGCCCTACGTGACAATATACATGTATATCAAGTTAAGACACTAATAAAATTGAAGACGCCTTGAGTAACACTAACACTGAACTGAACTGAGGTTTTTATTTCTTCCGTTTCCAACTTCATGGTATATGATAAGGTGCCAAATCACCAGACACAGAACGACTCTTCGGCTAGAAGGCATCATTTCAACTGATTTCTATTGTTTTACCTTTAATTCTGGCATGCTCTCCACTTAAATAGTATAAATCCCTCAAGTTCCTTGCGTGTTAAGAAATAGTTCGTTCTACTTTTATTAATTAACCTTTAATTTTTACATTTAATTTTCAAAACCTGAACACACACGGTGTAACAGTTATAACTGTCACACCCGTAAAGGCATATTTATAATTTTTTAAACATGTAAAGAAGAAACAAATTCTGTAATTTTTTTGCAAAATTCTTCCATAGGTGGTTCGGTTCGGTTTGGTTTGGTGTGATACGGTCTACTTTTTACAACACGAGGGCTAATGAGACCGGGACCTACAGCTTAAAGCCGATTCCGAACGGCTAAGAACATCCATGCCACTGTGGAATTCGAACCCACGAACTCCGGTACCGAAAGCTAGCACCCTAACCAATCGGCCATCGTTCAGCCCTTCCATAGTTGTTATACCTGCTTCCATAAAAATATATATTAGGAATATCATATTCTTATTGAAAAATTGATAAAAAGTATATCAATGTGTCACATCCGTTTACATGAAATGGCCGCTGAGCATGGTTAGGCAAGGTAAACAAAAACACAAATTCAACTTAAGCATATACGGCATAAAAGTTTTTTTTTATCAAATTGATATACTTTTATTTCATAAAAATTCAGTACAAATGGCTGAGATGCAGCGATTTAATTCTCAATAGAAATATGGGCAAAAATGGCCGATCTTTGTGTAGCTTGCAGTTTTGAGTTGCTTATTTTCGACTTTTCAGTTTGACACTTTCGAAGTCAAAACAATAGACCTTATTTATAGCATCTTTTTGCTCCTCTAATAAATTCTGTCACTTATTGCTATACATCTTTGAAGGAAGTTATCAAATTTTCTCAGCCGATATTATATCACAGATGTTCACAACAAGCCGTGAAAACTTCAAAAGAAATACGGGTTTCAAACTGACAGCATCTTACTTGACAGTTTACTTTTCTGTTTTATTCATTACACAGCCCCCGCTATAAACATTTTACGGGGTATTTTTGTTTTATTGATTTTCCGGCTTTTAAGAAGTTTCCGCTTTACCTGTTGTGAAAGGTCTTATCGAGAGAAGTCCAGTTATAATAATACCATAAATAAGGTACTTTTTTCCGACTTTCATTATCGCTCCAATTTATGGAAAGATTTATTCGTTAGGTATTACATTTAAGTACAAGAACTTGGTTATTTAGAGAGGGATTTACCTGGATAACGTTTGATCCGAACAAATTTAGCAATAAATTGTTGTATATCAAAAGTAAAGATTATAAAAAATGTCAGTAATTTGGAATGAATCAAGTTAATCTATCATGTTCACACTATGCATTATTTTTATTACAGGTGTTGTATCTATTTGAAGTTAACAGTTTATTGATTTTATAGTTAAGGCTTTTTTATTGTCATAGTGTGAAAAGATCTGAAGTGGAAGTGAAAATTGTTTTACTGCGGATTTTATAACTTGGGAAGGAAATAAAAACAAAACGCTTTTATCTAGAATTAGAAAGAAAAAAAATTTGTTATCGTAAATAAAAATATGAAAGTTAAAAGCGGAAATATTTTTTAGCGTAATAGGAAGATTATCTTCATTTTAAATTAGTCACACTTCAAAGGGGATTAAATGTCAATTTATGTTCTTTTTTTATCTCATGGAAAGAAATTTTAATCATATTATGTGCAGTGTCAGATTGTCTAAGGTGATACTTTAAGATATCTTTCAGAAGTATCTATCATATCTCTAAAAAGACTGAAACTAAGTAAAAATGTGTCATTTAAGTTCAAAATTTAAAGAAGAGTTTATTTAGTTCATATTAAGCTGTATTTGGAGTATTCTTCATTCATATATTGTCATTTAGTAAATGTCAAAAAACAAATGTTTAAGTTAAGAGGACTCAACCCTGAAATTAACAGGATTAATTACTTTCTCGAATTGATTCCTTTTAATCAGTAGACGAAAATGCTATTTTATGCTATAAAGGGGAAAATATAGCCCGTATTAATGTAATTTGAGTTTAGAAAATAAAAATGGGTTATTAACTTTAGCTTGATATAAAAAAATTGGTTTATATTTTATATAAAGTTATTCTTCAAATTATATATTTACCCCAGCTTATATACATATAATATATGTTTCATATATATATCTGAAACATAAGATGTTAATTGAATCTACATTTGCGATTTCCAAGTAGTAACGTTAAAGATATATAAATACGGAGAGATATATATATCTTCACTATATATACATTTCAATATCTCCTATCCACAAAAATCGACATATATAGAAAATGTGTTGGCAGGGTTTATAGTATTCCTTTATATATCATGTCTACCTATATATACATGATATATATATACATAGTATATATATAAATATATACATATATATATATATATATATATAATATATATATATATATATAAATATAAATATACATATATATATATACATATATACAATATATAACATATATATATATATACTAACAAACCATATATATATATATACATATATATATATACATATATATATATATACCATATATACATATATACATATATACATATATACAATATATATATATATATATATATATATAATATATATATATATATATATATATATATATATATATATATATATATAATATATATATATATATATATATATATATATATATATATATATATATATATATATATATATATATATATATATATATATATATATATATATATATATATATATATATATATATATATATATATATATATATATTAACCTACATTTTGCTCCTTTTTTCGCATATTGCCCCTTGCAGGTGCAGCTTTAGCTTTTTTCTCACGATTGCAGCCTGTATTTTCAAACAGAGCTGCCCTATATCTTGGATTAAGTCTCGGACCGAGCGTCCAATTCTGGCCACCTGCAGGTGGCCAGAATTGACCCTTAAACCTTTCGACCATAATTTGAGCCCATCGACTCATATTCTGACAGTTCTGTAGCCATAAGTTTCGGTTTGACATAACAGCCGCTCCTTTGAAAGGTTCCGCGTTGTGGTGTGTTGCCATGCGCCATTCCGCATCATTTTTGACTAATTTTCACCCCGGAGTTGCACCTCACTGCGATTGCGTTTTTGATCTCCGCGCGCCTTGTCTCGACATTTCATTGGTCAGAGCCGCGAGAACCCGTCAGTCTCTTTGAGAGAGAGGGGTTTTCTTGGCGCCTGGCAACCCTCTTGCTGGCTGTGTTTCGGCTCTTTTGGCGTGAGCGCAGCTTAGAAGTTTTTGATAATTTTGTGAGACAGAGAGAGAGATTTTTTTAAGACCTTTGCGGACGTTTTTGGTCCTGCCACCGTTTCCGTTGGAGCCCACCTTTTGGTTCGGATACTGCGACGTTCCTGTAGTTATTTTTTCCATCTGCACATTAATTGTCGTATTTTTTTTAAAAACAACGCGACAAAATAAACTTCCAATAACCGCTATAAGATCAGGGCAGAAGTGGACTATATTATTTGCAATTTTGAATTATAAAAAATAAATGCCTGGAACTCAAGTCAGAGTCTGTTTTGTCTGCCTTCACTCATCTTGAAGTAACACTTTACTACTGGTCCTGACATTCTACGTACTGCTCCCTTCCTATGCTCCAAACTCTTCAGTATAGGTTTCATATTAAATATTCCAATAAATACATGTAAAGAGTATGAAATAAAGTTTTCTATATGCATGATTTGATAAATTATTTGAGATTGTTCCTAAATCAACCTAAAGTTTTAACAATTAAAAAATAAGTCAAATTACCGATCAATAACAAGAAAAAAAACATTGGTCATCAAATGATTAAAATGTTTTATAGAGCCTTTATATAACTCTCCTTGTATTTAATGAAAGCAATTATTAGACATAGAATAGCAAAGGGTAAACATTTCGGGTAACGCAAAAGATGTTTGCAGAGGGACAAAGTAAACACTTGGAAGGCACTTGGTTTGTGAAATGATTATTACGGAGTAATAGATTGTTAAACTGTGGTTTTATGAAAACGGTAGATTGTCCAAATATATTTCACGATATATGTCTATCCGTTTATTGATGTTTTATTTGATCAATGGTGTTTTTCCTTCTCCATTAATTATTCTAATATTGCCTTTACTATAAAAGCATTACACTATGATTTCTTCTTCATTCTTAATGTGATATTGTGTATAAAGAATATTAGATTTACAGTGACTGGCCGATTTACTAGGCAAGCTAATCAGGTTTTTGTATTTTCTAGTTTAACTGAATTTTTTAAGCGTATAATTAATTATAGATTTCGTAGGTATTTTTTTATTTTTAAGATTATATAATTGAATAATAATTTAAGTAGGCTACACTACTTATTTTTTCTTAAAAGTAATATATGTATTAATAGAAATCCAATACAGATAATTTTTGTATTGACTTATACATCTGTTTATTGTTATTACACCTTCTATACGTTACGACATACTCTCTATACCTATTTTTGCATTTTGACCTGGACCGATATTGGTATGCTATTCTTTGATGAAGGTTTCTATCAGCTGGACCTTGGTGGTGATCTCTTACTTGCCAATTAAACATTTAGTTTGTTCGCATATGTTCTTAGTAGACAAGTAAGCTCCTAGTCCAGGAAAATGTGATAATGTTTCTGATGTCAAAAATATACTAACAAGCCTGGCTTTGTGGCACAGAGCCGAATTATTAATAAAAGTGTGCTCTTCATCACCAAGGAACCAGTTGTAGCAGTTGTCAAATTTCAAGTATTCACTTGTACTGGTCCAGACTCATGATTTTTTTTACTATGTGTAGGCGTTCCATGTTATTGAACGAAATCACAAACCACACCATGACACTCATCGAATGTTTAAATTTCTCCTCAAGGAGGCTTAATGGGACCGTACCACAGAGCGTTATTAGACAAATGTATGTTTTCGACAAAATTGATATATTTTGATTAGCTATAGATACATTTCTGTATAAAATTTACAATAAATTTGAGGAAGATGTCCCTGATTTTACAATCAGTAGATAATGAGGTGATGATCACAGTTTTCTTTGTGGATTTTTCCAGCTGCTAATTTTTATACATTTTCATTTAATTTTGTTAATGACATACTTATAAACACTTACAAGAGTACATATGTCTATTTTGTAAGATGTGCAGCAAAGTAATAATATTTCTTTGTCGATACCTATAGCTAGGGATGAGTCTAAAGTTTCGACCAAACGTAAAAGAATTTCGAGAGCATTACGAAATACTTGCTGTTCACAAAATTAAATTGGTAAAAGTATATTTAAAATATTCTTCATGTTTTGTAAGTTTTAGACAGGAAAAAAGTGCAAATATTGATTCCAAATTATACTATATGGCCTCATACAAAGGCAGTTTTTTTTTATAAATGACAACCAAAGTAAAACTAACTTCATTTACTTTAACGAAGAATACTATAAGTGCTTCCCTCTATCAAAGAATTTGTTTTCCCAAAAAAGCATTTAAATGCGAAAACATAAAAACTTGAGTAGCGTCTTTAATAATTTGGCAACCCAGTCTTTGCCACTCTGGTGTACTGTATATAGGTCCATCTTTTGGAGTATATTTGCTAATATTGGAGAGATAGTCAGGAAATTAGAATAGCGGGCTTTTTACTTTCAAAGGGAAAAATTTTCCACAGGTTGTAGCGTTGTACTCCAGATCAAGTTCTTTGGATTAGTATGCACGTTCGTTTGTCTCTAGATGAAAGTAGTTGACTTGTTGAAATGTATGCCTGGATTGAATCCCGCTGACTGAGAGTTGAGGAACTTAATTCAGTTTCATTTAGTGAACGGAAACGTAAAATTCTTAATTTTCATGAAAAAACTATGTTTATAGATATGGTATCACGATCCGCCCAGATTACGTAGCAGTTAACATATTGTATTCTCACCCGATCGGCTTAAGTTTAATTCCCGATTAAGGCTTTGATATATTTCTGCTGTCTTCTTAAGGGGAGTAATATTGACCACATATATGCTGCTCTAAATTAAAAATTGGCTAACAAAATATGTGGCTTTTTACTGGAAAATATTGATAAAGGCAAGTGTTCTTGCATTGGAAATAAAATACAGTGTTAAGAACCGTATCAATGTTTGGTGGGGGGCATGTACTAACAAAATGAAATACCCCACCAAACACAAAGGTGTCAAGGTACTGAAAACAGATGCAGAGTTAAAATAAAAATAAAATTTAATTCACGCTTGAAACAAATCACAAAAATGGGCGACCTTACCAGAAAATATCTACAGGCGAAGGTGTTATCAGCAAACACAAGTAGCGTAAATAGCACTTTCCTTTTTCCTTCTATCCCTAAACTTCCTTCCTACTTTTCATCTTAACTTGCTAAATTAATTAAAAAAATAAAAAAAATTAAAAATTAAATAAAATAAAAATAAAAATTATAAAATTATTAAAATTGTGATGCTTGTATCCTGTAAATATTTCTTTATTTCTTAATTTTTTAGTATCAGTTCATAAAACTGTACTTTTTCTTTTATTTTATTATGTTCCAGTATTTGCTATTTAAGGCCCTTCATAACTTTTCTTAACTTAACGAATTCTCTCATTAAATTCTTTTCATGCTAAAATGTACTTTAATTTACTGATGCACACCTTGATGAGTAATCTCACCTTCATCACTGGGGATTCGGCTAAAGCCCAGGTGCCCCAAACAAACTAGAACTCCAACTAAATAGCATTTGCCATTCTAGAGCCAAATCTAAGCATTAGTGTTGTTTTGCCAAACTCCCAAGTATAGCAGAACTAGAGGGCTAAGCCCAGGCAGTTCTGTGCCAACTTCATCCTTAATCCTGTGAAGAAAGCACAGCTTTTCCAGTGTGACCTTAACAGAAAATACCTACCGGCCGGGATATTATCAGGCAGCATGGCTCTTCCAGGGCTAGAGCAGAAAGTGATGATGTTGCCATCAGGACCATCAGAAAAACTTGGTCGGCGTCACCTGGGGATAAATCCCCACGGGCGCTGGCTCTTTCGCTTGGTTGGCTTGTCAGTGGAAGTCGGCTAAGAGTTAGTACACAGAAGTTGAGAGAAAGAAATAAAGGATTGTCTGGGATCCAAGAACATCATGAGACTAGAGGCCAGGAGTAAATTCTCGCGGTCACTAGTAAGAGTTCAGAGAGATGATGTTGCTTTTCAGCCACTGCCTTTTATACTCCGTATGCTAGAAAATTAGCATACGGCGTGGAAAGCGCAGTGCTTCGGCAGCCTCGGAATAATAGCCAATGTTTTAGCTCACGAGGGAGGCAGGAATGCAGTCACTACAAATGTATGCAAGGAATGTTATACCTATCTTCATAGCATACGAGTGATTTTAAAACACTTGTAAGATAAATGTCTTGTTGATCTTGTCCCTACAAAAAATTATATTAGTTAAAACTCCATTCAATGCTATTTAAAGAACACGATAAAAAATTAACTGTCTATAGCAAGTAAACTTTAACACTTTTTGAGTTATCTGATAATATGGAACATGGTATTATTTGTTTTTATTTTACCACTTGTAGCTTGATTAAGGTTAAAAGCGAATTAGAATATTACTGTTTCTAGATCACTACTTTTAATAATTATATATTTAAATACTTACATTTCTTTGAATACACTATTTTAGCTAACTATATTTGACAATTTCTCCAGTTCATTTTTGTATAACAGATATTATATACAAGTATTAAGAAACCGAAAGCGTTTGTACTGAGTTGAAGAAATTCGGTAATACATATATCCCCTATATAATAATAGCCTAAGTTATCTGTCCGTCTGTCCTCGAATTTATGAAGCGGTTATACCTGGAATGGAAAGAGGCATCCATATTGGATCCATGATGAGTTAGCGTTAGGAATGTTTGAAATCCACCCCTCCCACCTTTTTATAGCATTTAATGCCATTATTTCAAGCCCTATTTTCCCTGGTTAAGAGCAGGCGATTAAATTTATCAATTTGTCACATAATAAATGAGTAAAAATAATTTTTTTTTCTAGCGTTATGACGTCATTCCTTTAGCCATTTCATTTAATCATTTCTAATTTTAAATTACTTAAATATCGTCTGCATTATTTTCATACGTTTTATCACTGAACTTAGATTGTACCTAAATAATTTTCTTTTGTATTTGGCTTAAGTAATATATTTTAATTTTAAATTTAATCATCGATTATTTTTGTTGCAATGAAAATTTTATCACATGTATTTACAACAAATTCTATCTACCTCCAAGGTGTAGTGGAAATGATAGTTTCCTTCATTCCCAGTATCGAGATACTTTAAAGGAATATGAAGGTAAACAAATCATTGAGCTTGTACCAGATAATTCTCAGAAAAAAAAACAAACAATTTTTTTACCTGTATCATAAGGTGCTTTACAATTCTGGAAAATTAAAAATTTTACCGATCGTGTCATATGACGGGTTATATGCTAGTTTTTTAAAATAATATCAAAGAACTATCCGCCCTCCGCCCTGTTAGTAAGAAACGTCTGGTATTTATTCATTATCATAGAGAAGTGTTAGAGTTTGCTATGCCATCAAATAACATCCATTGATAGTTTTCTCTAATATTTGTATTGTTTGCATTATTTCTTAGAAAAGATGCTTTATTTATATTGAATCAGTCTTGTTTGCTATTTCCTAGATTATTAAGAAAAGCAGAATGCTGTTATTTTTTATGCTGTTAGAAATGTTATGCATTCAGAAAATATTATAGCATACTATCAGATCACAAATATCTTTTATCATGGATGGTATTAAACAATTAGGTCTAAGAAAAAAATAATCTCTAGATACATTTCCTCCTATTATACTTATTCACAAAGATGTATTATCTGCTCACATATTTATTATGTATATTTATATTTTGCACTACTTAGCGAAATTATATTCTTGTACCAAACGCTCACTATATCCTTGTTTCGGAATAATTTGCTTATCTTTTTCCAGGAAGACCATTAACTCCCATTTACTAAATTATACATCCTAGTTACGCTGATTAAGCCGCTAGGATCGCAAGAGTATAAAATTTGTTCAAATGTAAATGTGAACGCAGCAGAGAACGAATATAAATCATAATTTAAATGATGTATCCACGTAAGTTCATTCAAAATGTATTAAACAATGTTTCTTTCATTTGTTAAAATATAAAACGTTTCTGAATCAATTTCTTAATGGAATTCACCTTTAAAAATAAGTTTGAAACACATAAAAATCCAATCAAATAAATGTCCCGGTAACATTTATCTGTTCCAACAAATTTTAAAAATATCTGTTAAAAACTTAAAAGAGCAACATTTTACTTCAAATTTCCAAAACTAATATAAACTTATTTATATTTTAAATACAATACATTTTTCTATTAAATCGTTTTTCAATGTATATAATTTTTATTGAAACACAATGAAATATATTATAGCATCATCTAAATGGAAATATTGATACGCTACTATAATAAAATATTTTATCCGATTAAAATATTTCCCAATGTTATAATATTTTAAGATATATTATAAGAAGCATTTTTCTCTATTCCTATAGCTAATTTTTTATCATTAAAGTAATAATTTCTGGTATTAGTATACGTTATTTAAATAAATCCGATCTGATTTTCTATACTTAGGGAATTTTTAAGTAATGTTATGTGAAAAGTGTTACAAAAAGCTATTTCTTTAATGAATTTATGTACATCATAGGATTTATTTTTAGAAAGTAAATGTAGCAAAAAAGCAAGTATGTTTTTTTATAATTAAAACATTTTACAATGCATTTTTAATGAATTTCACTTTTAATTGAATTTTAAATTATATGTCCGAATATAATTAAGCGAGTAAGAAGTAAAAAGTTGAATACTTAAAAATTTGAAATTTAAGCGCACTTGTCCGGTTAATACGATGAATTTTTAAAAAATATACAAATCATAACAACAATGGTTAGTGAATGATGCCATTTGGTAATAAGTTTCGTTATCTGTATCTGAGGACTTGAGCATCATTAGGTACTTAGCCATGTAAAAGAGAAAAATCTACTTTTGATTTTAAATTAGTGTATTTTAGTAATTTCCATCTAAAATACCTTCTTTCCAATGTCCTTCCTTCCTTAATATTTAGGTACTTAAATTAGTGTTCATTAAGTTTGAACTATTTTCGTGGTTAGTCAAAACCTAACTAGATATGTATTCATGAGATTTTATTTTCCTGATGAGGAATGTTCGAAAGAAATGTAAATAAAATCAAAGTCATTACATGAGTTGCATAGTAATGAGGAAATGCCTCTAAAATTATACATATTTAAAAAATAAAATTCAATAAAAGAGTGAAGCATTAGAAGACTTACTGTAATTTAACAAATTGCTGTAATATACCATGTGGATAAATGACGTTGATTTTTTCAACATTAGGTACATCTTTTTATGTTACTACAAAAATATATTTCTTGGAATGACAAAGTTAAAGTGATATTAAACTATTTGAAGAAAAAAATAATTCTGAAAAGAGCAGATCATTTCATTTTTTGATGAATTGGAAAAATATTATAAGTTATAATGAAGATTTTAAGTTACTGTGTTTTCTAAATGCATTGTGATTTTTCCTTTTCCTGCGATATTAAAGACCTTGTTTATGTACTCATGTACCAAAAAGCATGAGATTATCTCAGGAAATTTATCAATGTTGCAATTATAATCATAGACAGAATAACGTGATAAAATACGTGGAACGAGTTCATCTACCATCTGAAACGTGTCATGCGACCCAGGGCTCACATATGGAATATTTGCAGAGTATGCAAGAAACTTGGTGAGTTTATGGTTACTTTCTCATATCACTCATGTTCGTACACGTAATAATTTTGAATATATAGTGTTGAATATGAATGAGTCATTTGCAGTAACAAAAAACATATTAGTTGAATTTAGTTGTTTAAATTTTTAAAATCTGTCAGTGAACACTTACTATTTGTTAGTTATGCTATAATTTTGTCACCAGTTTTAAGAAAAGCAAATACCAAAATATTCAGCATTTAAAAACGGGATATAACAATAAAAACCTTTTGAAATATACCACTGCACATAAGTCTAAAAGGTACTGTGTCCCCATAATTTATTGGCATTTCTTCGTTTGCAGGCACACCAAGGACCTTGTTTATGTAAAAACACACTGAAACGGTTTAAAATTACAGTGATGACTATTGACGTAATGACTCTACAAAAAGCGGGAAGCAAGTTCATTTACAGTCTGGAATGTGTCCTGTTACCCAGGGCATGCATGTGGAAAACTAGTGGAGTGTGAAAGAAACTTGATGAGTTTGTGGTTAGTTTGACTTACAACTCATAATTTTATGCATAATAATTTTGAATATGTATCGTCTAGAAAATGAATAAATCATTTATAGTAGATCTGTATAATTTGTAGATAAGAAAATAGCATTTGAAATTAAATGTTTAAATTTTTCAAATCTGTCAATCCCCACTAACAGTTTACTTGTTATGCTGTAACTTTGTTTCTAGTTGTTATAAAAACAAGAATAAAGATATTTAGAATCTTAAATAGACATACCATCTTTCAAAAATTTGAAATTTAAATTTTACATTTTTAAAAACTCTAGACATTTCTGAGTCTTTTAAATGAAACCCCATTGAAATATTCGAATTTGAATCCTTTAAAGAATACAATCTTTGCATTTAATGTAATAAATTTTAAGGGACGTATAATCACTTTAAATGTATTTTTTCCGAAAATGGTGTTTTGCTTGCCCTGTGAGTAAAATAACCATTGAAATTTTTAATTTCAAATTTTCCCAGTAACTACATTATAGTCCACGATGAAACTCTACGCTCTTTTTTGCTGTTGTTTATTTCATTTAGTATTTATAGCATTTGAAATTGAATTTTTAAACATTATTTTAGAATGTTTAAAAATTTATTCCACAGATATAATATTTTTGATAGTAAAAAGGTAAATAAGCGGAGAATGATACCTAATAATCATTGCTTACAAAAAGCAAAAACTATGAATGAAACCCATTGTGTAAGTCTTCGTACAGTCTGTCAGAAAACTAAAAATTTTTTTTAAAGAAGCTTTCACTTTTTCTTTTATACAAAAAGTTCTTATCGTTTAGAAACAAAGTAAATTCAGCAAAACTAATTCAATAAAAATGAAGAATAAATGCTGAAAACCCCATGTATTTATGATAATAATTAAAAAAATATGATAAGACGAAAAATAATAAAAATTCGTCTTTTTAAAGTTATTTTAAGGTGATGTGTCATTTTAAATGGTTGACATATAAAAAATATTTTTTTCGAAAAAAAAATTCCTTTATTGATTATATTCCTTAAAAATTTTTTAAAAAGAAGCTTTCACTTTTTCTTTTATAGAAAAAGTTCTTATCATTTAGAAGCAAAGTAAATTCAGCAGAACTAATTCAATAAAAATGGAGAATAAATGCTGGAAACCACACGTATTTATGATAATAATTAAAAGAGATATGATACGACGAAAAATAATAAAAATTTCTTCTTTTTTAAAGTTGTTTTAAGGTAATGTGTCCCTTTAAATGGGTGACATATAAAATATCTTTTTTTCCGAAATATTTCCCTTTATTGACAAATAAAGGGTAGGTAAATATCTTAAATAATACAAAAATTTCTAGTGAATAAAGAAAAATAATTCGGATGTATAAAATTTAACTTCGAAAATCCCAGATGGAACGTTAAGTAAAATCCATTTTTGTCAGAGTTTTCCAAACATTATGTACATCCATCGTTAGCAGTCGGATCGTGATAGAGAATTACTTGTTTTTATCTATTATATGCCACACGTGTAAGTCTCAGTGATAATTTTTAAACATTATTTTAGAATGTTTAAAAATTTATTCCACAGATATAATATTTTTGATAGTAAAAAGGTAAATAAGCGGAGAATGATACCTAATAATCATTGCTTACAAAAAGCAAAAACTATGAATGAAACCCATTGTGTAAGTCTTCGTACAGTCTGTCAGAAAACTAAAAATTTTTTTTAAAGAAGCTTTCACTTTTTCTTTTATACAAAAAGTTCTTATCGTTTAGAAACAAAGTAAATTCAGCAAAACTAATTAACCCTTTAGTGGACAGTGGTTTCACAGTGAAACTTCTTGTTAAACATTCTTTTCTCTAATTTTTAGAGAAGTATAAATTATTATTTATTATTATTTTTGTGTTTTTGCATTTAAAACTTAGAATAGATGATAGTACTGCATTCAATTTAATTTTTCTTTTAAAATATATGTATTTATATTTGATGTACCTGGAAAGTTAGTAATTCGATTTTTTTTATCACTTACGACCCCAAACAAAAAATCCATTCAAACAACACTTATAATCTGTTGAACTGTTTATTAATTTTACTTTTTAAAGAACACTTATTTATTGATTGTCCTATATAATTAAAATATTAAAAAGTATTGTATTCACGCTCTACAAGGGGATGGATTTGTCAGTTAACCCCCCCCCTCAATCCCTCCTATGGTGCCCTCTAAGGCAAACCCCTCTAAGGATTGTAATCCTTTTTTAAAAACATTTTGCAATTATAAGGTTCATAGATAATATTTATAAACTAATTTCATTAAGGTATCCGTCTACGTTAAAAACTCCATTTTTTGCCAAAAATCATAATTTTTTTTATTTCTTTCTTGTAAAATTTCAACTTTTAGGCTTCTAAATCTGTTTTTGTTTTGTCTCTACGCATTTTAAAGAAAAGTCACACTGTTTAAACACCAGTGACAACTGTCAAAACCAAACGGAAGTAGTGATTTTGGAACCGGAAGTTGTGAATTTAAAGCCTTTTAAAGAGCATTTTTCGGGCAAAACTTTTTAAATTTTCATGAAGATTAGTTTAAACATTTTTCTAATATTTTTAATAATTAGCAACTTGGTAATTAGAAACTTTTGAAGGAAGAAAGCGTGGGGAGTTTTTAAGAAGTGTTTTAATTTTTTAATAGATAAGGTTGCTTTCATAAACTTCAAATGCGTATTTCTCAGAAAGGTATTTATAATAAAATGTTGAAATTTGAAATGCGATTTCTCAAAAACTTCTTAAAATACTTTGTTAAAAATTATTATGAATGCGTTTGATAGTATTTACTAGTGAATGAACTAAAAGCTTTAAATTTGGATAATTTTTAATGATGTTTTACTCAAAGTTAGATATAAAGGTAATGAAAATTCGTTAAAAATTCAATGTGTATGATTTTGTAGGACCCAAATGTTTTACCAAATGTAAATTAAGCAAAGATTTTAGGTGATTCACAAGTCTAGTGTATAAGAATTGTGTTGCATGAAAAATATTGAAATAATTAAATTTATTTAAATACTAGACCATTTGAAAAAAACCCGATTTTTTTTTACTAAATTAGCTTCATTTATTGGAAATTTTATAAAAAAGTTTCTAGAAATAAATGTTTTAAGTGCAATTCTCTATGATAATATAAAAAATAAATCTAAAAATGTCAAAACATGAACTAGTTTCTACGTTTAAAGAAAAAAGTTCTCCCAATGTAGACGGATACCTTAAATTCCAAAGAATTTATGTAGATGACCTTTAAAGGGTTAAATAAAAATGAAGAATAAATGTTGGAAGCCCCATGTATTCATGATAATAATTATATAATAAAACGAAAAATAAGAAAAATTCTTCTTTTTAAAGTTGTTTTAAGGTAATGTGTCCCTTTAAATGGGTGACGTATAAAATATATTTTTTTTCGAAATATATCCCTTTATTGATAAATAAAGTGTAAGTACATATCTTAACTTGCACAAATATTTCTAGTCCATAAAGAAAAATAATTCGGATGTATAAAATTTAACTTCGAAAATCCCAGGTGGAACGTTAAGGTAAATCCATTTTTGTCAGAGTTTTCCAAATATTATGTATATCTATCGTTAGCAGTCGGATCGTGATAGAGAATGACTTGTTTTCATCTATTATATGTGCCACACGTGTAAGTCTCGGTGATAATTTGTCAGGTTCCTAGCAAATTTATGCTTTGTTATGTTTTCTCTGTTTTAAGCTATTTAAATATTTTGCAAGTCTCTAAACTGTGAAATGCTGACGGAACTCTAATTGCCATATGCGGTCCCAGTTAAAGCATTGTCACGTTAATTACCCATTTTGACTGGCAGAATGTAAAGCTGTCTATTCTAAATGCATAATTTCCGCCTCGGTGGCTTTCCTGTTAAATTTTACCGTTTACATCAGGATATTTTAATCAACCATAGCAGTCTGCATAAATTTTTAATTTACTTTTTCAAAAGTCATTTCAAGGGATAATAACGTATTGTTTCCCCTTTTCCTGCGTTATGGCACCAAGGATATTAAATATTCTCTTGATTCGCCATTTTAAAATTTCCATGAGCGTTAAAAATCGTTCTGAGAAATCATTAATTTAGAGTTATGAGATTTTGTCCATATATACACTGAAGTATAATTTATTTAATTGACTTAATTTTTGCATACTTTTATTTAAGTCGTGCAATTTGTCAAGATCTAAATCTTGTAGCTTAAATTTTGCTAACTTATTTATTATCTTTTGAACCTTAAAGTCGGTATCAAAACAGCCTGTTTAACCTAATTTTGGTTGAATATAAAATATAAATTCCGCTCTACTTAAATAAAACACTTCTTGATCATTAAAAAAGTTCAATTTTATAAAAAATATTTAATTTTGTACACGAATTAATAGATTTTAATAAAAACACAAAATATTTACAGCAAGTGCAAATTATAATAACCCAGAAAAATACCAGAAAAATAACTTTTAAAATTTCTAAATTAGATATTAAATTTTTATGAAATATAAAAGTCAATTATATATTTTATTATATTTTATTTTATAGCATGATAAAGGTTAATTGTTTTCAAATTCACATTTACTTAAAAGTTTTGATATTTTTGATATTAAAATTTAAATACTTCTTTTGGTCGGTTTTACAAAAGAAAATAGATCTTTTACTTTAATTTGATATAAAAATTTAGTTTATAATATAAACATTTATTTATAACATAAATGACGTCATTCCTTTAACTATCTCATTTAATCCTCTCTTATTTTAAGTTATTTAAATATCGTCTGCATTATTTTCATACGTTTTTCATTGAACTTAGATATTACGAAAATAATTGTCTTTTATATTTGGCTTAAATAAAGAGATTAGGTACACATGTGATAATTTTAAATTTAATCATCTATTATTTTTTGTTGCGATGAAAATCTTACTACCGGTATTAAGGACAAATTCTATCTACATCCAAAGTCTAGTGGAAATGATAGTTTATTTCCTTTACTTCCATTAATTAACCCTCTGACTGCTCAATTTGTAGACCAAAATCTGTTCAAAAAGTGTACATTTTAAATCTATGTATATTTAAAAAATGGAATATGCACTTTTTCAAGAAAAGATTTTTTATATAGATTTTTATCGTGAGAAATTAAACTGTCAAAAAACCAATTTCAGATGTTATTACAAGAAATTTTTTTTAAATAGATTTCAATTGAATTACAGTAGTTTCTATTTATTACATACTATAATTATATTACCTAATATAACTATAGTTTTATTCATATAATTCTATTTATTACATAATTAAACGTTTAATAATGTGTACAATTTATTTGACTGGTTAATGTGGCATATGAAAAAAAGGAAGAAAAGGAAATAAAATCGCGAGATGGGCAAATTTTGCTACGAGTATTGCGATAAGATAGAGACTCTCTAGGATGATAAGCAGACTAATGTGGCATAAAATGGGGAAGAACTTAACGATAGTTTCGATGTAGCTAAGAAAACTTTGAATTATATCTCTAAATGAATTCAACGTGATTCTAAACTGCATTCACAGTATCGGGAGACTTTAGAGGAGTATGGAGATAAACAAACTATTGAGTGGGTATCAGATAATTCTCAGCCAAAAAACAAAGAATTTTTTTATCTGCCTCATAGGGTACTCTACAATTCTGGAAAATTAAAAATTATAATTATCCCGTCATATGCAGGTCCATATGCTAGTAACAGAATAGTTTATCCCCTGATTACATAAGTTTATTTCGAGATGGGAATAATTTTCTAAACTGTTCAGAAAATAAGAGAAACGTTTTTTAAAAATAAAAAAATGATATAAACAGTTGAGATAGGAAAAATATAATCTGTAAGGGATGTCAAGTTTCTTGTCTACCCCCCCCCTTCCTTGACAAAGATAATAAGTGTGACTACGAAAAAAAGTGTTTCATGTACTCATACGAGTTTGAATATTTCTCCCCCTTGGTCTTTAAAAGATTGATTACTTTAGCCATTCCTCGTGTTTCGCTCGAGTACATCTAATTATATTGACAATTCCATAAGGAGTAAAGGATTCGGTATGTAAACAGTACATATATGCTACAATATACTGTTTCATAATGGTATGTTCTATTACTGGGCTTCATTTATTGTTACATTTTAGAGAAGGAAATTAGGCTGCTATGAAGGGAACATTACATTAATACTATTGTACAGTCTACAGAGTCATAAAGCTTCGCAGTTCCTGATTGTCTACATGCTTAAAGCTTATGTTTGTGTATAATATGCATACAGATGTATATATACGTATGCAAATATATAAATATATATAAATATATGCATAATACACATACGCACAACAGACACGTGCACTTATTTAAACGATACTATTGAAAGACACTCTGTGAGGTATTTTATTACAGGCTTCAAAATTAAAAAAAAGTTTTTGTTGAATTCACTTTACAATTACGTTAGTGTTAGTCAAGGAATTTTGTACTCTCATAGAATTTATATTCATTTCAACATACTTGTAAACTAATACTTTTAGATTCATGAACTTGAAAGCATTCTGTTTACATTTCCCAGGAAAATAATTTAATTATTTTTATGAAGCATTTTTAAGTATGTATGTCTGCTCTAAGAAACCGCGAAAATGTCTTTTCATTTTAGTGTCGAGATTGAAATGTGGAAGGTAATAATGATAAGATTGTATTTTCTATTTATGAAATGTATTATAGCAATTTTAAGGCTGTAAAGATATCAAAAAACCTTCCCCTCAAATGAAATAATGAGTTACAAACTATAAGTTCAGAGCCTTTAAATATATCTCCTAAACGGTTTAGTTATCTTTCAAACTCAGTAAATGTTCACCCCATTTTCAGTCTCCTATAGTCCAAAAAACTATTTTAGTTACTCTCTTTTTTGATATTGTGTAGGGGAACTGTAGGATAACTTTATCCTATTTTTAAAATTTATTGCATTTTCTTTTCATTTCTAAAAGAAAAAGATCTCTGATAATTCATTTTAACACTAAAGACTGTTACTGTGTGTTAGTAATTTTATTATAGTTTTTATATTAACTATATTTATGTTACTGAGCATTTTCAAGTTTATGAGCATGAAACCAATTAAAACCAAGGTATAATGTTATAATGCATATTGGACCTATTGATTTTTTAAAATTTTTTAGTCGTAATGTATAAGGTGTATAGATACTTGCCTCTAATACAGAATTGAATTAGGATAATTAAATAACATTCAGCTACATGAAACACATTTTATTATAATATAGAAACAAAAATTGTAGTACAGTGGACTCTGCTTAATGTAATCACGATTAATGTTATCAATCGCCTAATGTTATCGAAATCACTGGGTCCAGATTTTCTCCATTCATTTGTATGTTAAAATTATCGCTTTATGTGATCGTTACATCGGTTAATTGTATCACTTTTCAAACCTCATTTTAACTGGCAAAGGAATATTCACAATGTATTCAGAAGGAACCCATTCTTTTCTTTCCCTTCGTTCTTATTTTACTTTCTGAAAGTTCTCCCTCTTCCACCTAGGAAAAAGAGAAAAAACAAAGGGACTCAAACAGATAATTTCAAAAATAACAGTAAATGAAATGCTGACGATTTCAATATTATCTGTTAAATATAGAATGATTTCGAATGTGTTTGTTTGTTTGTTTGTTGGTAGCACTACGGTCTACTTTTTGCAAACACGAGGGCTAATGAAACCGGGACCTACTGTTTAAAGCCGAGATTTCGAATGTGACATCATCAAAAGAAGAAATCTGGCTTCTCTCTTGCTAACCTACTATATGAAAATTAAAAAAACATATATGTTTTTAATTGTTACACTAAAACTGGTATTTAGATTAGTGTCCCATAACGGCTGTTTCGAGGCACATTAACGTGCCACTTGGCTATGGCATGGCAGCTTTCCTCCTTAGTATAATGAAAAATAAACAATTTGTTCCAAAAGATTATTGCAGTTTTGATCCTTTTTTTTTCTATGGCGTTCTTTTTCCACACTAGTGCTCATTAAAAATGGTTAGTAATCGTGTGTAAAGAATCTGGGAGCTGAACTTCAGTTTTACCTGTGTAATCATGAAATATGAAAAATATATTTTCATCACAATAAACTCGAATGTCTCATTAATTAGTCATTGTTAATAGTTTTATATTGTTAATATTTACATAAATGTTGATTTAATTTGCGAAAGGAAATACTGAACAACAAGTTATGAATTTATTTAATAGAGGAAATCTTATTTACATGTAATCTGAATTAAATATCATTTACTTGTTTCAGTGTATCATTTATTGTGGCACATATATCTGTAAAAATTAAATAAAAGTAAACATGTATGTAACAAAGAGTTAAATTATAATATTTTAGAATAGTCTTAAAAAATGTAAAAATCTCCTTGTGAATGCAATTCATTCTAAATAAATATCAAGAAATTGGTATGTAAACAAATCCTATTTTAACTGATGTAAATGTATAAAAATTTTTGAATGTAAATTTAGGTGGTATAGAATTACAAATGGGACTAAGATTTTTTTTTAAAATTTGTATTTTACAGCTACAAGAGGTTTTATAGCTACAAGTGTCAGTACCAGCAAAAGAAGTTTCATTAGCTGTTCCAGTGGTGCAACGATCTCTTGCCGAGGCAGGGAATGTAACAAAGAGTTACAGTTCAACAACGCCAGCTCGAAACTGACCTAGAGGCGAAAGCGAAGTGAGTGACCCTCCTTCGACCTCATTGGTCAAGAGGGGTTGCTAACCTCGAATCCCTCTTCGGCCAAGACAACGCTACCCAACGAACTTTTTAGAGACATCTGCAGGCCCCCTCGGAGAGAGAGCAAGGAAGAAGGAGAGTGGAGCTTAATTTCTTCTGCACCAGTTTTTTTGCACCATTTCTTTTTTACACCAAGACGCCATGTTTGACATATTTTCGATTGAGTGTAGTCCCATTGGCATAATGGCCTAAATAACATTTTTAATTCCTATTTACACCTTTATTTATATTCAAAATAAACAAAATTTAACAGGAGGAATTAGTTTTTTTTTCAATTTTGTATTTTCTTAAGAGTACTCCACTTATACGTGCGGCTGACCAAGACGCTCTGTCGGTCTCATCTCAACAATGTACATACATCTTTTCTGTATGTCTAGGCTTTTATTTGTGGGGTGCTGCCGTAGAATGTAAAATATTACAGACCACTGTTCTAGATTTTGTATAGGAAATTAATTTATTTAGCACGATATCTTTAAATTCAAAGTCTCTTACAAGAGGCTTATATGGCTAAAGTGAGTAAATTAAACCCTTCACATACAATGAATAGCTAGGATTTTCCTTTATTTCATATTCACTGTAGACTTTGACGTGTCTACCTCGTCATGAGCTGTTATCTGTGGACTCTGTGCAGTATACTACTAGATTACTGAGTTTCTTATTTTTACAAAAGTTCATAAAGTTATAAATTATTTCATTGGAGAAATTTATAGGATGACACATTAAATATTTATTTTATGTAATGAGATAAAATTTATTACCAAGAGTTAGACTAATATTAATAATTTTATAACACTAAAAACATTTTTATTCTTGGAAGAGTGAAAACAACCTTTAAACTTCATTACTGAAAAGAAATAAATATCCAATAGAAGTTAAGACATAGCGTTTATTATAAAAAATAATCAAGAAAGTACCTATCCAATGGTCCCAGGAAGTGATAAATGAGCTTAAAAGTAATAAGATAAGCTTGAGATCTACAGTCAGTTTAGGATTTTAACAATTTTAACCATTTAAGTTCCAGGCTCTTTTCTTGTGTTGTGCATAAAAGGCGGTGAAAAGCGATTGCACTGTTTTTTGTTACTATAATTTTTATATTTACTGAGAGTAGTTATGTAACACAACTACTCTTGGGGACTGTAAAAATAATGTTACGTTGGCCTAGTGCTTGAGAAAGAAAGATTATAACTAATTAAAAAACACATGGACAAATAAGTCTTGATTAAATAATTTTATGAAATTAATTGCCTAAGGAATACAACTGGAATACAACTTATCATTTGTAGATATGAAAGAATCCTCTCAACTCGACGTCATCACTGCAAAATGGCGTCTCTATTCCTTTTTCTCTTGTCGCTTCAGACAAATGTCTATTCCACAAGCAGCGGATACCAGCAGCGTTCACCCTCTTCTCTCCCCTGGTAACAACCTTGTCCTCTAAAAAAATCAGACTTCCCCGCCGAGAAAAAACAGGGGTCCACTCCAGAACTGAGGGTCAGAATCCCGAAAAACCAACGGGCCCTTCTATTGGTTGGGAGAAGTCTGAAGTTTCTTCTACTTCAAACCGGTCCTGTTCTGGTAAGTCTTTGACGATGTCTCACTGGAAGAGGTAAAAAATGAATGTAACTTATTGTTACAGGGGCAATAATTGCTATAAATGCAATTATTGTCCCCATTAATTGCGTTTTTTATTAATACCCTACAATTGTGATTTTTAATAATATAAGAATGAATCTCTTAGGCACAATACTCTACTATAGTGGGTAATGGTTTGAAACAATTCATAATTTTTATATTCTGTATTACGCACTTTTGACTTCATAACGTGTTTGTAACACTGTTAACGGTATAGAATCTAATGTCCAGATTTTATTTCTGTTACATCAGTTGTGTTATGGATTGCTTAAACATTTATAAAATATATTTGGAAAGTTGTGTGGGTAAAAAATTAAATTGGCTACATTTTACTTCGGGTTTTATTGATGAATGATTAGCAATCAAAACTACCACAAAAATACCATAAAAAAGTAAAAAGTTTTCTTTATAAATATTACCTGGGTGAAACTTGATACTGCGTGAAGTATGTAGTAAAAATGATAATGGAATTAAATGATCCAAACTTAATTTACGTTATTTGTAAAATAAAGGAATTCATGGAATTTGTGCAGTAAAACAGTCTTCTAAAATAAACAAAAAGTATTTTTGTTAATGAACATTTTATCTATAATAATTAGAGTTAGTTATACCCATTTGCATTATTTAAAAAAGTAACAATAACTACGCATTTCATTCAAATTTTTAAAAATATATACAACAAAATTCTTCAGCACTGAAATGGTTAAGGACATTAGCTCATTGTTGGATATTCTTTTGATATACTAAGTTCACTGAGATAGTTCTGCATCCAAATTTTTTTCTTAATAACCATATCTAAGGAACATTTTTATTCCTGGATTATCTTTGTAAGTTATGAAATAAATTTTTTATCTTCTATTGAGCTTGCATTCTTAAGACTTAAGTTCAGATATAAAAATAAGAAAAGAACAACAGCAGCAAGAAAATTTTGAAAGATAATTATATAGTAAAGAGATTATCTTTTCATACCAAAGTCCCAAAAAAGGAATCTTTCAAAATTAACTTGTTAATTATCAGCTTGGCTAAACTCAATTTAAAACGCGAAATATAAGCTACACTTTGGTTTGAATTCTTGTTTTTTACCTTCATGTCAAATTTTGATCCCTTACACTTAATGTATTGGCAGTTAAAATTAAATACATATTGAAGATTATTTTACTATCTGCTTTTAAATAAAATGCGTTTATAGCTATTTATTGTTGATTTATTTTAATCAGCAATAGAGATCATTAGTAAGAATCTCCAAGTAAACTGACTAATCCTTCTGTTTTAAGACCGTCTCTATCAGTTCATAATCTAATACTTGTATTGTAACTAACACACACACACACACACACACACACACATATATATATATATATATATATATATATATATATATATATATATAATGTGTTAGAAGATTATAAGATCATTCAAAACTTCTCCTCATTCTCAACAAAAACAGCATTAGCACAAGTTTTAAAGAACATAAGAGGAATAAAATATTTTTTTGAGTAGCGTTTGTGGATTGAGTAGACTTTGAATTAAGACAGCAAAAATAACAGCACTTTATTCGTAATGCAGGGAAAACACGAATACAGCAGCCAACACCGCGAGAACTGGCTAGCACAGGCGATAGTTCACTAAAACTCTTAGCGCCAAACAACGTAGGTCTTTACCTCTACAAATTTCTCAGCTAACTGAACCTCGATCAGGATCGGCCCCCGGTATTTATATCCTCGGGAGAAACTGGAATATTCTAGAAAGTACTAGGTACAAACGGTCGCCAAGAAAGTCACCAAGTCGCCAAATTTGGCAATAAATCGCCAAACTTGGCGCCAAAAATTAGTCGCCAAAAACATCGCCTACGAGCCAATATCTCGCCAAATAGATGATTTACCCATTATAATACACAGTATACGGCAAAAATACATGCCAACTTGCGAAATTCGTAACATTATCCTATCTGTAAAATTAGTTTAAGGAAAGAATGGTAGACATTAGGATAAATATGTGACTTTTTGGTTCATTTGTTAAATACTGTGCCGAAATGAACTAATTGTCTGAAATAGAAATGCGAAAAGATTGGTTCTAAACGGAAAGCCTGCACGTTCAAGCCGAATGGTGGCCGAATGTTTAGGGGGCTGATCTTCGGTAATGGAGTTCGTGGGTTTAAATCCCACTGCGATATGATTGTTCGTAGTCATTCGGAATCGGCTTTAAGCAGTAGGTCCTGGTCTCATTAGCCCTCGTGTCCGTAGTCCGTAACAAGACAACAGTTGTCCGCAGCGCTCGAAATAAGACCAAACCAAACCTGCACGTTCAAAAACAATCAGTATTTTAATAGTTCTAACACTGATACTTAAAATATTTTGGTTAAAATATATTACTTAATGCAAAATAGATCTGGCTGTAAAAATATACTACAAGGTGGAAATTTTTGAGAAAATATGCAAATTTTCTTGAATGAAATGAATTTGCAATGAAAAAATATTAATCGTCTTTTAGAGTAATATAACAGACAAGTCAAGAAGAGGCTAATATAGTTGTGTATAGCTTAAAAAATACATATAAAACTGAGCACCTTACGTCCTAACGAAACTGTCTCAAACAGGCCCACTGTTTGTTTAATGTAGAAATTATGAAATCCTTATCTCAAGTCATACCAAAAGTGATGCTGACCCTCAGGACTGATTAAGTTAATATTTTACCCCTCTTAAAATAATATTTCTTTCAGTTTAGAGTTTCAGGACATAAAATAATTTGCCTGATTCGAGGATCTTTATGATGGTTCCTTTACCGTGGTTTTTCTATTAATTAGCGAAAAATAATATAGGCATTTATCTTTTAAGCATCGCCACTCGGCTACATGAAATACCTGTTGACTTGTTTCTTGAGTTAATTTACTAGTCGACTAGAGCTTTTGGTTGAAAAAAGAAAATGTATTTCTTTTTACGATATTCTTCACCCGATAGCACTTCTTTTCCTGCTCTATTTTGCATTCCATAATATTCTGTTTTACTGAAAATATTGCAAATGCCAGTTTTAGAACTATTGAATAACATTGCTTATTTCGGACAGAGACCTTTCTTTTCCGTTGTAAAATCAAACCTTATGAAAATTTCATCTAATTTAATCTTTTTAATTGAATAAACTCTAGAAATGTATTGTTTAATATATGGTCTTTGAAATTCGCATTAATGCTATCTTTATGGCTTAATTGAGGGAAATTTAAGTGGTCTTTTAACTTTGGTTTGGAGCTCTCGGGTCTACTGTTTTGCAACATGAGGGCTGATGGGATATGCTTAGAGACGATTCCGACTGGTTCCGAACATTTATATCTGGAGTGGTATTCAAACTCATGAACCCGTATCTGAAAACAGCGTTCTATCATTCGGAAATCGTTCGGTAACTCAATTTGTAACACTATATATATATATTTGTATATATACATTTAAATTCCAGAAACTAAATCAGAATAAACTTGGCTACCTTCGAATCAGGTGACGGGAACTGTTTTTTATAACAACGTATTATAAACAGTAAAGTAATAAAAAACGAGCGAAAGACGTTTAATGAAAATTCGGCCCTACGTTTGATACATGGAATCGTATCCTTGTGTGAAAAAAAGATAGATCATTGTTCCTAACGGTTGGATATAAAGCCAGAGTTTTTGTGACAAAAAAAGAGATAGTTTTCCGAGATAGGTTTTTTACCACTAGATGGCATTGATGGATTTCTGATCTCGGTATATACAAAGAATTACACAGTATCTAGTGCTATTTAAAAAGCACCTGTATGAGATAATTGTGGTTGAAGATGTATGCCTAGAAATGCTATTCGTAGAGAAAAAATTCCTGTCACATATATTGTACGTCAAGAAGCGGAAAGTGACAGTTCGATGTTGTGGGCACATTACTACATGAGAGGTATGGTAGTGGTAAAGGAGCAATGACGTGTTCTTCAATTATCGAAATAATTGGTAAATTTGAAGATACAAGTTCTTTGGTGTCACAGGCAAGAAGTAGACGACAATCAGAAAAAATGTGTTTGCAGTAACAAAAGAAATGCAGTAAAATTGAATAATTAAGTAAATGGTGTGGTCACACAGTGCTGTCGATTGGCGGAAAACATACTAAACACTTTTAATGTCACATGTTTTACTCTCAATTCGAAATGAGTCCCTCGTAAAGATTTAATCTTAAAACATACCAAAAGGAACATTTATTGAAAGTTAAACAATTCTTCATCTATCTTCTCTCGCGTTAGACCACATCATCCACACATACTTATTACAGCGTTGGTCACATGACCAGACGCATGTACCATCTGTCTCTATTATAAATAAATTTTAGTAATTTAACATGTAATGAAACTTATACATGTAACTAGAAAAATAACTTTTAACTTATAAAAATGGTCTGTTAATTAAATAAAGTTTTGCAGCTTAGCTTTTAATAGACAAGAGAATTGAACATGCATTTCTTATCGTTGTATAAATGTCCTTCATTTTTATTCTTTAGATAAAAACTAAATTCTTTTAACAATCTTTATTCATTATCTAATTAATAATTTTTAAAAACTTTTCCTTGAATTTTGGACTTATCGGTATATAAAACGAAGTTGGTGAAGC
This sequence comes from Pardosa pseudoannulata, assembly GCA_032207245.1. Classification (NCBI taxonomy): domain Eukaryota; kingdom Metazoa; phylum Arthropoda; class Arachnida; order Araneae; family Lycosidae; genus Pardosa; species Pardosa pseudoannulata. Next base: position 5,914,176 of record CM063506.1, read on the forward strand.
TCCAGTTTTTTAAATTAATATTTGCAGGCGAAGTTGTGTGGAGTTGGAAATTTCTTGCAGTAAATAAAACTTTGTTTAAAGTTTACCCTTTTTAAAGGGGAGTGTGTGGGAGAAAATGGGAAGGAAAAGAAATAATGCTGTTATTTTTTGTAAGTTTAATATTAGACAGTCTTTATTCTTCACACATAGAATAATTTAAAACTCAAAACCTTTTTCAAGATATTTTAGTGTAAAGTCACCTAAAATTTAAGGGAAATGCATTTCGTTTAAGATATAAATAGACAAGCTTTTTAAATTTCGCTGCACGATAAAGATAATACCACTATACACATGATATCATTGGAAGAATGCCGTGCTATGCTTCCATAATGATAAGAGTTAAGTGTACGTGCCAGTTTCAACGATATGTAAGACATTCTGCCCTCATATCTAGAAAAACGTTTATGTTTTACTTGTTTTGAGTCACTTAAGAACCAAACCTTTTCATCTGATAAGATATGAAAAGTACTTGTTAGAAAAGCTCTGTTTAAAACTGTTTTCCCTAAATTGTGTGTGTAAATGATTACCGAGGTATGATAACTTGTTTTTTTAAAGGTTCTTTGGTGGATGTGTGAAGACTTTGTAACAAAAGAGGTTTATAAATGCAAAGAAAGTTAGGAAGTTTTTATTTGCTAAACCATTTAATTTACAATAGGTAATGTTTCCCAATATTTTTAAGAGAAATAGATTATTTTTGAAACAATTCTTATAGCACAAGGAAAAACTATATTTATATAAAACATTTTAACTGTAATATTTCGAAATATACTTTTATTTGACTTGTTTTGAAGCTCTAAAAAGACCTGGAACGTTAAAAATACTCTAATATTTCGAAATGTATTTTCATTTCACCTGTTTTGAAGCACTAAACAGACCTGGAGCATTAAAAATAGACTTAAAAATATTGAGATTTTAAATGTATTTTAAATATGAGAAGAAGTGATGCTCTTACATAAAAATATAGGGGATTATAAATGAAGTTCAAGTTTCACAACGTTTAAAAAAAAAGAGTTCCAGTGCTGAGAATAACGTCAAATTTGAAAAAAGTTTATCGGAGAAGGGGGAAACGGTATGAAAATCAAATAAGTGAAATTATTTTTATTAGTAATTTATGGCTTTGTAAGTGTAAGAATATTTAAAATAAAAGACTTGGCATGCACACGACATAAAAATGCAGGGTATACGTCATACGAAAGATAACACTCTGCTTCTAAAGGTTTATACAAGGCACATCCAGAAAGTAAGTTTCCCTATTTAAAAGAAAATAAGACACAATTTCAGGGACATATTTGTTGGCAACAAGTACAACAATGTTTCAGCTATTTTTCAACATAGCCACCAGAAGAATTGAGACACTTGTCGTATTGTGGGATCAACTTTTGTATATCTCTGTCGTAGAACTCTGCCGCATGTGAACGGAACCAGCCTTCCTGTTCCAGAACACCGTGCACATCCCTTTCCGTACCGACAGTGTTTGTTTGAATTTGGTCCTGACCGAAGATCCACTATGATGCTACTGCATTGACTGCTACTTGGTTTCTAAGATAAAGTGCGAAATCCAAGTCTCATTGCCCGTGACGATCCTGTCGAGGAACTCGTCGCCGTCCTCGTGATACTGTTGCAGAAATGTCAGTGCTGCTTTTAAGTATTAGATTTTTGTGTGCTGGTGTCAGTTTCGGCACATAGACCTGGTAGAGCTGACGATGAATTTCAATTAGCTCAATACTTTGTGCATTCAAGATCATCGACCGAACCTTGCAGGCGGCGGGAAAAGAAATTAAGAGTTTCCATTTCCGACCACTGTTACCAAGCTACTGGCAGGAGTCGGGACCTGTCTAGCTGGCATATGATTGATACGTCATAGATTTGTTATGCATGAGTAATTGACAATGCTAATTACACTTAATTTAAAGGAGAAAACATCGGGAAACTTACTTTCTGGATTCTCTAAATTGTGACTGTACGCCAGTGGATCCATATAAGTACAGTGAAGGATATTAAAAGAGGTATTGATCTGATTTTTGGCAAATGTATAGAGAAAAAATATTATTAAATTAAAAAAAATTAAGTGCAATTTAGGAGAGGCAGTAAAATTGAATCGGAATCAAATGAAGATGTAATCACAGCATTTCAGGAGGCGTCGATCAGTGGAGTGCAAACGGGCAAAGACCAAGAAATGGCCCAAACTTTGGAAATGCCTGTGGGCATGGTGCGTAAATTACTACGAAAAATCCTGTTTTGTTATCTATACAAAATTAAAAATGATAAGGAGTTGCTTGATGTTAGCTACCAGGGAGACAAATTTTTGTACTACACAGAATTGCAGAATATAGACAACGGAAAATCTGTTTGCAACTCACCCACTATTGCTTCCTTCTGTAAAAGAAACTATGTAGTACATGTTAATGACATTGTTTATCATAGGGCTCTATTATTTGGAAGTATAAGATACTAAAATCAGCCAAAAAATCTGATTAAAAATAAATAATCCTTTCATAAAGATGAGACTTACAAAAACATTCTTTGAAAATATCCCCAGTGCTTCAAATTTTCTTTACTTGCTACAGCATGTATAGTATGTATACAGAAATATAGCTATTGTAATCATCTACCATGTCTATTAGTGTCATGTATTATTTGTTGTTACCTATTGCAACGGTGTATTTGTTGTTACCCATTGGCAACGGTAGCAAACAGTAGTAATGATGTTGTGATGTTAAATAAAGTAGTTCTACGTTCTATGATGATGTGTACTCGATGTTCTCGATGTTTATACTATCTTGCATTAAATATATTTTATTTAAAACAATTTAATTTATACCTTTTTAAACAGTTCTTGTTGATGTTCACAACATTATACTACCGGTGATTAGACAAAAATACCACCACTTTATTAAAAAAACGTGCTTGTTATAAAAGTTTTTACTAATTTTTATACCAAACATTTAAATTAGCAATGTCCTGAAATTAAAAAAAAATAGTATACTTGGGATATTAATTGATGCCACCAATAAGGAGAAAATCATAAAGCTGAAAAAAACGTAAATTTTAAATTAAGAATCTTTAAAATATATGTTTTATTGAAATAATGTAAAATATGATTTCAAAAGGATGTATTTATTAGGAAGGGTATACCTAGCTTTACTTTTCCTAGACAAAAACCATTTCGTTTTTTTCCGTTGAATTTTGTTATTCTGTAGATCGTTTATTCTTTTGATAAGACAATGAACTTACAGAATAATCTCGACCCAAAAATATGAAATAAACTCAACTCATCCCAAAAATATGAAATAATTTTCTCAAAAAATACCAATCTACATGTATATTTCTTATAATTAATTCAAATGTTTGTAATTAAAAAATAATTTTATTTCATTAAAAATTTGTCTTTTTGTTGTGCTTCGGTATTTCAGAAATCCTTTTTCCAATTTTGATTTTTTAAACTTATTGATAACTTCAAAATGATTCTGATTCATAACATTCCTCAATTCTTTCAAATTTGGGACTTTAATAGTTAATGTGTTTGACATAAAACGGTATACGTCTTTAAAATCTAAAGTATATTTAAAAGTTACACAGGGTATAATTCTGAGAAGCAGCGAAAATGTCAAGAAAAATTTTTTAAAAATATCATGTAAACTAGTAAATGTTTGTGTTTATTGGCTCTTATAAATTATGAAAAAAAAACTTTCCAATAAATATTTAACAAGACTTATAATTAATTCAAATATTTGTAATCAAAAACTATTTTATTTCATTAAAAAGTTGTCTTTTTGTTGTGCTTTGATATTTCAGTAATACTTTTCCATATTTTGATTTTTTTTAACTTATTGATGACTTCAAAATGATTCTGGTTTATTACTTTTTCTCAATTCTTTCAAATTTTTGACATTAATAGATAATGTGTTTGACATAAAACGGTTATATCTTTAAAATCTAAAGTATATTTACAGGTTACAAAGGGTATAATTCCGAGAAGCAGCGAAAATGTCAGGAAGAAAATTTTAAAAATATCATGAAAGCTAGTAAATGTTTGTGTTTATTGTCTCTTATAAATTATAAAAACAAAAAAACTTTCCAATAAATATTTAACAAGACTTTAAAATGTTTACGGCAAGAAAACTTTATTTTGAAAATATTTCGCTCAGGAATTTTTAGTAAATTTGCGTACTATTATTTTACATGAGATATAATATGTGCTGTTTAATGGTAAGTAATTTTTATTACTTTGTAATTTTAGAGATATTATTAAATGAAACTTATAGATATCAATGTTAAAATTATATATCTTAAACTAGGATGAAAGTGTTATACAATTATTTAACGTATATCTTTTAATAGTTAAAATTTTAAATATTCGTATAAAAGATTTCTAATTTCTAATACTTCAAGTCAATTATAACATTTACCATAATGACTTCATTATAATAAATATTATAATTGACTTAATATCGATTTTTTAACACATGTAAATATATAATCCAGAACAATGATTCATTAATTAATTCCTGGGAAGAACTTTCCTGAAAATGTTACAGAGTAATGAGAATTCATTTCAATACGATTTACATATCATATATTGTAAAATTAAAACGTTGAACTTAGATATAATTTAAGGTAAGCCTTAGAGAAGGAAATATTTGTAATTAAAGATACGGTTTCTGGAAAAACCCGTGAGAATTATGCATTGACTTAAAAGAATAGGAATCTTTGAAATGCTGAATTTTAACAGAAGACACACACACACACACACACACACACACACACACATATACACATATATATATATATATATATATATATATATATATATATATATATATATATATATATATATATATATATATATATATATATATATATATATATATATATATATATATATACTAACATATAGCCCATCATATGACGGGATCAGTAAAATTTTTAATTTTCCAGAATTGTAAAGTATCCTATGAGGCAGGGAAAAATGTTTTTTTTGGCTGAGAATTATCTGGTACATGCTCAATAATTTGTTTATCTTCATACTCCTCTTAAGTTTCCCGATACTGTGAATGCAGTTTAAAATCACGTTGGATTCATTTAGTCAAACTGTGTAGTTATGTATAAGAAACAAACACACAAACGGACAAACATCTTAATTTTCAAAGATATATAATTTAAATGGATATTTATTAGTCCTTAAAATAGACTCCTAGACGTTTTTAAAAAAAATTGCTGTTAATATCGGTGATAAAATTTTCATTGCAACAAAAAATAATCGATGATTAAATTTAAAACTATCACATATGTACCTAATCTATTATTTAAGCCAAATATAGAAGAAAATTATTTAAGTAATATCTAAGTTCAATGATGAAAGGTATGAAAATAATGCAGACGATATTTAAATAATTTAAAATAAGAAATGATTAAATGCGATGTCTAAAGGAATGACGTCATAATGATAGAAAAAATGTTATTTTTAGTTATTTATAACGTGATAAATTGATAAATTTAAGCGCCTGCTCTTAACCGGGTAAAATAGGGCTTGAAATAATGGCATTAAACTCTCGAAAAGGGGAGAAGGGGTGGATTTCGAAAGTTTTAAAGACGACAGTATTTTTTGCTGTGATATGAATCATATTTATACCAATTTATTTTAGAATCAGATCGATAGTTTAGGAGAAGATAAACTTTACACTCTTTAAATGTTGCAAACACTAGCTCAACGATAATCCAATCTATTCATTCCAGGCTCAACCGCTTCATAAATTAAAGGATAGATAACTTAGGCTATTATTATATAGGGGATGTAAAGTATCAAAATTATTTAAAATATCTTGTTTTCCCCTTCTTATTACTTCACATCTATTTTCCCAGCCATGACTTGAATTGAGTGTCCACGACTTGAATTCTTCCAACGCATCTCCCAAAGCTAGTTCTGAATTACATGCTAAATTTCTGCCCACTCACCACATTTTCCAGCTGTCCCAGACAAATAACTTACTCCTACAATAACTAAATTTCTACAAGAACATTGACTAAGTTGATGGTATCTTGGGAAAAGAATTCGTCTCTTTTCGCTGTGGAGCCGACTTTGTCTTTTCATGTATGATTCCATCAGAATTATGTCATTTTCGTCTCTCTGAAATAAAAGTTTAAGTTCAACTACGAAATCACAGCTTCTTTTATTGGAATAGTGTCACGACTGCTTAATTTTAGTTAGATATCCATAGGATTCTCCTTGTCCATCAAGTTCGGGCAAGTAAAAATAATAGGGGCTAATTCTGAGAGACCGGTGGATTAATTTTCGTCTTGTTACACACACATATGCATATATACATATATATGTATATATATTCATATATACTTATACGCGCGCGCGCACACACACACACACATATATATATATATATATATATATATATATCATAAGACGGATTTCACGATGAGTGGTTGCAGTCATGGCCCATAAAAAATATACCGCTTTAGACAAATACCTTTGTTAACAGGATGCTGGAGGACGGGTTCCCACTTCATTATAGGGACAGAACAAACAGAGGGAACAGCTTACATGAAGTTATATGTAAAGGGACCTTAACACCTCAGTCAAAATCTCTGAGAAAATCTCTAGGAAAATGTGCTTCCGTAGCATGTATCTCCTTTTTGTTTAGGAATTTTTTAAATTGGCCGCCAGGGCAATACAGAATTATAATTGGTCAGATTCCTTCTCTGAGGGCGTGAACTGTAGCCTCAGTTGTCAATTTTAGGTTAAGGGTTAAAAAGGGGAAAGCTAATGGATGAGGGTTTTTTTTGCCTTAAGATTTTTTTCCCTTTTAAGATTTGAGAACCCCTGAGAATATTCTAGGGTCATCTTTGGGGTTTTATACAAAATACCTATATTAGCTTCCCGATCTATTTTACTTTTCCTTACATATATATTTATATGTATATAAATGTAATGATATTTTAACCTAAAACAAACCAAAGTAATTATAAATGTAATTTAATATAATTTTCAAGCAATTTTATTTTTGAATTGCAAACTTTAGTATTTGTTCTTTTTGGAAAATTGGCGACTTCGCATACACCAAAATTAATTCTTACTTGCTTCAACGCTTCTTAAATTACTTAATTACGCCTCTTCCAGTGTCATCTTGTATCTAACAGGTTCACACACCTGCATCTTAGCTTCTATGTATTTGTTTTTCGCTTCAGAAGCCTAGAGGCATACTGTCCTAACAAACCCTAAATTTTTATTCCGAATTTTCCCGTTTACTCTCATTGGTTACCGAAGACTGAACCCAAGCTAATGTGAATCCTTTATTTTTTTTTAAACTTTTGTGATGAGTTAAAATGCCTATCACTTTTATGTATTTTTATTTATTACGTTTTCATATGAAATGTATAGGTCTCTCTAAAATTTTTGTGAAATACTTTTTAATTTTTTCAGTACGGTTCTAAAATAAGTCTTTTCTAGAATAAAGTTAATGTACTGGAATGTAAAACCTCTAGACTCTTTCTGGCATATTTTGGAATTTTTATTCTGGTTTAAAAGGAAATATAATACTCAAAATATCACGGAGTGGGTCTGAAGAAAACTAGAATATGCAGTAGAATTTTAAAAACATGTCAATGCGATGCGGTTCATCAAATTTCATTTTTCGAAAATTCAAAGAACGTTTAAAAAATGAGAAATACTAAATATGAGCCACTTAGTTTTTATATTTAAAAATATGCTTATGCTGTAAGAGGAATATATTTTTTCACATGAATTACGTACAGTATTTTACAAATTTAAAACTATACTTTTGAATTTTTATTTACATATATGGACAACAATAAAAAGATTTCAAAGGTATTTAAAATTTTAGTATTTTCCTACATTGCTCATATGTATGCATTGATACATATGTTTTATTTGAAGTTTAATTATTAGTTGGAAAATGATTAATTTTAAGCTTTTGAATTATTTATTTATATCGTTTACCCGTTTATCAGTACAGTAAATAAATATACGCAAGTAAGCCTAAAAACTGACATCAAACTTAAATAGCGCTACAAAATATAGTTAATAGTCATTAAACTAAAAATGCTTTCAAAAATATTTTTTAAATATACAGATACAGAAGATTATCTCAGGACATGAATCATTTGACTTCTGACTAGAGCAGACAAACATGATCTTTTTGCTGCAGTTAGCACAACCTACCTAAAATGATTTATTTTGTATTAATGAATGTTGGTGGAGTAAGAGAAAACAAAATGAACTACTTTGTCCCTGGCTGGGTTTCCTTTGTTATTTCACACTTAGAGAGAAAGGGGGAAAGGGAGGAAGTGAGAGAGAGGTATTGAGTGAGATGTAGAGATATGTAGAGTGAGAGAGAGAGAGAGAGATTGACAGAAAGAGAGTGAGAGATTGAGAGCGTGTGAGTGAGGATTAGCAGAGAAAAGAGATAGATAGATAGAGAGACAGACAGACTGAAAGAAAAAAAGACAAGATATATTGAGAAGGAGACTGACTGACAGAAAGAAAGAAAATAGATAAATAGAGAGAGACTGACAGACTAAGAGAGAGAAAGAGTGAGACAGGATGAAAGTGAGGCAGACCAAAAGAAGGAAAGAGTAAGACAAAGTGAGAAAGAGACAGATTGACAGAATGAAAGAAGGAGGGAGTAAGAAGGGAGGCAGACAGACTGACAGAGAAAACAGACAAAGATATATTGAGAAAGAAAGGAAAATAGATAGATATAGACAGACTAAGAGACAGAAAGAGTGAGACAGAGTGAAAGTAAGGCAGACTAAGAGAAGGAAAGAGTAAGGCAGAGTGAGAAAGAGACAGACTGACAGAATAAAAGAAGGAGGGAGTAAGATAGGAGACAGACTGACAGAGAGAAAGAATGAGCTGAAGTGAGACTGACAGAATAAAATGAAAGAGTGAGATGGGAGAGACATTGAGGATGTTGGGACGGAATCTCAACCACAACCAGCATCCTTCCCTGATTTTTATGTGGCAGTCTAATGATTAATTTTTTGATATCCGAGAATCCCAACCCCTGCCTTCCAATAGTTATTCTTTTGCAGTACCTTAGGTCCTCAATAAAAATCTATGTCCAATGCTAATTTAAATGCCTTGAAATAAAATATAGCTCCTCTCTATTATTAATCCTAATTTGACTATTCTCTATACTGTTATTCCAAATTGATTAATTTGGAATAACTTTAGATAAAATTCCATAATAGTGATAACATTTATTAAATATTGTTTAAATTATTATTCTGTTTACATACTTAGCCTAGTTGCTTATTTTGTATAATAAGTAATTCTGGATGATTTAGTAAAATCTATCTGATAATGTTGATTAATTTAAGAATGCGAAACGCATAGTACAGACAGTATTATTCTCGTCACTAGATTACACTCCTATTTGTATTGCTCATGAAGGGATTCAGAAGAACTCAATGCATTTCTAGAGATTTCTTCTGACAAAGCCGAACAACGGACAAATGGTAGGACGTTGCTCTTCGTTTCCAGAGACTACGTGTTCGAGTCACATTTCTTGCATGGATGTTCATAGACGCTCCAAATCGGCTTTAGGCATTAACTCGAAGCCTCATTAGCCCTCGTGTAGGAAAACGGTAGACTATGGCTCTCCAAACCAATCTACTGCTGAAGGAAAAACTCCCAAGATTTGCCATGCTGAAAGTGATGCCTTCAACACATTGTACAAACACAGTTTACCATCTTATAAAATTTAGGAACTTTAAGGGTCTGAAAGGTTTTAAACCTCTACTCAACAGTGTAAATGTGTTCTTATTTCAACTACTAACAACTTAATATTATTACAATTAAAAATCTTTTTACCAGCTTTTAATAGCATTTTCAAATTTAATATTTTCAATTAATAAATATTTTTTTTATTTTAAAATAATAAATAAATAATGTATTTATCTGGACAAAATTTTAAAAATATTTTTGAGACATCATTCGCTATCCGTAAAGTATTTCAAGTTCTAATGAAATTATAAATCTTAATTTTATATTATATTGATTAGAAATGCATGTTCCATAGAATGAATTTATTACATTTAAAATTTAACATCAATAGTTATTGATAATTGAAAGGTAATTGAAATTTGAAAAACAATAAATATACAATTTTTAATTTTATTTTAATAAAAAAGATTTTTGAAACATTAAAATTTCCACAAAATATTAATTTATTCTATAGATAATAAATAGTTATTCAAACAGGGAAGATTTCAAGCAGATAGATTGAATACATTTTTTTTAATCTTAAGGATGGGGGTGAAATTTATAGTTTTGAAAAAAAAGTTTGTAATGTTAAAATAGTGAAAAAGTGACATATACACTGAAGAATAAAAAAAATGGTATAGGTATGAGTATGCAATTAAACAGATAAGGGACAAACTGTGGCCTTGCAGACGACAACGCTTATATAAGACAACTAGTGTCTGGCATAGTTATTTGATCTGTTACTGCTACTATAATGGCCTGTTATTAAGATTTAAATGAATTTGAACTTGGTGTTGTAATCGGTGTACGAGAGATGGGGCATAGCATCTTCGAGGTAGTGACGAAACTTATATTTTCCCGTACGACTTTTTTACGAGGTACCGTGAATATCGGGAATAGAATAAATCATCAAATCTCCTACATAGCTGCTGCCGGAAGACGATCGCGCAAGAGCGGGACCAACTACGACTGGGGAGAATCATTAAACGTGACAGGAGAGCAACTCTTTCTGCAAATTTCTGCAGATTTCAATGTTGGGCCATCAACAAGTGTCAGCATGCTAACCATTCAACGAAACATCATCGATATGGGATTTCGGAACCGAAGATCCACTCGTGTACCCTTGATGACTGCACTACGCAAAGCTTTACTCCTCGTCTGGGCCCTTCAACACCGACGTTGAACTACTACTGGAAATACTTTGCGTTGTCTGACGAGTCTAGTTTCAAATTGTGTAGAGAAGATCGACGTGTACAGGTATGGAGACAACATCATGAATCCATTGAACCTTGCATGTAAACAGGGGACTGTTGGAGCTGGGTGAGGCACTGTGGTGGTATGTGGCGCATGCATTAGGAGGGATATGAGACCCCTGATATGTCTAGATACGACTCTGATAAGTGACACGTGCGTAAGCATCCTGTCTGATCACCTGTACCCATTCATGTCTATTGTGCATTTCGATGGACTTGGGGAATTCCAGCAGGACAATAAGACACCCCACAAGTCCAGTATTGCTACAGAGTGGCTCCATATACACTCTTCTGACTGTAAATACTTCCTCTGGCCACTAAAAATTCCAGACATGAACATTATGGATCATATCTGGGATGCCTTGCAATATGCCGTTCAGTAGACATCTCCCCCACCTCATACTGTTAGGGATTTATGAACATCCCTGAAAGATTCATGGTGTCAATTACCCCCAGCACTACTTTAGCATTAGTTCAGTCCATGTCACATAGTGTTGCGACACTTCTGCGGACTCGTGTGAGAACTACGCGATATTAAGCAGGTGTGCTGGTATTTTTTTTTTTTTTTTTTGCTCTTCAGTGTATAATAAACTTAATGTTCTTAAAATCTTCCAGATACATGAGAAGTGTTCATTTAGATAACTCCAGATTTCATTTTTATGTTTTTCGTTTCTTCTTTGAGACTGTCTGACTTATAAAGTTTGAAGATCACTTCGTTTTTCAGCAAACTTTACATGGGTTACATCAGATTTCCAGAATATTAACAACTTATGTGAAAAAACGAAAAAAAGTTAGAAAAGGTAATACAAAACTTAGAAAGATTAATTTAATTTGATATATAAGTCATGATATACACACATTTACAGCATTTACAAAATGTTCTTTTATATTATACAAGCTAATGATATTTGTTCAAATTTAAAAGATATCCTGGACGCAAACTGAAACGAATGAAATCTGAAAAAAATATTAATTTGAAGTTTTTATTATTTGTGAAACTGTCATATCATGCAAATAAGGTAGTGCACTATACCTTTCGCCCCAATAAAGAAAGCGGAAAATAATATTAAAATTTGCTAAAATGTTCTAATTTGTCTACACAAAAATTTAAAAAAAATTTGGAAGATTAAATTCTTGTTATCATTTAAGAAAATAAATAAAGGAAAAATATGAATAAAATGTTTTTTATGTAGATAGAAAAATATTCCAGGGGATCAATAAAATAAACCCTTTCAACAATTCATTCTGCATTAAAATCCCACTTTGTTGAACTTTGAATCCAAGAAATTATTTTCACATTTGTCTCATAGATGGCGCTAATAGATCTTTCACAAATCGTGAAGAAGATGGAAAGTCGACCTAAGAAAAAATATTAACTTATTAGCTTCTTAATGACATTTTTGATTACAGTATAAGTAGGAAGAATACTTATTAAGCTCTAATTAAGAGCATTTGAATTATTACTCAGGCCATTTCTTAAATTTTTGAGAGACGTGTTATAAATGATCGGTTAGTTAACAATTAGAAGAATAATGAAGGAGACCTTCTGACAGATCTCTGTTATAGTATAAATATTAAAAGAAGGGGGCTGGTTTTCTTAACAAGCTTGCATTTTGAAAAGGATTTTGATGACCAAGTGCATTAGAGAAACTTATTTTTCTTTGTATAAAAAATGACTGAATTTTCTTTTAGGTACAGCTCAATTTTTGGAATTTATTTTTTGTAGTTCGTAATTTTAGAAGAATGTTAGGTACTTTCGTTATATTTAAAATTAAAAAAATATTGTATAAATCAGAATTTCTTTATAAATATCAGGGCTGGATTCAGTCACTTTGGGGTTCAAGACATATTTTCTTACCAAGTCCCCTACCTCTCCCACAAGACATTTAGCACACAAAATATACAAAAATAAATAAAAGAAAGCTAAATAATGTGAAAAACTAAAAAAAATCTTAAATTTTTTATTAATAAAATTGTTTAATACTCAAAAACAAATTTAAGTTTATATAGAAAAATTTGAACAGTTTGTTATAAATAAAAAAAAATAATTGTAAAAAATTATTGTATTGGATGTCAAACAATACTAAATATTTAAATCTGAACAAATTTTGTTTTAAATTTTATTTTCTAGTTTTAAATTAAGTAAAATTATCAACTATTTCCTCATAATATTTTCAAAAGAGCTGAAGAATTTAATAGGGAAAATGCAGACTTATGTAATATTTATAATAGGTAAAAAATAATTAATGTAAATAATTTTCAGTCTAATACTAGCACTGCCAGAGTTTCGGTCTTCCTAAAACAGGGGGATGGGTGTAAATTATGCCGATTAATATAAATTCGTTTTATTAAAAAATAGATTGTATTTATACGCAATGACATTTATTCGTTTTTAGATATTATATTATTATAATAATCGATAAAAAATTATAAGATATTAAAATATAATTTTTTTTCTAACTCAATTGGCAATACAGGCACTATATGCCTTTATGCTAATACAAGGCTGCTAAGCTGTTATCCATTTAGCACCAAACGAGTAGCACGTGTTCGTGCCACCTTCACTAATTCCGGCGTCAAGAGATCCGCTAAGCATTCAGTAGTCTTCCAAATTCTCTCTCCCACAGTGCTCGACTTCTGCGTTCGCTCGTGGATTGCTATTGCGGCGCGACGTGTGCTCTTCGGGTTCTTCGAAGGGTTTAGTGTAAGGTCGAGTGGCCCAGTATTTGCGATCTGCCCACCACCGCCGGGATAAGCCTGGAGGGCTTCACGGCCATATGGGCCCAGTTTGGCGCTTGATTGTGTACCTTAACGTATGCGAATAACGGACGCGAACAGCATTAAGCCCGCTGGGTAGTCATAATTTAGAAACAGATACCAAGCAAAAGACCCCTAGGCTTGGCCTGCCACACTCAGAGGTATCGTTTGAGAACTTAGAGCACACTGTTACCATGAACATATTTTACGTGCCCCAGTCACCTTTAACGAACACAAATATAAAAAATTATAAATAGTTAGAAAAATAATAAATAACTTCAATGAAATTATTTAATTTCTTACCATTCAAGATTTCTTACACAGTTTAGGCGCAGTTCGGGCAACTATCTCTCTCTCCCTCTACATATACATATATACATATTCGTACATGCATACATACATACATGTATGCATATGTATGTATGTATATATATATATATATATATATATATATATATATATATATATATATATATATATATATATATGTTGAAATGTGTGTGTAATATTAAAATCCCTTATTTACATATTTTAATATTAATTTAATTAACTTCCGTTCATAAATTACGTTATTGGGGTTTGCGCTGTAATTCCGATCTTTCCCTCCAGACGCGCTATAGACTTAATTCAGTCTCTGTCTGGACTTCTTTGACAAATACTAAACGAGTTCTCCTAAATCATGGGTATTTTCTATTACGTGATCAAATGTTCTTAGGGATTATTCGTAGTCTTTTTACCTGAGAAATCCCTACTTAAAAAATGTGCATGATGTTATCGAAGCTTTTGCCTGTTGTATTGATTGATGAATCGTCACCAGAAATAAAATGTATTGTTCTTTTTTGATGAATCTCTCCCCTCTTACACACACACACACACACACACACACACACACACATATATATATATATATATACATATTGTACATTTTTTTACATATTGGTATTGCACAGTTACATAAAATATCTATAGTTTTGTGTCCACTCTTGGAAGCTTAGTAGTGAACACTTTTTTGCATATGCACAAATTCATTAATATTTTATTTTCATAGACTTATGGGTATAAAATTAAGAAAAGTCCAAAAATTTATTTCAGTTTTATAAGTAACTTTTTGAGAAAAGTGGACACAAAATAGTTTTTGGGTCAAAGTGACTCATCCAGCAGTTCTAGTGTTAAAAAAGGAACAAATTAAAGTGATCTCTCATCTTAGCTGTTAATGGGGACCAGAGCCTTCCGCGAAAGCTGAAAAACCGAGAAGTAGGATCTGCCCCTACGAATTTTCGTGTATGCAGGTACACGAATGTTTTAAATATGTAAACAGTATTTATACTTTACACATTTAAAACCAAAATTACAACAAATCACGTATATACTTAAACGTATCAGTGCTAATTAATAAGGTTTATTACATAACTTTATACAGTAATAAACATGAATCAACATTGATTTCTGAGAGAAGCGAAGAGTCTTGTGTTGATGGGGAAGGAGAGGCTCTCACTTGACTCGTAGACGCTTTAAACTCACTCAGAGAATCTTCTGCTGAAGACACTGACATTAGAGCCAAAAGCTTTACCTTAGAGATGAACATGTTGGTAGGTAGTTGTTGTCTTTGTTTTTTCTCTCATTGTTCAATATCTCACCGCAAACCAATCACGCGCCTTTATAAGAGAGCCCGTGATATGTACTATGAGTCAACTCATCTTTGTTTGACATGCAGGGATCCTTCTCTCTCGAACATCAACATGAAACAACGCTCCTTTCCGCAATAAGGCTGCCGACATGGTTGTATTTTTTCATTTTTATTTTTTGATGAATATTTTGGAAAAAGCCGCGAAGCACTGAAGCTGAAAAACATGAAGCACGAAGTGGCGAGGGAACACTGTACAAACAAATACGAAAACTATTAGAGTGTTATGATGTTTCAAAGGCCAAACCTTCTATATAGAAAGCTACATATTTTTGTTTATTATATACTAGCATATAGCCCATCATATGACGGGATCAGTAAAATTTTTAATATTCCAGAACTGTTAAGTACCCAATGAGGCAGGTAATAAATGGTTTGTTTTTTGGCTGAGAATTATCTGGTTCACTCTCAATAGTTTATTTATCGTCATACTCCTCTAGAGTCTCCCGATCCTGTAATGCAGTTTAGAATCACATGGAATTCATTTAGTCAAACCATGTGGTTATGTATAACAAACAAACAAACTTCTTAATTTCCAAATATATATAAATTAAAAGTTAGATATTTAGTAGTCCTCGACTTATATGAAAAGAATTTATTGTTAATACCGATGATAAAATTTTCATTACAACAAAAAATAATCGATGATTGAATTTAAAATTATCACTTATATACTTAATCTATTATTTAAGTCAAATATAAAAGAAAATTATTTGCTTAATATGTAAGTTCAGCGATAAAACGTATGAAAATAATGCACGCGATATTTAAATAATTTAAAACAAGAAATGATTATATGAGATGGTTAAAGGAATGACGTCATAATGCTAGAAAAAAAATGCTATTTTTACCTATTTATTACGTGAATAAATTGATAAATTTAATCGCCTGCCCTTAGCCGAGGAATCCATTCCAGGTACAACCGCTTCAAAAATTTGCCGACAGACACCTTAGGCTATTATTATATAGGGGATAGTTGTACAGCAGAAAAGTAAACTATCTTATTTACAAGTCTTTTCAAAAGAGAAGTTTGTCCGATCCATCAACATTTATTTCATTCATTTAAGCGATATTCCTTCCCTGATAAACATGATAAAATTTAAATATCTCTGATTTTGTTTCCAAACTTGTCTCCATTTATAGTTATATGCCACTTGTATTTTTGCTCTTATAAAAGTTTACTTAAAAGAATTTTAATTCTACATGAAAGCAAAAAGTTAAGAACAGCTAATACTTTTCATGGAGGCATTTTGCGCTTGAAAAATTTTTGTAATGAGTTTCGATGTTAAAGTACGTTGCTGACCATGTAGAATTAAAATCGTGAAGGGTGTTAGTTTTCATTTCACGCTTCAGCACAGGACACCACGGTGTTTACATAAATATTGGATTTTTTTCAGACATGTAAACCTTAAGATTCCATATTTCGTGGTCTATTAAAGACGAAATTTGTATCAACGATGTAGGAAAATTTTAAAACAATCAACTATTCTTGAACTGTAAATTATATATGTTTTGAATGTACAGTACCAAAATAGAAATGTTCCAATAGTTAGGTATGTTTTAAGCCATTTTGAGTTGTTTAAAATATGTAACAATCTTTCACCGTTTTGGGTCTGGTATCGTACTTATAGTGCATAAAAATAGATTTTACTCTATTAAAATAAATTACAAACTGTTCCTTGAGATCCTGGTGTCTTCTCTAGCCTTGTGCTTAAATCACTTATCTCATGATTTGACTAATCGAGGGCTATACGTGTATGAAATTATTCCTTCAAAACGGATTCCTGTTCCAAGGATGATTTTTATGTCTAATATACATTCATCCAAGAGAAAATTATTATTTTATTTTATATTCATTATAAGTATTTAACGTGTTTTTTCCTTTACCTTAGTTTAAGTTTCGTTTTCTTTGCTGTTAAATTTGGTTGTTTTACAACCAAAGTTAGAGTTACTCAAGATAATCCCAGTTTACGTTTTATTTTTTAAACTTTTGACTCCAAAACTTATTTTAACTTTATCTTAACTGTCACTCCAAATTAAATGAAATATGTTATTAATTGAGATTAGATTCCTATTAAGTTTTTTTTTAAACCAAAGGTGGAATCAATAGATACTACGTACGATCTCGTCTAATAGTTGTTCCAAACCAAATGTCAATTCTCCAAACAAATAATACAAAGAGGGACCTTTGTTAGCACGAATGTAGTTACTTATACTAATAGTGTGCTCAACAGCGTCGATTCTTGCTTATAATGAAAGAACACCTATGAAAGTCTGGGATGCATGCACTTACTCCTTAAAAGACATATTAGTAGCTAAGAAAAGTAAATTTTTATAGCATGTACCATACACATAGAATGAGATTTAACTTCTTAAAGGCTATTTCAAGCAAAGTGTTTCAAAGTCTTGAGTGGCAGTGAAAACATCATTGTTTCCAGTATAATCATCCATTAAAACAAAACCAAAAACTGTGTCAAACCAAAAATGCGAGGTTGAAATGAGCAAGAATGTGTCCTCTATATCGCACTATAATCACATTATAATGGTTAAGATTTAGGGATAGTGTTACTGTAACAATAAGTTACATTCGGTTCAGCTCTTTTTACCTCTTCCAGTGAATCATCGTCAAAGACATACCAGAACAAGACCGGTTTGAACTAGAAAGAAACTTCGGACTTCTCCCAACCAATGGAAGTGTCCGTTGGTTTGGGGGATTCTGACCCTCCGCTGTTCTGGAGTGGATCCCTCTTTTTTTTCTCCTCGAGGCACTCGTTTCTGCTCTAGACAAGGTTATGACCAGAGGAGAGTAGAAGGTGAAACGCTGCTGGCATCCGCGGTGATATAGACATTTTTTGGAACGTCACGAAAAAAAAATGAAAAAACGAAGCCATGATGGTTAGACCGATGCCGAATCCAGAGTAGTTTCCTCTATATACAAATGATAAGTTGTATTCCAGTTGTATTCCTTAGGCCTTTATTTAATCGTAAAAATCATTTAATCAAGATACATTTGTCCATGTATTTTTTAATGAGTTTAGATTTCTTCTTTCTCAAACACTAGGCCAACGTAACATTATTTTTACAGTAACCTTCCTTAGCAATTTAGTTCTAAGCCACGAAAGCTACTGTCTTCCGCCATCCTGTAAATCTCAGATGTTGCTAGCTTGATATAGAGCTCCATTGTTTCCTCAGACAATTAATCATAAGTTATTCCGTCATTTGATAAATTGGGACTCAGTTTACACAGATTATATCTTGCAAAATCATCAATGAAATGTAAATTATAGTTGTTCTGTTTAAAGTTGCTTTAAAGCACATTAGTTTCTTGTTGCACTGACTTGCCGGTTACACATGCATACATGCATATCTATAAGTCATTTTTATCCGTGAGTAATATAGGGCGATACCATTTTGCAGTTGAAATATGTCACAGGTGATTTCCACGTCATAATTACACCAGAAGTCGCCTGTGATATATCTCGACTACAGTATGGTGGCACCTGTATTTAAACTTCGAACAAATTCTCCCGAGCAAAAGATCGTGAGAATTTTCTGAGAATGGTTGACGAAACAAACGTTTTAGTTCAGAAGTATAGCTCCAAATATCTTTTATTACTTACTGGCTGAGATTAGAAAACAGCTTTTGCTTATAGACCCCTGTATTACTTTTAGTATTATGATGCCATTACCCTAGCGATCTAATCGTTGCTAGGAGACACTCTAGTAAGAAGATTTCTCTGACGGAGAGGTTTAGACCACAAAGTGTATTGACAATTTTAACTTTCCAAATCCCCCGTTACTGTATACGAATTGTAAGTATGACTTAATGACCTCATCTTAAAATAAAACTCTTTTTATCTTACCTTAACACACATAAATCAGGTTTTTTTCTCAACGAAAAGCTCAGTAACTACGCAGTTAAAAATATCCTGGTTTTCTTTTCTAGAGTAATTTAAATGTATTCGTGTACAAATTATTTAATTGCATTCTCTATGCTTATAAATCTATATCCTACAAAGAAAAAAAAATGTTATAACCATCGATGCGTGATAGAATACATCTCCGTTGGAAGATATTAACAAATCTTGCTGACCTATCCATGAATATGAATATTCATTAGCTTTTTTACGATAAAACAGAAAAAAGAGAATCTTGATTTTAGGCATATGAATCCATATTTATCTTTTATGAAGAAACATTTATTAATTAAATTAGAATTAAAAAGTAAAATTTTCTACTTGGTTCGATGCACATTAATTTAAATGCTAATCCATTGTTCTTTGGTTAATATATTTCGAAACCTATGAATAATTGATTTGAGGACGACAGTGTTACATATTTATGAAATGAAAGCTCATTAATCTTAAAAAATAGACACATTACTTTGAATGTAAATTAATCTCTTAAAACCAAAGAATATGAGAATATATATATGTATTTTCTATAGATGGAATAAGCAATGTTCCAGGAAAAGATGAAAAATTCATGAATTTATCAAAATTTGGTAATATCCCGCATGTATTGAATTAATGATTAACACCAGAAAATAGATATTTTGCATTTACTTTCAGTCAAGACTGAAAAATTGAGTACATTTTTGTTTTCTTCCGCTGTTAAATGAGTTGATGCTCTCTATAAATGCAAACCAAACACCGAGGATATGTTGCAATGCTCAAGAGAGTAAAATTAAACTAGAAAATGACAAAATAAATACACAGGATAATAGCGGAATACATTTATGCATATAAAAAGGTAATTATCCGTAACTTTAAAAATACTATTCCGTATATTATACTGGGAAGTACTTTGAATAACCATAGATTTTAATAAGTTTATTTCCATTTTTAAAATTAACCGAGTCAGATGCTTTAAACAGTACACTTTTATCTTTTAATGTATATTGCTGTGTGTTTATCTTGCACCGTTTCCATCTTAAATTTATATTTTAAAAATGAAGATTTATTTAGTTTTGGCGTAATAAAGGAGATGCATCATTTCCCATAACAGCAAATTAGAATTCTGAATAATTACGGTCTATTATTTGACTTTTTACGATCAATTATGTTATGTGTTCTGTTCTGGAAAAAGACTATACCGGGAGATACTTTCGGATTTTCAACTTTTACTGTGAATCAGGCATTCTTGAACATATTTATATAATACTTTTTTTTAAACACGCCATGAAATAGGTAGAATTTTAAAATGATGAAACCTCTCATTGGTTGATTTTATCTTCAAAGTACACATAGAAACAGTTAAAATTACATTAAAGTTGCAGGCAGAATTTTGCTTTTAAGTACCTTTCTTCTTTCGTCCGAAATATGATTCATTAATATGAAAATAATCTTTTACTTTGAAATACATATAAAGTCATATGCAATGTGTTTAATTATCAAGAGTTCCTTTGACCACAACTCATGTTATTTCTCGTACTTAAGAAGGAAGTGGATATATTATTTGTTGCTTGTTTAACTTTAAATGGGAATAATGCATTCTTATACACATTCGCGTTATACTAATTTTTAGATGCATCATGAAATTCATTTTCAATGATAATATTAATATTGTTAAGAATGCTGTAAACATATAATTTGTATGGTATCTCGCCAAATTGGTGCAATATTGGCTCCTTAGCGGAGTTTTGGGAGACTCATTTTCGGCACCAAGTTTAGCGATTATCGCCAAATTTGGCGACTTGAAGACATTTGCTGCCAACTCCACTTTCTGTGGATTTTACTAGAAGCTTGTGAAAATTTCCAGAAACCTGAAAGTTATATAAAGGCCTGTGAATTCTCATAAAAATCCTTCATTGGATCTCCCAGGATCCGGCCCCGTTGGAGCGTTTGCCTCCCCCCTCAACTGCTAACTCTTAACATTTTCCCTGCAGCAGCTAGTGCTGCGGCCACACTTTGGTGGGTCAACTTCTAAGACTGCCATTGGTCGATACTCCTAAATTCTATTGGCTTAGAACTATCCCTTTTGGATCTTGTAGTAATCTCCTCGCAAAGCTCAGCTTTGAGAGATTCAGCTTTCGTGATCCTGTAGCTCTGCTATCTCCTTTCTTTTTCTCATTTTATGAAAAAAAAAACTTTATACTTTTTACCTAACTGTGTCAACTATACTGAAAGTTTAAACCCTAGTTACGACTATATTGAACTCGTAATGAATTTGTGAATTTTAGGATCTTATTTTTAATTGTATTACTATTATTATCATTACTTTCTCTTGCCAAAATTCAAGCAACCATTGCCTATTTTATTCCCTTCCCCAGTCGTAGCCAAATTATAATCATTAGTTGTTTGTGTAATCTCCTATGTAGCTCAGAACTAGAGGGCTAGGCCCAGGAAGTTCTACGCACCACTTTCACTGAGTCACTGAGTCATAAAAATCCATTCACGATCAGGTCTGGTGAAAGTAGGACCTGTGTTAATGCTCTCCCTATTGCTCTGAAAAAGTTCGTCCAAAAGTCTGCCAAGTTTTATCGCCATCCTTTGTAATTGTGATGCATTTGGCGTGTTAATAAATTGTTATTGTTTTTGTCTTAGCCAAAGTCTATTCAATCAACGAACTTTACCATAGAATTTCACAACAGTATTTTATTTTTTCATCTGTCGTCATCTGTACATCCCAACCGTAAGCGAAGAAAAATCATTTTAATCATTATAAGGTGTAGCACATTTTTTTTTATTTCTACATAACTAAAGATCTAACACAAATAGAAGAAAATAGATAAGAATGGCAAATGGCCAAATGTATTTAATAGGGGTATATAAAGGCATAATTTCTACTATAAGTTTTATCATACAGGAAATTTAAGCATTTTATTCTAATGATCACTATGTGCTAAATAACATGTTGAATTGGCTTAAAAATCTGTCATATTTTTGAAGAGAAGAAAAATCCTTTTAATCATTATAAGGTGCATCATTTTTTTTATGTCTACATAACTGGAGATTTGAAACAAATAGAAGAAAATAAACAAGAAAGGCAAATGCACAAATGTATTTAATAGGGGTCTATAAAGGCATAATTTATACGATAAGTATTATCGTACAGGAGATTTAAGTATACCTTTTAATGATCACTGTGTGCTAAATAACTTGTTGAATTGGGTTAAAAATCTGTCATATTTTTGTAGCGAAGAAAAATCTTTTCAATAATTATAAGGTGTATCAAATTTTTTAATCTCTACATAACTAGGGATCTAAAACAAATAGAAGAAAATAAAAAAGAAAGGTAAATGCCCAAATGTATTTAATAGGGGTTTATAAAGGCATAATTTCTACGATAAGTATTATCATAGAGGAAATTTAAGCATACCTTTTAATGCTCACTATGTGCTAAATAACGTGTTGAATTGGGTTAAAAATCTGTCATATTTTTGTAGCGAAGAAAAATCCTTTTAATAATTATAAGGTGTATCAAATTTTTTAATCTCTACATAACTAGGGATCTAAAACAAATAGAAGAAAATAAAAAAGAAAGGTAAATGCCCAAATGTATTTAATAGGGGTTTATAAAGGCATAATTTATACGATAAGTATTATCATAGAGGAAATTTAAGCATACCTTTTAATGCTCACTATGTGCTAAATAACGTGTTGAATTGAGTTAAAAATCTGTCATAATTTTGTAGCGAAGAAAAGTCCTTTTAATCATTATAAGGTGAAGCGAATTTTTTTTATGTCTACATAACTGGAGATCTGAAACAAATAGAAGAAAATAAAAAAGAAAGGTAAATGCCCAAATGTATTTAATAGGGGTCTATAAAGGCATAATTTCTACGATAAGTATTATCGTAGAGGAAATTTAAGCATACCTTTTAATGATCACTCTGTGCTAAATAATATGTTTAATTGGGTTAAAATTCTGTAAAATTTTTGTATGCTTTTTATCTTTTAGTGTGGCTTCGCTTCATAACTATTAAAACGTATAAGTCAATACAAATAAAATATTTCTAAATACTGAAATGATGTGAAATCATCCCAACCTACAGCAATATTGATTTTATTGATTTAATTCAAATCGACAATGTTTCAGAATTGTGTTTGTTAGCGTAGTTTCACTAAAATATATTTATAGTGAAAATAATTCAATACCAGTTAAACAAATTTTTAATTACTGAAATCCTTGATACTATGCTGATTTGATCATGAAATGTGATATACATGACCCCCAATCTACTGCAATATTGTTTTTACCGCGTTAGATCAATTCTTTGTTTTGATACTGTGCTCTCTAATTGTGCTTTCATTGAGTTAATCATATATAGTAAATAAATAAATTTCTAATTAATGAAATCAGGATATTATCCCAAACTAAAATAATATCTCTCTGGAACGTTAAATCAGATCTATTTTTCCATACTGTGTTTTCTAGGGTGATTTTACTGAACTGTTCTTACAGGGCGAATAAATGAGTACCAATAAAACAAATTTCTAAATACTGAAATCATTTGAAATTATCTCAGACTACAGCAATATTTTTAGTGTAGGTTACTGAAATATTCTTATAGTGCAAATAAGTTAATACAAGCAAAACAGATTTCTAATTATTATAATCATATACTCTACGGATGTGATGACGAAATCATAAGGTACTCTGAAATCAGGAGTCACATGTGACCACACCCTACAACAGTATTGTTTTTAGCAGGTTAAATCAATTCTTTGTTTTGATACTGTGTTTTCTTATTGTGCTTTCACTGAGTTAATTATATGTGGTAAGTAAAATAATACCAATAAAATAAATTTCTAGTTAATGAAATCGTGGTATTATCTTACAATATAACAATATCTCTTTGGTACGTTAAATCAAATCTATTTTTTCCATACTGTGTTTTCTAGGGTGATTTTACTGAACTGTTCTTAAAGGGCGATTAAATGAGTACGAATAAAACAGATTTCTAAATACTGAAATCATTTGAAATTATCTCAGTCCACAACAATATATTTTTAGCGTAGTTTACTGAAAAATTTTTATTGTGTAAATAAATCAATATAAGTGTAACAGATTTTAGTTATTATAATCATGTACTGTACGTATGTGATGATGAAATTCAAAGATACTGTGAAATCATGTGTCACACTTGACCCCAACCTACAAATATATTGTATTCAGCGTGTTAAATCATTTCTTTGTTTTGGTACTGTACTTTCTAATCATAGTCTCACTGAACTAATCTAACGAGGCAAGTAAGTTAATTCCAATATTATACATTTCTAATTATTAAAAACATGTGATATTATCCCAAACTATAATATTTTTTTAGTTCGTTAAATCAAATCTATTTTTTCCAAACTGTGTTTTCTAGGGTATTTTACTGAAATGTTTTACAAGGCAAATAAATAAGTACCAATAAAACAGATTTCTAAAACTGAAAGTATTTGAAATTATCTCAACTACAACAATACTTTTAGTGTAGTTCACTAAAATATTCTTATAGTTCAAATAAGTCAATACGATCGAAACAGATTTCTAGTTATTATAATTATGCACTGTACGGATGTTGATGATAAAAACATAAGATACTGTGAAATTATGAGTCACATGTGACCACAACCTACAACAATATTGTTTTTAAATCAATTCTTTGTTTTGATAGTGTGTTTTTTTATTGTGCTTTCAGTGAGTTAATCATATATTGTAAATAAAATAATACTAATAAAATAAATTTGTAATTAATGAAATCGTGATATTATCCTAAACTATAAAAATATCTCTGGTACGTTAAATCAAATTTATTTTTTCCATACTGTGTTTTCTAGTGTGATTTTACAGAACTGTTCTTACAGGGCAAATAAATGAGTACCAATAAAACAAATTTCTAAATATTGAAATCATTTGAAATTATCTCAGAATACAACAATATTGTTAGTGTAGTTTAGTGAAATATTCTTATAGTGAAAATAAGTCAATACGAGCATATCATATGTGGTAAATAAAGTAATACCAATAAAATAAATTTCTAATTAATGGAATCGTGATATCATCCTAAACTATAACAATACCTCTTTGGTACGTTAAATCAAATCTATTTTTCTGTAATGTGTTTTCTTTGGGTGGTTTCTCTGAACTGTTCTTACAGGGCAAATAAATTGAAACCAATAAAACAGATTTCTAATTACTGAAATCATGTGAAATTATCCCAAACTAAAATGCTTTTAATAAGTTGCTTTAAAACTATTTTTCGGTACGTATACTTTCCATAAAGAGAAGCCTTTTTAATTTCCAAATGAATGAAATTCAAATAATCATCATAAATGGTTGTTAGTGTAAATTGCCATGGTTTTAAAACTTTCCAGTAAATCCTCTGTCATGCTCTAATTGTTAAAGTCATAATTTTACTATCGGGCAGATAATTACGAAAGCCTCTCGAACAAAAATTAGTAATTAAATCCGGTCACTGAACTTAGTAAAGAAGGCTCGAGTTTCTTTTCTTTATAATCTAGTTTAAAGTGCGAGCGAGATGTTATTTTCCGTTAATTAGAACTAAATCCCGAACTAGTTTTGAATAAAAATATCTTTACTGAGTGACACATTTCCGAAAAATGCTGAAAGAAAAAGTGATTCTTTTTCTTAAAGGACTTCAACTTATTAAGATTATTATCTAACAGCTTTGAGCGAAGCAATTCACTGAGAAATTAACAGTTTAGCAGCGCAGTTCCTTTACTTTCAAACTTTTAAGTAACTGAAATTTGATTTCTCGAGATGTCTTTATATTACAAAATATAATTGTAAAATCACTGACTTCCGAAGCGTAAGTAACACTTTAATAAATGCAGATTTCTTGAAAACAACTTATATGAAATTCATGAAATGTTCATATATTTTCGCAAATAATAAAATAATAAAATATGTTATGCTAGAAAAATAAAAAAATGCTCAGATAAATAAATAATACATAGATAATAATAATAAGAGGAATCCCTGTTAGCACGGATTGTAATTACCTATACTAATAGCATGCTCAACAGCGTCGATTCTTACTGATAATAAAAGAACACACATACAAAGAGATTTAACTTCTTAATGGCAATTTCAAGCAAAGAAGTGTTCAAGTCTTGAGTAACAGTGAAAACATTGTGGACTCCAGTATAATCTTCATTGAAAACAAAATCAAAACTGCATCAAACCAAAAATGAGCAAGAACGTGTCCTCTATATAGTACTATAGTCACACTATAGTGGGAAAGATTTAGGAGATGGTGTAACCTTCTTTAGCCATCTAGTCCTAGACCACGAAAGCTACCGTCTTCTTCATCCTGTAAATGTCAGATGTTGCTGGCTTGATGTTGAGCTTCAGTGTTAACTCAGACAATTAATCATAAGTAATTCCGTCCTTTGATAAATTGGTACTTAGTTTATGCAGATTCTATCTTGCAAAGTCATCAGTGAAAAGTAAATCATAATTTTTCTGTTTAAAGCCGCTTTTAAGCACATCAATTTCCTGTCGCACTGACTTCCTCAGTAATACTTTAGTGTACAAGTTTCTACTTGTTAAATAACATTTAGAATCTAAAGCACTTCTTCATTTAGAATAATTATCATATTAACTGAAATTAAATCTCATTTAACACATTGTATAAGTGCTAGTACGTTTTCTGACGATTGATACTTGAGCGTGGGTCACGTACTAGTAAGGGTTAGTGTAACAACATGGTTTGTTTGTGGGTACAAAAATAACGGTATATACAGGAAAACGAAGCCGAATGTTCTTGTCTACTACATTGATTCTGGAAAGATTTAGACAAATAAAAGCTAGTTTCTACATCAGTGGATGCGGAACCATATTATATATATATATATATATTTGTTTATATATTTCAATATAAAATACGAACATTTGGTTAAAAAATGAAATAATTTTCAATCTATTGAGATTTAACTAAATGACTCAACTCCCTCTCCCGGTACAAAATGTCCCTCTGCAAAATGTACCCGCACACAATGTGATAAGAAGTATGGTACATGCGTCGAGACATGACCATTTATTCTCATACCCTCTTCGAAGCTTTTCCAAACTAAGCATACGTAATCTCTAAGAGTAATCGTGAAAGGCCCAAAGCATCTCAAATGTTTTACATGAATCGACGCTGTTAAACATGTGTCACATGTCATAGATTTCTACAATGAATAGATTTCTACAATTATTTCTACAATGAAAAATCTTCAGTAACATTTTGTGTTTTCAAAATTTTTTATGTTATCCCTTATTTATTTACCAGGGCTTTTATATGTATTTATATAAGACAACTATTTTTTATTATGTCCCATGAACTTTTAAATATTCACCTATTCCAAATGAATAGTTTTCTCGAAATACTACTTTTTACTTTATTACTTGATATTTGCATAAGAGTTTACATATTAATTTGATTTTTCTTGCAATATTTTTGACGCTAGTTTGTTTGTAATATGCGCAAATATCACATACATCACAACTTTAAAAAGTAGAACTATTAAAAATATTTTTGATTAAAATAAGCATAACAACTATATATGAAAACACATATGTTATGTAAGTGATTTGTTTATAAAAATTTATAAACATTTTAATACAAATCAACACATGTGCTTCCACTAGAAAATTTCATTGCTTTTCTCTTAGTGAATCACTTATGCTATCCTATATTTTTTCCAATATTTTTTTAAGATTGCTATTGACTTTGAGAGGTACTCCAATACGCTTTAGAATTTCAAGATTACATCGTTTGTCAATCCGTGTATTGATATACACTTGACTATACACTTGTATTGCCAGAATCATTCTATATGTCACTTATTTACCACATTTCACAGAACGCATTTCAGATGTTCATGTTGCTGTTGGTTTAAGCCATACCGTATTGAGGAAATTTTTATTTATAGCACTTTAGAACTCTTGGATTGAAATCCAGAGAAAATAATGTTTGAGAAGAACATGAAATTTTCAAACAACCAAGAGACTGGTTGGCCAATAGGCAAGTCAAGTTGCAGATGCTTCACTTAACAAAAAATTGAAGATAAATATGAGTTCTAAAAAACAGAATTGATTAGATGATATTAGAGATGTCATAACGGCAAACGTAATGAAAGAGAAACGTTTAATACAGAAATGAATCTGAACTTTTGTAAGCAATTATTTAACAAATGAAATAGGATTTAATTTCAACAATATCAATATACTGAAAATATTGAAAAAGATAGAAGGTTAATTTTTTTAGTTAGTGGAAAATTGAATCAGATGTACATGACAACGAAATTGGAGAGAAAAAGTTATGTAAATTCGAAATTGGTAATGTTTATTGAATTGATTTCTTGATTATCCTATCATTATGGATAATTCCGGAAGGAATGGACCAGTTGTTTTTCGAATTTTATTAAATAGTTCTGGAACTGGCCACTTAATGTTGTATGGGTAGTGATGTTTTCTAGTAATACTTTAGGTCAGGGATGGACAAAATTTTCGGCCGCGGGCCAAAAATCGGAAGAAAATAAGTTTGGCTGGCCAAGATAAATTTTTCTAAAATTTTAAAAACAATATACAAGTACCTAACGGTTTAAATACGTTAATGAGATGAATGAAATTGTGATTTCATTTTTAAAAGTTCCTTATACTGAGGTTCGAAGTGAGATGTACTGATTTTAAAGAACGATGCTAAATGCTCATCTGTCAGTCTACTTCTGAAATTATTCTTTCTAAGGTTCAAAGTTGAAAACACTTGTTCACATATAAGAAGCAAATATATCGCTGATCTTTTGGGCGTGAGATAATAAATTTGGGATATAATATTTAAGCAAAGTAGAAAAGGAGATGGATATATAATGTATAAATATATATTTCTTTTAATTTGCCTCGGACTGGCAACTTAAAATTCTATCCTTGGACCGGATAAAACCTTCCTGCGGGCGTAGTTTGCCCAGTATTTTGTTACTTGCCTTTTGTTATGGTTGCTTAAGTATGTGAGTAAAAATAACGGCTGAATTTATCAAATGAATTTGTGTAATATCACAAATATAAAAATTTTCATTTTAAGAGAAAAAATTGCACCATTTATTTTCTAGCTCATAATTTTAAAGGTATTAGAATTCTTCACAACTCAAATTATTGCTTATTCATAAGATTAAATATGTTACTTTGTGTGCAATTATGCGTTAGCTTTGCATGTCTGGGTGCGTGTACTGAATAGTTAAAAAGCAGTTTTACAAAAATATATATCTAATGCCATATTACAGTTTCAAGCAAATCCATTAAAAAACACAAAAATTAGTTTAGAGAGTCTACCGGCACTTTAATCCTAAATAGCCATAACATTCAACAATTGTAAACCTCAGTAATTAATCTAAGCTGTCCTACATTTTCGTAATTATTCTTAAAAAATACTTTTTAGGATTCCAACTGTAATAACTGCTTAAGATAAAGTGATTTTTAAACACGGTTTTTGAACTCATTACTGCGATGTCAAGCAGTTTTCACTATAAACTAACCGTAAACGCTAGGCACAAGGGAAGAGTGTGTTAATTAAAACTGTATGGCAGACTAAAATTCCATAAAACACTTCTCCAGAAGATGGCATGACTTTCCACCACGAAGGAGATTGGAAGCTTTTACTTATCTTCTTTAAACAAATGATCTAGCATCTTAAAAGCGTTTCGAGTAAAAGTTATTTCTGCTAAGCGAAATTTGAAAAGTTCTGAACTTGAGGCCTGAAAGAGGTAACTAACTTGGTAGGGGTAATTAAAATTCAAATTCTTGGCAGTTTGCCTTAAAGTAATTATGTCTATTGATTAACATACTTTTATAATTTTTCTCAGTGATATTTTTATATTTTCCACCACTTAGGAAAATCTATTACACCTAGGCATGTGTTATATATAACTATATCTTTCTTAAAAAGTTTTTATAAAGCCACGTTTATCTGTCTACTGATATATAATTTTCTATCTACTTCTATATCTCTAACATAAATTACCTTTGTAATATGAAAATGACAAGAAATATAAATTGATAAAGAAAACTATGCATAAAAACCAGGTTAAGTACTTAAAAATACAAAACAATGAAAATAATTTAATAACAGATTCAAAATGTTTCGAAAAAAATTGTATGGCTAGTGCTCAATTATGGTTTGGTTTGGTTTGGAGTGCTACAGTCTACCTTTTGCAACACGAGGGTTAATGAGACCGATTACGAACGGCTACAAACACCCATGCCACAGTGGGATTCGAACTCACGAGCTCCGGTACCGAAGGCCAGCACCCTAACCAATCAGCCATCGTTCGATAACGTTAAGTTATGAACCACTGTAAATTGTCAGAAAGGCAGTGATCTCGTAACTGAAAGTTTGCAGGTTTGAGGCTGAAGCCGGCCTAAGATCCGCCGTGTTTGCTAAAGGTAACTGGGGCACGTGAAATATGTTTGTGATCACAATGTCCCCCAAGCTCTCAAACGATACCTCTCAGGGTGGCAGGTTAAGCCTGGGGGTCTTCTTCTTGGTCCCTTCTTCTAAATTACGAGGACCCAGTGGGGGGTAATGTTATTCGCGTCCGTAGCATACCTTAAGCTCCACGTGCTCCACGGCGATATTAAATGAGTAACATGTTAGAAGCCTTGTTAAGGCATTAGGATAATGTCTATATTGCTGGTGTGTTGAGGAAAAATGTTTGATTATTTCATTTTGAAATTAGAGAATGTAAAGTTAAATAAATAAAACCGTACCTGTAAACATCTCTAACAGTTATGGTTAGATTTCCAAAAGCATAGGTTTTTCCAGAATATTTCCTATTACAATTTAAATGGTTATTAGCTTTTTAACTGGATACAAAAAAGGAGAAGCAAGACTCATACAGTCTATCATTTTTAGTTATCACATTAGCTGTAATCTTTGCGTTTCGATCTTGAGGGGCACAAGATGGTATTGGTCCGGTGATTAGCGTGCAGGTGTTTATTCATGTTTATTTGCCGGCATCTGTTTAAAATATGTCTCTGATTGCAGAGAATAAGTAGGATAAATCCATGGGTAGGGACTTAACCATTGTAGTTCAGTCAGCAAAGGCGTTGATCTCATAACTATAGGATTGTGAGTTCGACGCTGATTCCAACCACAGATCCACCATGTTCAATACCGGTGGCTGGGGTACGTAAAATAGGCTCATTGTCGAAATGCTCTCAAAGTTTCAGTGTCTCCAAACCTGGGGACCTAGAAGGGACAATGCTACTTGCGTTCTCTTCTGGTGGTGTGAAATGAGTAACGGCTTAATAGTGTTTGACATAAAGATATTTGTGCAGCCAGCTGCAATAGAGAAAAAGGTATGTTGGTCTGAATTCAAATATATTTCTTGTAGTGCTTGCCTATATTTATCGGATGGTAATCCACAGCTATAGTCTCATTTTAAACGTATAACTTATTTTGCTTTACACTTTATGTCAATAAGAAATTTTGTTTATGTTATGGGTTGCTATGGCAATTGTTTCCGTAGTTTATTAACTTTGAAATTAATTCAGAATTTTGCTACTATTTGGTTGCGTGGCGCCTGTTCTCGTCATAAAATATATGGTGATCTCTCACTCACTTTGGCCTCGGGCAATCATAAACACTACGGGGTTGGTAGTGGGTTCTTTGTTATTTCCTGTGGTCCTGTATATATTCACTGGGAGGCTGACAAGCAGATGTTAAGTATGGAATATGGTTAAAAATCCTTAAATATCAGGGAATTCCCCGGTGTAGCTTCAATAACATCATTTACTCGTCAGAATAGGTATCTCGACGGGAGAATTAAATTAAAAAAGTTTTGATATAAAAAATTTAATTAATGTTAATATAGTAAATAAATAATTAATATATTTATACGTACACTATATATGATACGAATTTGCAACGTATATGATACGCTGTGTGCTGTATGGATAGACGTTTGTCATATCCAAAATGATCTATAATAGGTATATAAATTTATAAATGATCTATAATATAATAATCCAAAATATCTCTAAATGGTCAATAGATAATTAACTTTTTTAAAAGATAATATGTATTTTCTTCAAAGTATTCCTGCACAAATAAGATTTACTCTTTCCTAAAATATCTATTCCTTTATTTTCCTCTATATCGCAATAAGACGTAATTCTGTGCATAGCTAATTTCCCAAGTCAAATAAACCGTATTAGAAACTCACGGCTCTAGGAAGGGAGACTTAATATAAATTGTGATAGTCTCACTGGCGACTCCAGAGACGATTCCAAGAGTATTATTAATCAAACAACTTTAACCTGATTTAGAGGGATCTATGGTGTTTCATCTTCAGTTATATTATATGTGATTTCTCAGCAAATATACGGTAGAACCTTATTATAAGCGAAGTTGACAAATAATGAACTCTCAGATATAGCCAACAAAAAATCATGCCATTTTTCTATTGATTTCAATGCTAATTTATAATCCAGCAGTGAACCTTAAACCTGAGAATGTGGATATGACAAACTTCTACCCATACAGCACACAACGTATCATATACGTTGCAAATACGTATCATATATAATGTACGTATAAATATTGTCACGTTGATGCAAGTACTGGTAGCACACAATGAAGAGTCAAGTTTAAGAAATAACACCGTTTATTAAATGCCAAGCTACCTAGCTCGTACTCAAACAACAACTGCCGCTCGCAAAGCCACTGCCTTTAACAGAGGCTTTTATATGGTAACAGAACATTATAGATGTATTTTAATGGAACAGAAAATTGGCATAATTTAGAAGTCTTCTTGACTACTTAACAAATCGAACATGAAACTAAGGAAAAATAAAACATGATCGAACGGGAGACCTTTCGGTTCATAGCCCACAATTTTAACCATTGTGCCATAGAACTCGGTAGATTTCGCTTAAAATGTGGCAATATATAAGTACGTAAAAGTATAATGTACGTATTTCAATGTATATGACACATTGTGAGATGTATGAATACTTAAGTCGTTTCCTGATTTATTTTCGGCTTTTCCCAACTTTTCTGCAGTTATGACAACGATATTTCGTATTATAATTTACACAAAAGGCGAGAACTCAATATTTTTTTGTTCACCCCAAAGGTGGAAGAAAAAACAGTTTTTTTATTGTATGGAGATATATTTAAAACTTTTTTTGAGTTCTCATCCCTTCAGAAGGAAATTATCGATTATTTTTTTTTATCAGAACAGTAACCAACAACTAAAAGCAAAATTAGTTATTTTTCATTTGTCTTTTTTTTTAGTCTGTTTAATTTTTATGTCAACAGTTCCTGAATTTAATTTGGTCGATTTCAGATAACTTAATTAAAAATCATTTTTAGTAAATTTTTATCCCTTTTTATTTACATCCCTCTTAAAATATACACTAAGGAACTAATGAGATATTTTTAGATTTGACGTTTTACTCAATGATTTGGATATAGTTTTCGTGTAGCTCTCATTTAAATATAGGTACTTACCTATGATCAAATTTATAGTGGTTATTATTTTTTTTAGTCAAAAGGTCTAAATTTTATTTGGGTTGCTTTGTGTAGATTATTTAAGTTTAAATTCAACCACAGGTTCTGAGAGACTACAGACTTAAAATGAAAAAAGCTAATACGCTAAACTAAGAGTTATTAAAATTAAATATTACACTCTTAAAATAAACACATACAAGGTTGATAGTTTAAAATAAAATTAAGCAAATTTGCTATTATGCTATATACATGCCTAATATACAAAAATTTGATTCAACTTCATAAGATTTACCTTTTCCAAAATTTCTACTAGGTGCCACTTTATTCAAGATTTAACATTAATAATTTCCTGACATTTAGGTAAAAAAAGAGACACAGAAGAAGGAGGATTTGATGTCAAATTCAAATACTTATAATAAGTACCTTTGTGGATCTATTTGGTGTGCACAAGAAATTTACTTAAAATTTCTGCGGTATACAAATATTATTAATTTTGTATAGTGTTAAAATTTCTTTGAATTAAAATATGATTATGTAAAACAATCGTATATATTAATGGTACAATTTAATGTTATCATGGAGCATATTTTAACAAAATCTGTGATATATTTTTCTTTCATAATAGAAACTGAGTTTATACATGTGTTGATAAAAATAATGACGAATAAGCTAAGAAGCGAAATGAATCATTTAAAAGATCTTCAATGCTAATTGAATAAGAGTTAAAATGGTGGAAACGATGCTTTTTAAAGGAAAGGCAACTGATGGAGACATTATTTAGTGACTAAAAGGTTATGAAAGTGTAAGAAAAATTTTCACCTTTATGTTACCATTCATATTATTCTACTTTACAATATTAAATACACTGGTTTTTTTAGTATTCGTACAATTAATTTTGTTGTAGGTTTTAGAACTGTATTTATAAATCCCATATGAGGCGTAGGAAAGAGAAGATCTAGGTCTTTGTTAATATGAGACATTTGACAAGGTAGTTCATACAAATATTATAAAAGGCACAAATTGTAATTGCTTGAAAAATAGGAAAAAAAGTCCAGATTCTTCTCTCAGTGTTGCAACAAATCGTTTTTATGTATATGTGCTTCAGAAACAATTCTTACTAAAATTTTAATCTTTTCACATAATTGCACGATCACTAAAATAGGCAATAAGTAGCAATCTGATTGCATACTATAGTGCTTCCGATACGCTAGGTGAAATCACCTTTTATTTGTTAGTGATACCTGAAAATCGTTTAGTTCAATAAAATTATTTCCATTATCAGTTTAGATTGTAACAAAACCTTTTTAAGTTACTGAAAGATAATTTTCCACTATATAAAAGTACATCTAAATAGTCACTAGGAAATTTAGTGCCCCCAAATCAGCCCTATTGCACAGTATTTTAAGTTTCCAATTTTGAAATATATAAGCAAATGATTTAAGAGTGTGGAAAGATCGTACATGAGGTTAATTTTGCTATAAATATTGATTCAAGTCGAACACGATATCATTTTATCTATAATAAACGAATAAAAGATTAAAAACACGTAGACTTCAGTTTATTGTTTAAATACTTGATTGCAAACTAGAACTGCAGTCTTATATTAAGATTTCTAGAAAGTTAAAAAGGTTTGAGATAAAATCTCATGAAAAAATAAATTTTTACATATTTATTTTTTAAAAAGTGTGTTACCTATACAAGACTAACATATAAAGTATCTTTTAGAAGGTTATATTATGTTTTTAGACTTTTTTAAATCACACTTTATTCACCAAATAAAGTGTCTAATTTATCCTTTGTATCGACTCAAACCAGAGTAAAAAAGCATTTCCTCAAATATTAAAATACATAATTTCAAAAATGTGGGAATAAATTTAAAATACTGAAACAGAAAAAGGAAAATTTACTGGCTATGTATGTTTTACAAAGCCAAAAAAGTATTTCGTATAAATTTTGTAAATTATTAAATTTGATATTTTTTGTCACAAAAAGTGTCTCTATGTCAATAATTTGAAATTATATTTGAGAGAAATTCACTAGTGGAGTATCCACACTTTTGAAAATTTAACAAATGTTTTATTTTAGTGAAAATCATATGGATCTGATCAAACTACGAAAGACACTTTGATGGGAAAATTGAATTTAGAATCACCATTTGGTGCTGATTATACGAGTTAATAGCGTTACATGCAGTGTGACAGGATAGCGACAATAGATTAAAATATCTTTTAAAATTCCCTGTGCAAGTGACATCCCTTCTTGGTATCTTGCATATATGTAATATGGCTATACAAAGAATTAATAAAGATTATTTCCTATTTTGTCTGCGATTGTACCAAAAACAGCAAGTTGTCTAGAATGTAAATCTACAGTTATTGGCTAAGAGATTTATTTTATTTTGAAATTGCAAAAACAGCTGATATTTAGGATACAAAAAGTTCCATGGATAACACTCAAAACTCCATTCTATTTACTAACTCGAAACAGTAGTTTTAATTCGAAGTTTCATCAAAATTATCTGATCTATGGAATTGTGATTTTATTTAGAGAATATCTGAAGGGATTTACTTCTGTAGACCCAGCTTAGTTGTTACAGAATGTTCAGTAATTTTTTAAAAACTACTTAAAGATTTTTTGGGATTCGAATATTAAAATATTCTTTATTTATTAAAATCTTTTAACATATTTTTAAAAGGGATTTAAATAACGATAATTGGAATTAATGAAAAAATGATAATTTAAGAATTCTGTAAATGTATTTGCACTGTAGCAACTAGCCACAGAGGAACTGTAAAAATTTGCCCCTTATAGCACAATTTATACATTGATAAGTGTGACATGAGACAGTCGTAGAAAACTTTTAAGCATATTATCACTTAACTCAAGATTTCAAGTGGTAAAACTGCTTATAGATATCTCCAAAGGTTTTGTCACAAATAAAAAAGTACAGAAGGATGTTTACTAAATGTCACAAATTTACGCTAACATGACCTATATTCTTTGCTAATGACTGCAGACTTTACAAAATACGTTGGGCAAACTATAAGCATTTATCCCATCATCTAGCTTGATGTAGTGCGTTTTTTTTTAGTTGTTAAGTTTTAAGTTAATTTTAACCCTTTACTCAGTATAACAACATGACTTGTCTCACCTATTCAATAAGTAAAGAGGAAAATCAACAAAAGCTTCATAAAACATTTTCTAAGATTTTTTGGTCTAGAGTGGTGATATTCTTTTAGTAAATATATATTTGTCAAGCAATGTAGCAACATTACATAGGATTTACATACATAAAACTAAATTAGTTATACATAAACCGATATTTAAATATGTATATTTTTAAAGTATTTTCTATTTTATTTTAAATTTGTTTTAGTACTGTAAAAGTATTTAACAGGAAAAATAACTTTTACAGACTTGATAACAGGTTTCAAATTTAAAGCCGAAAATAACGATAGAAAACTGTTCAACGAACTTATTAAGAACGCTTAAATTTACTAGGTTTCAAAATCAGGCGCAGAGTGGATATTCTTCGTTAATTAGAGCTACTGACTAAACGAGGCTGAAAAAAATCAAATGAATGACATTATCATAATATGTTGATAAAAAATCCCTTTCTTGTTTCTCCTCTAAACACTTGGTTTAGCAGGATTGCGACTTAAAAGTTTATGGAAAGTAAATTATCCCTATCGTCGAAAATTTAGAGTGACACTGTTTCGCAACGGTAAGCAAGCTACACATTTTGGCAGTTTGCCGATAAATTGTTATCCTAATTACGGAGTCTTCTTCAGCTTTCTTTTTTAATGGAGAAATATGAAAGCCCTAAGAGAGGGATATATTTCCCTTTAAGATCTGTCATTAGGGGCTGACAGGAAAGGCATATATGTAACTTCAGAATGAAAAAAAAAAATTCTATTCAGAGCAATTGATGTTTAATATGTCTACAGGAGTTTAAATTGTTTTTATGAATTAAGAAAAATGATAATTACTGCAGAATATAGGATTGTTTCCTACTCTGAGAGGAAGAAAAGAGTAAAGCTGTTCAATGGATAGGACATGGGGGATTTGTGGCAAGGCCCTTTTGCTCATCGAACCTCAACACACTGAACGTTTTCTTCTGGAGGTATATTCTTTAGAGTTAATTTAGAGTTAATTTAATTATTCTTTAGAGTTCTTTAGAGAAATATGAAAGCCCTAAGAGAGGGATATATTTCCTTCTAAGATCTGTCATTAGGGGCTGACAGGAAAGACATATATGTAACTTCAGAATGAAAAAAAAATCTATTCTGAGCAATCGATGTTTAATATGTCTACAGAAGTTTAAATTGTTTTTATGAATTAAGAAAAATGATAATTCAAACAATAATTACTGCAGAATATAGGATTGTTTTCTACTTTGAGAGGATGAAAATAGTAATGCTGTTCAATGGATTGAACATAATTAATTTGTGGTATGGCCTTTTCTCTCATCGAACATCAACACACTGAACTTTTTCTTCTGAAGGTATATTCCTTATAGTTTTCCGTAGATTCAACGAAAGATTTCGTAGCAAGAGTCGTTGTTGCCGCATAAATGATTAGAACAACACTAATAATTTTCGAGAGGGTGCACCAGTCTTTCCTTCATCTAAATCTAAGATTTTATTGAGAGGAAAGTAAAAATTTGATGGATCTAATCATGTAAGCATATGAAATCATGCAAGTATGTACATATCAAAATTATTTTATTTGAAATATAATGAAAAGCTGATTTTATTTAATTCTGATTTGTTTTTTTGTAATTTTCTTTCCTCTCTGTTAAATTTGGGATTTCATAAATGGTCTAGTGCCATCTGTAGATATAGTATTGGATCTTTTTTTATAAATCCTGTCCTGACTTCGTCTGTGATAGTAGGATAATTTGTTCTTCCACAACTTGGCTTTTGGACTGCCATAGTCATAGGTTTGTTTGGATGTGAGAATTAACTTGTCCAACAACACACGTTGCCACCACTTTGTGACCTTGCTGCAGGGATTTTTTCTGAACAACAAATTAGATCATGCTTTAGGTATGGTTTATTCCTTTTCCGAACAGTATTGATAATTAGAAAAACACTAAGAATTTTCGAGAGGATGCATCAGTCTTTCATTCACCTAAATCTGAAGACTTGATTGTGAGGAAAGTAAAAATTGGATGGATCTAATCATGTAAGCATATGAAATTATGCAAATATGCACATAGTAAAATTATTTAACTTGAAATATAATGAGAAACTGATTTTATTTAATGCTGATTTGATTTTTGTACTTTCCTTTCGTCCCTGTTAAATTAAGGATTTCATAAATGGTCTAGTCTCATCTCTAGATATAGTATTGACTACTTTTTATAAATCATGTCCTGGTGTGTAGTTGGACAGTAGAAGAATTTTTCTTTATTTAACCCTCGGTGGTAAACAACCTTCAATAAGGATTAGAATTTGAAATATTTACCACGAAACAGTTCACTCCGCAACAGCAAAATAAACAAACAAACAAAAAAGGAAATAAAACGAGAGAAAATAATCATGAGTTATCATTTAAAAATGTCCATAGTTTAAATAATTAAAACAAAACCCTAGAAGAAGATACTATTATGCTTGCCGTTAATGCTAAAGTAAGAGAAAAAGGTTAAAACTAACGAAAAAAGGTTTAAAAAGATAACCAAATCTAAAACGAAGCCCTAAATTTGGTGATGTTAATTGGATTCCAAGATAATATTAGGAACAAGTTGCTTTTACATAATTAAACTTGGAGAGAGGGTGGAGGTCTCCAAGCATGGATCCTGCTTTGGATGTGATATGAAACAAACACTTGAAAGT
The DNA here is from genome assembly GCA_032207245.1 of Pardosa pseudoannulata. Classification (NCBI taxonomy): domain Eukaryota; kingdom Metazoa; phylum Arthropoda; class Arachnida; order Araneae; family Lycosidae; genus Pardosa; species Pardosa pseudoannulata. The sequence goes on from CM063506.1 coordinate 5,953,930, forward strand.
ACAGATATTTGAATTTGTGCTATTATGTATTAAAGAGCGTTATAAACATCTTGAATAACATTTGCATTTAAAAGTAACGAGAGAAAGAAAGATAAATTGACAACAAAATGAAAACTTTTTTACCATGAGAAATTATTCATAGAAAGTCAAGCTATTATTACTTGAGCTTTAAAAACGAAATTAATATTTAACAATTTAATAAAAATTATTTACAGTTCTAAAAAGGCTTGGCCATTTAGCTGATGCTATTGATTAGTTCACAATTTACCATCATCCACGAAATTAGTGTCTGTGCCTTACAGCGCAGGACTTTGTATGTAATAGCTGGAACCACTTCGATTCCACTCCTATCAGAAGCTCTTTAAGATGATAATCCTTTTTTAGAATACAAGAGAAAAGGTAGGAGAGTTTCCTTCCTGACCACAGATTAGTAGATGAACTTGTCCGTCCCCAACATGGCCTTTGGACTGCCACATACATAGGTTTGTTTTGATGTGGGATTAACTTGTGCAACAACACGCATTGCCGGCTCTTTGTGATCTTGCAGGCAGTGAATTTTTCTCTGAACGATAAATTAGATTGTGTTTCAGGTAAGGTTTATTCATTTTCCGAACAGTATTATAAGTTCAGGTTGGAATTCTATTTTTACAGTTTCTTGCTTCTCAGTGTGGAATGGAATACTATGTTCCATTCCACACTGAAATACAATTATTTTCTAGATTGGTACTATCACTCCTCTCATTCTGTAGAAAACTATTTAAGCTCACCCTGTATATTTTTGAAAAATTCAGTATATTTCAGCAGGACATCAAGTAACTCAATTACAGGGTTAGACAATGCAGTGGGAAAGGCTAATTTAAAAATAAAGCATAGATACCCAAAAGAACAGCGCAAATAAATTTACTCAGGCATGTAGCTAAAATTGTTCTAATTTTTAACTAAAGAACATACATGAGCAGGAGTGGCTTTAGGGCCAATGAAACTGAACTACTTTCCAGGTAGAAAATTTTAGAGACAGCAATTTGCATTGAATTTGTAAAAAAACTTTTTTATTTGGAAAAAAATTTAAGAGAATATTCTACAAAATATATTTGTTTATAGTTTGTAAGCCTGAAACTTAATAATTTTATATTACTGAGTGTGTGTGAGTGGCATGGATGGTTGCATTTTGCATTTTTGCTTATGTCTGATAGATATCTGACTGCTTAGCATTTTGGTGAAGTGTTATTTTTACAAAATCTTTATTTAGAGTTTCATAATATTAAAAATTAACATTTCGCATTTTAACTCTTGGAACAAAAGATTATTGTAAACCTCAGTCCGGGACTGAAATTTAACACAAATTTGTAAATAAAATTTTTTTATTGTGAAATATAGGCATTGCTCATCTTGGCGGAGAGAAAAACCCTTTGAATATCTTATATCTTTCTTCCTATACTATATAAAGAAAAAAAAAGTACATTACATTTTTTAGGTGCACAATTTTATTAATGCATGTGAACTTCAAGCTGGAATGGTAATAAATACTGCATACATATACCTACTCGGATGCACACGAAAACAAATTACATGTTTACTTAAATGTCAATTCTTGGAGTCAATAATGATGGTATTGTTTGGTCAAAGAAACTTGTGAAGAAAGCTTCAATTCCATTATTTTGAAAATCCGGAATAAAGTATTTGTAGAGATG
>CM063506.1:5963120-5975620 GCA_032207245.1 Pardosa pseudoannulata
GACATTATAACCCGTATCGGTAAGTTAAAATATATATACACATACAGTGAAAATCTTTGAACACGAAACTGAGGCGAAAGAAATATTTTTCATGTTAAAGGATATTGCAAAAAAACACATATTCAACAAAATTAATGCTATTAGAGGGGTGAGTACATTTTATATACAAAGATATGAATATATACTTGTATAAAAAAATCAATGAAGCAAACAAATGCATGAAAATACATAGTAGTTTGTCGATATATATATATATATATATATATATATATATATATATATATATATATATATGTATGTGTGTGTGTGTGTGTGTATGTCACTCCTACGACAATTCAAAGAGAAGATGATGTCTTGATAATGTCTTCATTCCTGACTAATGCAGAATCTCACTTCCAACCATCAAACAGGACGTCGGTCATTTGTCAGGCATAGGTTAACAAAAGAGCCTTGTTAAGCGTGAATTTATTAGCTACCCTACCTCAAGACGTTCTCTTTCAATTTTTACGCATCAAGCGGTTTTATATGGAGTCATTATTGATTCACGAGCTTCCATTAAAGAGTGAGCTGCGTTTTCTGCCTTTAAACCCTTAAATTATTAATTTTACGTTTTCAAACCTGACACACATATATGCACACGTGCATACATACCTATATTAAAGGCATGTATGTATTTTAAATAAGATTGACTCCAAATTAGAAATATACAAAATAGTAGCACACGATTCTGTTGAATTTTAGTAAATTCTTAGGAAGGTTTCAAAACATGTCGTCATTAACCCTTTGACGGTTATGAACGAGTTCAGCTCGCAATCGAATCTTGCTTCATAATGCGCGAAAACGAGTTCCACTCGTGGGCAAAATTTTGATCGAAATGGTTAGAAACGAGCACTACTCGCGTAGTGAAAATTTTCCCCAATGCGCGCTGACGAGCTGAGTTCGTTCACCGTTATTATTATGCATTGATTATGTTACAAACGATTCCGACTCGCGAAATTTAATTAGTTTTACTGCCTACGGATGGCAGTACGGGTTCCATAAATTTCTTTTCATAATGAAGAGGGATTTTGTTTTTACCTTCTTCTTCTTATGCGTATTTTGGCGCGTGTTTTAGGGTGTTTGTAAAGGAAAATGGATCAAAAGCGAAAGTTACATAATTATGATGATGATTATAATTGTGATACAGAAAGCTTATCAAGTTTTGAGTCTGATGAAGACTTTGGTCACAGTATATCAAGCTCAGAAGACGATTCTAGCTTCATAAAGTTTTACATTAGTTGTATATATTTAGTCCTTTCAATTTAATATTTGTCTAATATTTATAATTAACTATTATTATTTATATAATTGATTATAATCATTTATAATTTACTATTTAATAATTATCATTTATTAATTATTTTAAAGTGAATAAAAACTGTTATTTATGTACTACAAATACTTTAAGAAATTTTTAAAACGCGTGAGGCAAGCTGTCTACGGCATCGCCAGAGAAGGGTGACATTTTCGGAAGAACGGCTGGGGAAAACAGCTGCCACTTTCGACTACTGTTTACTCGTAATGCTGCGCGAATTAAGTAAATAAAAACTTCTTGTTTCCCTAACCATCAAAGGGTTAATAAACTCAAGTTCTCAAGTTATGGATAATATAAAACCTCGTAAAAAATGTATTAAAAAGTTTTATAATTCGAAATAATATTCTTATAAAAACTGTATTTAACATAAGTGAAAATCGATACAGAATATCCTATATAAATACTGAGCATACAGTAATAAAAATGCAAGAAATTGGCTAATATTTATTGTAGTAGGAAGAAATTTATTAAATGGTGTAAGAAGACTCAATTTGTTATGAAAAAGTTCTGTATTTTAATGAAAGAATCTTTCGTAACAGATTTTAAATGACTTATATATTTTATATTCCTCCATTATCTTTTCTCGTTATAAGAATAGAGTAAAATGCTGAAAATTTAAAAAACTGAAATTTAAGGATAAGGTAACTATTTAACATTTTAAAGTAGTTCTTGTATGCAATAGAAGCTTTAAAATTGGGATCTTATTTTAAAATTCTTCAGATATATATATATAGACAAGTTTTGCACTTGTCGGAAGTAAGTCCAGCGGGTAGTTATCGCAAAAGTGTTGTAAGGCGTACTATTTAAATATCGTTGCGTCACTCTGAACGAGGACTCGAGAATAACGTAAAAGAATATTCTTTACTTTGAAACATTGGGATGGAATTTATAGGAAGCTAAATAAAATAAGGGCGAATAAAGTGTCCGACAAGCTGCCACTGTACGTCAAATCTCTTGAGTCAATATGTACTCTCGCCTAAAATGTTTAACTTTCCTGCAGGGGCTTAGACTGGGGAGAAATTATATTGAAGTTTTAACACTCGGGTTTTATTACGGGATACGAAATAAGCAGTTATGTTAGAAATAAAAAGAAAATAGGTAATTATGCTATTCTTTAGAATTTCAAATGAGGAAAAAAATTTACCTTGTTTGCGAATCAGTTAAAACTTTCTTTAGGAATTTGGTAATAAATTTCCAGAACCTAGAAAAAAAGTTTTCGAAATATTCAAATAATCAGATGCAACTTAATCTATAAAAATGAGCTACATTTTTAACAAAGATTTTGATTAAATGCTGAACTTATCAACATACATCACATTATATTGTATTTTAATTACCAAAGATTTTAAATAATTAATTTATATATTCTTCCTATTAGTTATGTTTTTTTACATGTTTCAATAGGGCTTAAGAATTGCGTAGAATATGTATCATATCAATTTAACTTATCAATACTATGTAACGAAGTGTAGCTCATTTTAATATATGAGAAATCAATCTGCAATTATGTCTGTTCTTTTTATGTAAAATAAAAACAAAGAGTTAAATTTAATTACGAGTATTATATTTCTACCTAAGTCAAGACATAAGGCACTTTGAAACCGCTGGTCAAGATTCCTAACAGTCCTAATGGAATGTAATAGTAGACTCTGTTATTCGTGTTTATAAATACAATGTTAAGCTTAACTAAGCGTGACAATCTGAACATTTTGGAAAAATCTCATGTGGACACAACTTGACTTTTTTGTACGCCTAATTTATTATACACGTGTTTGGCTGTTATTTGTTTAAACTTATTTCATTTCAATGCGATAAGTACAATATTATAGTCCTTTAATAAAGTGGGAAATTACAGATTTATTAAAATATTCCTTTTAATTTACATAAAACATTGATACAACATTAATTCAACAATCATTATAACTGTATTCATGAATTATTTAATTGATGAATACAATTATATTAAATCAACAAAGATTAGAGTTCAGCTTCTGCCATCTTTTTGGGACCGGCAGGTTGCTATATTTGTTATATTGAGATTTTCTGTTATATACAGTACAAATTGAAGTAAAAGACGAAGAAGTATTACAACAATCAGAAATGCAAAATTTTAATACTTTATGGAGAAGAATTTTTGAGGTATGCATAGATCCGTGTACGTGTAGGCCTCATGAAGAAACTATAAAAAATGAATTGAGGTATGATTAAAATGTATATTTAATGTTCTAGAGTTACAGTTCCTTTGTATAGATATAACGATTAAAATAATCAAATTAGGTATAATCTTAGGCTTGGTTACAATGGGTACTCTCCGAAATCTGAAGATGGAAAGTTTATATGATTACAATACATATTTTAGAAGGAAAATAAAAACAATCAAAGATAGATATTTTGTAGTTACGCAATATTTTTTATTTCATTGTACAAAGTGAATAAAGTATTGTAATCGTAAAAAATGTCATGTTCAGATTTCAGCGGAAATACTGGTTTAAACTATGACGGAATCGATTTTGACAAGACTACTAAATATTCAAAAGCCTCGATTTTTTATTTCTGTGTATTAAACTAAAAACTTTTCTGTATTTTTGATACTATAATTTATATTGTTTCTTAAACATAATGAAAGCTATTGTGAACTAAAATCGCTTGTATAATTTATCTGATTATTATGTAATTTAAAGGGTTACAGTGCACGAAATATTGATAAAAAATTGAATTTTGTTTCATTGGCTGAGGTTATTCATCTAAGATTTCTGCACATGTACGAGAAATTTCAAATTTGTATCTCGAAAAGTTATTTTCATTTTTTATAGTAAGTCATAGATTTGAAAGGACAGTTGTAATTTTAATGTTGGTGTAGTATTTTTCTATTCTTTTCAGGAACTACATATAGTATAATTTTTAATTAAATTAATAAGTTTTAATTAAATGAAATGCTAAAATAATTATTACTTTCTTAAATAAGCTTTAATTTAGTTTCTACAATACAAAACAATTACAATGTTTATTGTAATACTTAAAATAATATTTTTTTTTGAAAAATTACTGTGTCCTCTTAAAGTTTTAAAATGTTTGTTCTCGGATTTGACATTGTTTAGTTTATGTGCATGTCTTATAAAGTATTCTCAATGTATTCATAAATTTCTTGTATTGGTATAAATGTATATCATATTACAACTTAAGCAAACAATAAGCATTATTGTCATATTTTTAAATTCTTAAGCTCTAATAAAAATACTTCAGTTATTTGATATTTTAAAATTTCTAATATAATTTATGTATAGACATTTTAAGTATCAAGTTTAAATGATGTATACTATAAGATATATATTTATCAATTATAGTTGTGGAAGAATTCACTTTATGATTGAAAACAGTTCTGATATCTAAAGATTTTTCTAACCTTTAATTTCTAGTGCAGGGGGTAAAAAATACTCATTATAAAGTTGATTTTTAAAATAATCAGCTTATTATATCTCGAAATGAACACACTATATCTTAATGTGCATAATAAGTAACAATACCAATTGAAAAGCCGTCTTATATCCCCTATATAATAATAGCCTAAGTTATTTGTCCATCTGTCCTCGAATTTATGAAGCGGCTGGACCTGGAATGGATAGAGGCATCTATATTGGATTTTTGATTAGTTAGGGTTGGTAAAATTAAAAGCGAATTCGAAAATGTTCGAAATCCACCACTTCTCCCCTTTTCAAGCGTTATCCATTATTTCAAGCTCTATTGTCCCCGGTTAAGAGCAGGCGATCAAAGTTATCAATTTATCACATAATAAACAGGTAAAAATAACACTTTTTTCTAGCATTATAACGTTATTCCTTTAACCATCTCATTTAATCATTTCTTATTTTAAATTATTTAAATACAGTCTGCATTATTTTCGTACGTTTTATCACTGAACTTAAATATTACGTAAATAATTTTCTTTTATATTTGGCTTAAATAATAGATGAGGTACATATGGGATAATTTAAAATTTAATCATCGATTATTTTTTGTTGCAATGAAAATTTTACCACCGTTATTAACAACAAAGTCTAGAAGTCTATTTCACGGACTAATATATATCTAGCGTTTAAGTTATATATCTTTGAAAATTAAGAAGTTTGTTCGTTTGTGTGTTTATTTTTTATACATAACCACACGGTTTGCAATTGATTCGCTAAATTTTGGACATTATTCATGTATATCGCCAAATAATCAGTGTCAATATGAAAATCTCTGCTATACATCCTATAACGTAATATGACAAGATAAATTAGTTGGCAAGATAAGTTGGCAATTAACCTGCAGTCAGTAAAGATAAACATATTGAGCGTGTACCAGATAGATCTCAGAAAAAAACCAAACCATTTTTTTACCTGCCTTATAGAGTACTTTACAATTCTAAAAAATTAAAAATTTTACTAATCCCTTCATATGACGGGTTATATGCTAGTTTAAATCTCTGCTATATATCCTATCCCGTAATATGAAAATATAAATTAGTTGGTAAGATAAGTTGGCAATTAACCTGCAGTCAGTAAAGATAAACATACTGAGCGTGTGCCAGATAATTCTAAGCTAAAAACCAAACCATTTTTTTACCTGCCTTATAGAGTACTTTACAATTCTAAAAAATTAAAAATTTTACTAATCCCGTCATATGACGGGTTATATGCTAGTTTAAAAAATAACTGAAAAATCTGATTTCTGTTCATATTTAGAGTTATCAATAGTACTGAGAATATTTAAGTGTTTTAAGGAGACGTATAGTATAATTTATATGGAAAAGGGAACGTAAAAATATAAGACAGTGATTAAACAATTCAAACTCCTTCATAAATGTTTTACATAATCCTCAATAAGTTTATAATTACTGTGCACTTTTGTGTCTCATAAAACAGAATGTATTTTCGCCCCGATTATCAAATTTTTCAATACTCCCAATAATGTGTACTATTAGACACTATTATTCATTTTTTATAATTCAAGCTTCAATAAATCTTATGAAAATCTTAAGAATATCAATATTATCATCATATCATCCTATTCTATCTTCTAAAACATTTAAGATTTTTTTTTCAGTTTTTAAAGGATCGAAAGTCGAATTTTTAACAGAAGTAAAATTTAAGAACTGTTTCAATAGATTAATGAAACATTATTATGCTTATTCTTTATTCTTGTCATAGTGATGTATTGCATAAAAATATGCAGTACTCAGATTGTAAGAAAAATATTTTAATTATTCACCAAAATCACAATTTGTAAAGGTACTGCCAGCTAACAAAGCCTATTTTATTAGTGGACAAAGATGGCGAAATGATCCCACCTTTCATTTCATTGCCGAAACTTTTAATATGAAAAATGTCGCCTAAGCTGACAGCAATAAAGCGTAAATATCTCGAAACAGCCTTGACACTTTCTTTTTACCATCGTTAAACACATAAACCTTCGCGGAAGTTAAAATTAAGCAATCAAAATCTCTGCTACCAGTTTTATAGCACAAATGCTCATTAGCGAATATCGAAAAGCCCGTATTGACCCAAGTTATTTTAGATGACGGAGGGTTGTCTGACACTTTATGCATCAGTTTGTTCATTTTTAATTATTCAAAGATGTTTGTCAAGCTTCTTTAGTAAAAAAGTCTCAGATTCAAGATTTTATAGATTGCATCAGAGGGTGGAGAAATATTCATTTTAGGTATTAAATGTAAGTTGAATAGAAAAGTGTATAAGGAGCAAGAGACCTTGAATCTGAGTTTTAAAAATATTCAATTTTTGAATGCATTCTTGTAATGGGATTATTAGTGCTGTAAAAATAAAACTTATAAGAAAAATTTGTAAAATGGAATTTTTTGTTAAAATCGAAAATTGGTCATCGAACAACATTTCTTAATAATGTCACTAGTAAATAGCACATAAGGAAATTGGTTTACATTTTTAACGTTATATTTCAGTTTTTAATTTATCTTAAAACCTGGTATAAACGTTCATTAAATTAGATATAATTTGTATAAAAAATTACTTCAAATTGTACAGAATTTTAGCGTTATTTAATATTTTCACAGTATTACACTGTTTGTAACAGAATAAAATACTTAGAAATGCGTACCCAGTGTTTTGATAAACACGATTAATAGACATCAGCCAAAAATTTGGGAGAGACTGATAAAAAAGTAATGCACCTAAAACATTTTCAAGACCTTAATATTTTAAAAAAGGATGTAATACAAAATAAGTAAAGTAAGGATTCACTTTATTAGAATTTCATTTCATTTTAACACATATGTTTAGTTTGGCTTTTCAATAGAAAGAAAAAAGATTTTTAATTTTTTATCTGATTCTGTCACTTTAAAAGCGGACTCTTGAGAAACATTAATGTTATTGTAAATTAGCATCAATTTCGGACTATTCAAATATTTTAAAAACAATTTTCTTATTTATCCTCCTAAGTATTTTCCCTTGTGCAAATTAATAGCAGCTTCAATTGTTCTAAGTGTAAAATGAAATTACGTTTGCACCTGTGTGGCTTGTTATGAATATTTTATGAATAGCTTCGGAACAAAATTGTATGCTATAATTTATTGACGTAGAAAAGTGAATGCTTTTTATAAGAAAGGTAACAACATATATTTAATTCCATCCCTTGTATTTCCATAAAAAGCGAAACCTTGATGAACTTTTAGATGTGTTAATAAGGACATTTCAATTAATTTCATCAACATATACAATACTTTAGAAAGTTTTTAAATATTTTAACGATTTTCACTTTCTGTAAAAGAGAAAAATACTTAAGTTTTAGGAATACAAATACAAATTTATGACAAACACACTGATAGACAATGTCTACAAATTTAAAAGAGAATGAGAAAAAAAGTAATCCGTCTCGACAAATTTAAAACCAAAAATATGACGTTACAAGCATGAAACTGAAAAATCAAAAATTTCAGAATGTAAGGAATAAAACAGATTTTAAAAATTAAAATAACTGTTCATTTGTAAAAGTTTTATTTGATTATAAAGCGTGTGTCAGATATAATTTTTTCAGGACAAAATAAATAAATATATAAATAAAAATAAATAAATTAAAGTAAAATAAATAAATAAATAAAAATAAAAATAAATAAATAAAAATAAAAATAAATGAATAAAAATGTAAATAAATAAAATATATAAATAAATAAGACTTATATTGTCTTGATTGAATCTGAAGGCCCTTTGCCCTCTGAAGGGAAACATAATGTTATAAAAGAAAATCATTTCCTTGACAAAGATTTAGTTTTTTCCAGTAGCTACTATACAAATGCATTTAAAATTTCGGTTTTTCTTTAATATTTCTTAAAAGTTCATTTCTACTATCCGGGGTTTCCGACATATAAGGGATTGAATTCCACACTGCAAACCTTATGTTTGATCGATAGTCGCATTTCCATATTTGGTTCCTGTTCGTAAACTTTTCAGCAAGTAAGACAGATGGACCAGTATCAGTAATATGCCTAACTTAATAAAAACAAATATTTAGTCATTTTAGTTTCTTAAAATAGTTAAAAATTCCTTTTTATATAATATAAAATACATTTCTGTGGTTAATGACTGTTTATAAAATTTTATGGCTAAGCTCTTTGAAGTTATGTCCCAACTCGTTAATATACGTTATATTGAAAATTTTCGTGCAGATTGCCATTAAAAATGAGGTATACAACTAAAAGTTGTATAAGTACTACAGACAAAATCTCATCGCTTTACGATTAAGTGTTTTTGAGTTTTGCCGCCATATTAAAATGTTTAGTTATACCGAGTGATAGGTTAGTTTGGAGTGCTACGGTCTACTTTTTGCAACACGAGGGCTAATGAGACCGGGACCTACAGCTTAAAGCCGATTCCGAACAGCTACGAACATCCATGCCACAGTGGGATTCGAACCCATGAACTCCGGTACCCAAGGCCAGCACCCTATCCAATCGGCCATCGTTCGGCTATACCGAGTGAAGATAGCAGTTAGCATTATCCGTTAATAGCATTTCAACATAGTACAGCTAATTGTGTATCATTTATGACCTGCAGCGTTTATATATGTAATATAGAAATATTTCGTTTCGTACTGTGTAGATGGAAATCAAAAAAGTAGATGCTTAGGAGATCTTATAACAATCTTAAATACAAAATTATGATATTCTAAGGCTAATTTTGGATTGCATTATACATCACAGCTTTAATACAGGTTATATTAAAAGTTTTCATTCTATAGATTACAGATTACAATCAAAAGAGGAGGTGAACAACTAGATGTTATGAGAATACTAACTACAAAATTTTGTACTTCTACGGCTAATATGTTTCGATGTATGTGAGATACACACATGTATTATGTATAGACATCGGACGTCTAGGTAAAACTAGCAAAACCAGTTCAAAAATTGTCAAAATATGTATTTAAGTTTTTTAAATAAAAGCTACCTTCTATGTACATTTGTGACATTAAAACTTGTCTAAATTAATGAAATTGATTGGAACATATCCAAAATGAGACAATCCTTTGAAATTTGAGCATTGGAATTTTTCAAGAATACAATAATTTCCCTACTTTTTAGAAGGAAATAAAAATATTTACTTTTTAAAAATATTTAATTTTCCGGACATGCTTCATGCATTTATAGGTACACGATAACTTTATTTTATGTATTATAAAAGCTCCTTTTTGAATATACATAGGAAAATCAACAGTTTGGTTATTAATACTGAAATGACAAATCAAAATTGTCAATAAGTTTCTAACAATAATCAATAAAATTCTGATGAACAGAGTTAAAAGATGGCGAAATATCCTCCTTGCATATTGGTGACATAAAAAGCCAAACTTTAAATTATTTAACACAACTGATAGAAGTTTAGTGTAATATTCGTACATCCATGAACTATTCGTTTCTTTCTTCTGATGACTGATAAAATCTCAAGGTAGTAAAAATTAAGCAATCAAATTTCTACTGCGTGTTTTATAGCCTCAATATCCATTACTGAGAGTCGAAAAGCTCATATTGATCTAAGATATTCAAATATGTATGCTCACTTTTCTCTTCATTATCACTTTGTTGCACACAGGTGATTCTTTAAATAAAATATAAATTTTAACTTAATATGCACATTTTACTGTCTCAAACTATTCGAACTAACTATTCATTAATCAGCATATGTAAAAATATGCATAAATATAGGGAAGACAATTTAACGGATAAGAACAATGGTCGCCAAACTTATAAAGAATCTGAGAAATCGTATCTTTCGTCTTATCGTAAACTAGAAAAAAAAACCCGAATTAAGATTTTATAATATTAAAATTTTTGATTGCATATTCTAGTATATATGAGAGTATTTCATATATACTTATATTTCTAGTATATATGACATCACTATATATAAAATTGTATATTCTGTAGTGCCGCAAGTTGTAAATTATGTATGAAAGAACATATTCATCAGAAGATTTATTATTTTTAGTGAGAAGAATGTCATAATTTTTCCATAAGCATTTTTCTTAATGTTGAAAGAGTAGGTAATAGATGCAATTTAATTAAGGTTGTTGCCCATTAGTCAGTGTGTTTCTGTCCTTCCTTCAGGCGGAGAGAAAAAATCCTTTCCTTAATCTTTCCTTAAAAAATCCTTCAGTCAGACATATAGAGCTGAAGATTATCTTCACCTTTAGACCAATTTGTACCAAAATTGAGTATTTTTCATTAGGAATAACTTCCCAAATGTTTTCAAAGCTAAAAAGTATTTAATATTAATAATTTTGAAGCTACTTTAAAGAGAAATTATTACTAAAGATTAGCAAAACTGATCTTGATGCTACAATTTATGAAATTTTTCCATGTGTTAAATAGTAGCTTTCGATCGGTATTCCAAAAATGTTTGGATTAGATTTATTAGATATATTTAAAACATTAGTCGAATTTGACTGTAAAATTAACTCTCTCTCCTGAGAGAAAGAATATCCTCCAAGAAAAATGATAAGGGAACATTTATAATTTTAAGATAATAAAATTTATTTATTTTTAACTGACCGTGTTCAAAATCCAATTTTGTAGATTCAGAAGAACATTTTATAAAGGAAAAAGCGTTGTTTCTCAAGCGTGAGAAGGTATTTGATACAAAGTTGATAAAACTTAGGTAACTAATGAAGTATTAAGGTACTACATTCTTGCATTAGTAACTCCAAAATAAAGTTCTTAAAACTGTATTTCTTCCTATATTGCCTCATAATACCAGTCATAACTGGCATAATTAATTTATGAATTGAATGGAATTTTACTTGCACGTTTTTAACGATTTTATGCATTCATATAACAGATTTTAAATATATTAGTTTAGAACTGTAGATGTATACTGTTTATATCTATATCTATATTAAATATATATGCATACACACAGATATATATACTATATATATACACACATTTATATATACTATAAACATCGGAAACATCGAGTACACACCATCATAGAACGTAGACACTTTTATTTTACATCACATCAACATAACTACTGTTTGCCACCGTTGCCAACGGGTAACAGCAAATACACCGTTGCCAATAGGTAGTAACAAATAACATATAATACTAATATACATGGTAGATGATTACAACACATATATGTATTTAATTATTTATAGGTGTAACGATAGACTAATAGGCAGGGCACTTCTTTTGGTACCGGAAATCACTGGTGCGAATCCAACTGTTGATATAGATGTTCGTAGCCGTTCAAAATGGGTTTTTAATAATAGGTCCTGACTTAATTATCCCGCTCGCATTAAAAAGTAGACCATAGCCTTCTACACCAATGAACCAAAAATATAGTTATAAATACACATATATAATATATATCAACATACATATATCTACATTCACATATGTGTGTGTATGTTTGTAAGTAAATGCGATAAGTTTTACATACATTATTTTATTCAGAACATTTTAGGAAAGTTAAAAAAAGTAAAACTTGGACATATTGGCTAAGTTTTAAGTTATGTATGTATATACATTTTAATTTTACTATAATTCAATGTTTTATAACCTAATTTTACAGCCACATATAAAATAATTTTCTTATTAATTTGTTTAAAAAAGTGTTTTAAATATATTCAATTTCTG
>CM063506.1:5978120-6053120 GCA_032207245.1 Pardosa pseudoannulata
GGGTTAGTTCGTTGAAACATTACAAACAAATCCAGAGGCAAGATAATACTTCTGATTCAAAGACCTATGGTAACTCTAAAATTGCAGTTTTTTTACTAAAAAAAACCCCCACAGAATATGAAATGTATATTTATAATTTTCTAAATTTTTTGAAATGTTTAAATAAAGATTATTGCTATATCCTAAAGTTAATGGTATATTTTTGTTATTTTTATTGTTTACAGCTTAATTTTGCATTCGTTACATAATATTGTACTTCTATTGTACTTCCTACATAATAATCTACTATTTAGGATAATTCCAGTTCAGGGGGCCCGCCGAACCAAGATCAGTGGTCACGTCAAGCGTGGGTGATGTCACTAAATTCTAGAATTCAGTTTTCTTCAGCAAACCTTGCTCCATTTTTTATTTTCTATTTTTTTTTACATTTGTATTCATCTTAACAAAATTTCACACATTTTTTTGTTCGAAATATGCTTTGAAATTAGGTATAAACTTAATACAAAACGAAGAACAAATTGTAAACATCACTTTACGACAATTTGGCAATCGTACAAAAATAGAGCCTAAAACATGGCCACCGGCCCCCGGAACTGGGATTCTACCCTCATTTAAATATGGACAAAAATAGAAATTGTATTGACGGTGTCATTTTATCATTATTTTCTAAGCTCCACCAAAATTTCACCAATCCTTTGTATAGGAAATTATTTAATATGGATTTAAGTAAATTTCCACCATTTTTAAATTGTAAGAAATTTTTTAGTTATTTTATAAAGCTTATGCATGCATGATAAGAAAACTGATCTTTTAAAACAATTATCAAATCCAATGAAGGCTGTTAAACTCAAATTCCGAAAGAGTAGCTTTTGTGTGACTGAAAGAAAAAGAAAATTTTACTGAATGGAACTATTATTTCATTGTCCCTGAAAAATAAGCAACAGAGCAAAATCTACGTTATTATCCAGTATGAAATTTTCCGTTAAATAATTAATATTTTGCTTTTAATTTTATCTCACACATTGTTGAATTACTTTCTTTTTGTTTCTTTTCCACCTCTTTGTTTTGTTGGATATTCGGAATATCATTTATTGAAATAAATTTATCAAATGAAAACTCAAGCCTTTTTGAATTAAATTTTTATTTTCGTTTCAAATTGGAGAGTAACAGCGAATGACTAGTGGTTTGTTTGTTGAGTTTTAAATTTCAAACAGTTATAAATATTTAATATTTTTGATATTGCATATGAATAGATTTTGCTTATATTTCAGTGTGTTTAATTGGATTTCTTTGGATAATAATTTCAAAGAAAGGTTCTCATTTTAGCTTAAAAAGATATTAACTTAAATCTTAATTTTGAAATATTCATTTAATACAAATATACTGAAAACTATTTTTATTTTTAAGAGTAGTAAATGTTGTATTAGCCAATAAGTCTATCACTCAGAATATCATTTGGTGATTTTAATAGAAAAAATTATTATATGTAAATGCCGGTAACTGCAAATAAGTACCATCATATTGTGCACTTCAAAAATGTTTTTTTTAATCTCTTATGAGGCATGCTTTTTAAGTAAGTACCTTTTTGGGTTTGATATCAGAAAGGGGTATTTCCTCCATCTTGGTGATAAAGCTCTAATCCAGCAACCACAGGTTTTTTCCTTTACCTTGCTGTACCTGAACGACCATTTATATTCTTTTGGCGTGGGCTATCATTGTGAAACCTTTTCATTCTGAATTAAATTTAACTAATTCTTATTGAATTTTAATTATTTGAAATTAAATAATTATACATGCATGCATACATATATATAATACATATGCCTATATATATTATATGTATATATATGTGTGTGTGTGTGTGTGTGTGTGTGTGTGAATATATAATTATAGATTATAACATTTTAGGTGATTTCTTGTTTTTTTAGGCAATAGATTCATTATACAGCTCTACGGAACAGATTTTTGTAATTACGTTAGAATTTCTTTCTTAGTTAATTTAGGACATTTAAACTATGAACTAACATTAAAATAACCCTACACCACACCACAGTCTATATGTTTTTGTTGCCACATATCAAGACAAATCCTTTTGTCACACTTTTTTTCGACTTAATTTTCATTACAGAATTACGTATCAACTAATTTAATTTTTAATATACCTTTTAATCTAATGATATTACACATAAACTAATTTAATTTTTAATATAATTTTAATATAATTAAATAACATGTAAAGAAATTTAATTTTTAATATAATTTTTAACCTAATCTTTATTTCTAATTTAATTTTAGTAAATTAATTAAATTTGATCTTTTAAAAATAATACTAATTTAAATTTTAAACATTGCGGCGTTGAAAGTGCATCTGTGCCAGCTCTATAATCTTTAATTATATATTAATAATGTTTAGGTTTCTTGGTTGTATCCCAGTGTACGGTACGCTATTTTGGCGATTTTTTGGGCGTATTTTTGGCGCCATTTCTCGGGCGATACATATTTTCTCCTTGTCAACTTCACCCTTTCTATCCCGTTAAAAGATGGTAACCTCGTTCTCTCCTTTAGTTTGTGTGCGTTATCGGATCCTCTTTGGAGTAACTTGCGCAATAAATGATGTGATGTTATGATGATCTAATTCTTGTTTGATCCAATTATATTAAAAATTGTAGGAGGTAAGTTTGAATTTCAACACTTTTTGCAGTTAATTTAACTGTTTTGTAGCTTGCTACATTTCAATCTGTTTTTCACCAGTGGAGTGGTTAAGTTCTGCATTCTTTTCAATCGTATTTATTTCAAAAATTTCATTTGTTCTAATTTTATAGTATTTAAATTTCTTAATTAGTATTTGTTTTGCGATGGCGAACGGTCGGTGTCCTACTGCGTGTTAGGCTTAGGTACTTGGCGTGTGCTTCGCGGAGTCGTGTTTCGCCAATAGTCGCCAAAAACAAGATGGTGGACAAGGAGCGTACCGTTCACTGGGAATAAACCGGTTTCTTTTTTCTGATCAATATGTTATGAGTTTTTTTAAATTCTTAAGTAATGGTTGTTGAAGATGAATCGTAAAGTTGATGATTTTTTGGCATTTTTATTCTTTACAGAAGAATATTGCACATTCTATTTAATGTAACTGTTCTAAATCATTCAAATAGAAATTTTATTCCATAGTGTCTTTTTGGTATTCTTTTCTGAACTCCAGTAGAATGTCTCGAATAGGTCTTAATATATAGGAAATTATTCAATTTGTTTTTAAGTAATTTTCTACCATTTTGAATTCGTAAAAATCTTTTAATTAGTCTATATGGATCATGCCTGCATAATTAATTAATTGGATTTTTATAATAATTAGCAAATCCAATGAAAGCTGTTAAACTCAAATTTTAAAAGAGTAGTTTGCGCTTGACTAACAGAAAAAAAGGAATATAATACTAAATGGAGGTATTATTCCATTGTTCACACACAACAGAACAAAATCAACATTATTATCCAAGATGAAATTTTACGTTGAATAATTAATACTTTGCTTTTCATTTTATCTTACACATTGTTGAATTGTTTTCTTTTTGCTGCCTTTCCACACCTTTGCTTTGTTAAACAGGTGGAATGTCGTTCATTAAAATAATTTTCTATCAATTGAAAATTCAAGCCTTTCGAATAAAATTTTTATGTTTGTTTCAAATAGGAGCGTTAAAGCGAATGTCTTCTGGTTTGTTTGTTGAGAGTTCATTTTCAATAAACAATTATAAATATTTAAATTTCAGATGTTCCATATAAATAAAAGTTTGTTTATGTTACACGGTATTTAATCGAATTGTTGTAGAAAATAATTTGAAAGAAAGATTTTTAATCTTAACTTAAAAGATATTAATTTAATGTCTAATCTTGAAATTTCCATCTAATACAAATATACTGAAAACTACTTTTGTATTTAAGAGTATTTGAAAGTTGTATTAAGCAATAAATGTACTTAGGATATCATTCGATGATCTTAAAAGAAAATTTGTAAACGCCCGCAAAATTATAATTGTGAATTTACAAATATGTCAATTCCGATAACTGTGATTAATGTATCACTATATTGTGCACTATAAAAATATGAGTCCTTTAGCCTTTTACGAGGTGTGTTTTTTAACACTTCACGTGCGGGCAATGTATTCTTACTTTTTTTTTGCAGTCTGTCACTGGAGCGCGGGTCACGTAAAAATACGTATTTGGTAGATTTGTGGTTGATACCCGCTAACCACCACAAATCTACTAAATACGTATAATTATATGTATGTGTGACATTATATGAGTGTTGTTTGCGATGCTATGCAACACTTTGCAATTTTTCTTTCCACAAGTTATGATTGTCGAGTAATCGGTCTTTTGTTGCGTTATTTCGTCTTCAATCGAATTCATAGCTCCAGAACGTACAAGTAGAGGTTTGTCAATTTGAAGCTCGGTTTTTTATTGTTGAATAAAAAATGGATAATAAGTAGCTCTATTTGGACTTGTCATGAAAAAATATTTTTTAATACATTGTAAAATTTTAAAAATCGTTTATTTTTCTGATTTCATAAAAATGTTGTTTTACTTTGTTAAATAATCATACAGTATATATTAAAGTGTAAAATAAAAAAATTTCGTTCATAAAAACAAAGTAGTTCTGGATTTACTGCGATTTTTCTGAATAACTAAACCTTCGCTATTCACGAAAAAAAGCCTGCTGCACGTGTAAGGTGACTGTGAAGTATACCCCCATGCCAAGTGTTAAGTAAGTTTTTCATGGGGTTGGACGGGAGAAAATCCCCGCCAACTTGGCGGTAAAGTCTTAACGCATGAAAGCCATATTTTATCTGATATCGTCGTATGTTTACATTGATATATTTTATTTTGGTATTTGTCTCTCGTTCTGCATCATATTCACTTCTAAATGGAACTCGTTCTTTTTGGACTATTATTATATGAATTTCTATTGATCGATTGTTGCGAACGAAAATTTAACCGTATGTTCAAACTTGTGAAAATATTATTCTGACATTTCTATTGAGACACTATAGCTCAGGGAGAAAAGGCATCTCGTAATAGAAGTGTTTCGTAATCAGTGTTATAGCCCGCCGCATAATTTCAGTGTTTCTTACTGAAGGCTGGGGCACGTAAAATCGGTTCGTGGACACAATATCCAAGTTTCTAAATGATTCTTTGAGTGGCAGGCTAAGCCTAGGTGGTCTTTTAGGTCCTTGCTAACCACGAAGGCCCACTTTTAAAAGTCGAACCTTTTGAGACAATGAAAGTCTTCTTTTCATGAGAAATCACTTGACTTTAAAAGTCGAACCTTTTGAGACAATGACAGCCTTCTTTTCATGAGAAATAACTTGACCTCAAAAGTTGAACCTTTTGAGACAATGACAGCCTTATTTTCATGAGAAATCCCTTGACTTTAAAAGTCGAACCTTTTGAGGCAATGAAAGCCTCCTTTTCATGAGAAATCACTTGACTTTTAAATAGACATAATAGCAACCAGTTTGGATGAGTGCACTAACAAAAGTTTCAAAAACACCAAGGGGTACTCTATTCTGATGGTAAACCCGTTTGAAACTAAAAACATTCAAGTGTACTTTTTTAAAAATTAGTTTTAATTTTAAGTAAATGCTTTTATTATTAACATATTTTACTTTTTAAATTTTTTTAGCAATATTATGATTATTGTATCGAGAAATTAGTTTATAATTTCCATTGTCACTGAAATTTGCCTTCCTCCCACACGTTGGCTAAAAATTAAGTTTTGTTCCCCCATTCAAGTTTTCTGATATCTAGCGTAAGAGATATCTTACGATAATAAAGTTTTGTGCCAAAATTCCATGAAAGACTCACCTTGAACCTTGAGAAATCTCAATTAATAAAGATGAAAGCATAAAACGTTTGTTATCTCGAACGTTTCCCTCACCTTTCTGCATGAAGTCTTCATTAATGACAGAAGATATTTCACTTAACCCCTCAGCATGTACAGTCATGACGCCATCTTTAAATGCTTTAGCACCTTTCTTACGGTTCATCATCTTAATGCTTTTTATATACATTACCTCACTATTCTGTTGTGAAATTTGAACCTTCTTCATATTTGTTATCATCTTTTTTGTAAAAATATCTTTCATCTTTTTTTTAAATTTCAAAATTTAAAGTGTTATTCAATATTTTTAATGCTTTTTAGTATCTAATACCACAGTTTATTTTCCTCTTTTTAAATATCTTTCCCATTCTGAGCAATTTTTTCATACCACTATCGGGGTCGGATCCACCTTGAGGAACCCCCCCCCTTCCCCGAAGTATAACTGTGTTAAAAGAACTCTGTTCTGAAAATCCTACTCGAACAAATCTAATGTCTCACACATGGGGCATCATTTTAGTTTTAGTTAGTCCTTAAAATTATTTCTGTAAATTTTTAAAAATTTCTAAGTTTGATTATTTTGTTACCTAGGCCGTTTGCAATCCAGAATAAAATATTGAGGGTGGAGAGAGACATTAGATTAAAATAAAATATCTACCCTCAATATTTTATTTTAATCCAATGTATACCGTTTCCTTAAACCATTAATTGACCAGTACTTTTTAACGAATATATTTCAATGAATATCTTTAATTTAAGTTATTATGGATTTCACCACTTCCTGATGGTGACCTTGAACGATGGTTCACAGGTTGTATCCACACACTGGGACACTAACTGAGCCGAGCGCGTGGATTTGTTCATAGGGTCTACTGTGCACTTTAATTCGCATCTGGCTGCCTTTGATCTTTGGAGGAAATCCGCCTCCGAAGCCATCGTTCGCCAAGGCTATTTTATCGTCTGCCACCATCGACCACGATAAGCCATAGACTAAGAAAGCCTAAAAGACCTCCAACTTCGGGCTAGATTTGCGCGCCCTCGGTGTCAGACCATCTGAACTAATTGGCGCTTTGGCAGTGGTCTGGGACCTTGGCGATGGTCTGCTTCTATGTAGTCTGTGATCTTAACATTGAAGGCCCTAATCCGTTGGCGATTGTAAACGGTTACCAGAAATCTTTCCCTGTTGTCGTTTTGGACTTGGAAAATTTTGAGACTGAAAGCGATTGTGCTTTGTTGAGATTTGTATATTAGTAAAATCAACCGAAAGTAAGGGTTTGAATTACTTATATTAACACTTTATTGTGAATGTTATTTACATGTTAACTATTAACTGACCTTTTTTTTATTTTCCAGCATTTTTGTTTGAGAAAGCTGAAGAATTTCATTTCTTTTTTGTTTGCGAATGTTCTAACGGATATTTCAAAATTACTTTTTCTGCTACATTTTACTACTGTATTTGCATGCTTTGCTAATAAGTAACCTTTTTTTTATAGCATTTTTGTTTGAAAAATAATTCCTATAAATATTAATTATGACATTCGGCCAATATTTAAATCCAGTCAACCGAATTTAACGGTTTGAATTATTACCACTTTATTGCGAATATTATTTACATGGTTTGCTAAAAACTGGTATTCTTTTTTTATTTTCTAGTTTTGTTTATTTGAAAAATCCAAAGAATTTCATTACTTTTGTTAGCAAATGTTCTAACGGATATTTTATAATTTCTTAAAATGATACATTTTGTTGTTATTTTTTGTATTTATGTGTTTTGCTAATAACTGTTTTTTTTTCGTAACATTATTGCTTGTAAATATTAGTAAAAATTTTATTAATTTCTGTTTAGCGGATGTATATCTGTCAAACGTACATTTTAATTTGAGTTATATTTTGTTATTCTTTCCTCTATCTTATTTAAATTTAAATAATTTGTTTTCTTTTAGCTGTTTTATGAATTAGTTTATTAGGGTTGTAATACAGGGGAAAGGGGTTTATAAACTTTTTTATGCTCTTTCTATTTGTTTTTCTTAATATTTTCAGCTGTTGGAGCTGTGTTATTTGGATTAAATTATATAGGACTACATATATATTGTATAGGACTCTCTAAGAAGAAATGTATGATCTTTAAATCTTCAGCGGTAAGCAGTTTAAAATTCACATTTAATAAATTATTATACCAAGCTAAAACTTAAAAGATTCTATGGCATTTTTTTAAAAATTTATACTTAAAATTATTTCTGTGTAATATGTGGCATAAAAATTTTTATAATAAAACAGATTAATGTGAATGATTTATGTACAAAGTGCTATTGGCAATTCCATTCTCTGCAAGTATTTAAATCAAGTGTTTTTCATCTGTATCAGCCCAGTTATTTTCAAATATAAATTTTTAAAGTATAAATTTTTTCTGTTAGATTAATTTTGCTCTTTATATACATTCAAAACATACCTTTCACAGAAAACGGATGAATCATATTTGCTACAATTCACCTGGATAATATAAATAAATCACCTGACCAGTGAAATAATTTATTTATGGTTAAAATACTTATTTATGTAATTTATTTTATGGTCCTTAGGTTTAGAGACATTGAGTTAGCTTATTTTTTAATTTGTGCAAGTTAACATTCAGAATCAGTATTTCATCATCCATGTATGTGACTAATGTTAAAGTTAACCAGCAGTAATACATTGTTTCTAAAAATTGATGCATTATTTTGTACTCTCTGACACCAATTTTGGAAAATAACAAATAATATACACTAATTCTAAAATTGGGGTTTCATCGTGAGAACTTGCTCACCAATGGAAAATAATTTTTATTCTACAATATTTTTTAATGGCAAGCTAAAATATTTTTAGATCAGTTTTATTTCAGTAATTAGTAAAAGTCTTTATGAGTAAGACCTCGTGAATCATAGACAATAGAGATCATAAACACACCCAGTGGCTTAATATACTACTCATTATTGTTTTCATTTTACAGTATGTTCTTTGAGGTAAATGTTTCTATAATTTTTCAAAGTGTTACCAATAATGGAGCTCTCATTCTTGGCATTTTAGTTTCATTACTGTATACCAATATAATTAACTTTGTACATGAATGTATGTATATATTTATTTATATATATACATACACATATATTGTAACATTTTTTTTTAAACATTGAATGACTAAAAATAATTGCCTTAATATTTCAGTTGTTTATCTTGTATGTGTAGTAACATACTCAAGTATAAGTTGTGAAACTTTAAAAAAGTTTCGTGTAATTAAATTCTTTTCTTGTACAATGCAATATCATCAAAAATCTCATTATAATACCTAGGTGTCAAAAGAATAGATTCGAAGTGAAATTGGAAGCTGTAGATACTAAATGCTGGAAAGAGTACATACTTAGGCAGCTAAGGCCTGCAAAGGGCTGTTGTGCTCGTAAAGAACAATGAAATGGAAAATCATGAATGTAAATATAAAGTTTCTGCTCTATTACTTAGTAAATAGTTTTTATTCAAGATTAGTAGTTAATTAAGTTTTTATGATTAATAGTATGTAATAACTGAATTAAAGTATTGTTTTAATTAAATCATTTTATTTGTGGGAATATAATTTAATGGAATAACAAATGCAAGAAAAGAAAATTTATGAAACCAATTATTCAGCAGGACAACAATCATCTATAATTTCAAACTGAATTTGTAGTCATACTTGAATGAAATTTCTTAAACTTGAATGGGAATTAATAAAGTGTATATGTTTTAATACATAACTTGATATGTTGTATATGTTTAGATTAATTAGCAATATAAAGAGAAAAATCTGTGGACTTTTCTTTCTCAATGTACTTTTAATTTTTCAAGTTATTCCTGAAATTAGTTTAAATTTGGCTTGTATGTTTAGGAGCATAAATTAAATATGCTTCAATATTTACGAGGCAAATTTAAACAAATTCAATATTAAAAACTTACAGCATAATTTAAAAGATATTTTTCAAGTAAAATGGAATTACATACAGCATTACTGATCTGTTTTATAGTATATTTATGTATGCAAGCAAACCTATGAATTTAAGATATATATATGTATGTATTTTGCATGTGTGTATGTAATGAAATCACTTTTTTTTATGAAATTGATTGTTCACTGTACTTTAGATTAAGACTTTTGAACCCTCCATGCAAATAAATTCTGGCTCTATCACTGATATCGGTAAAATAAGAAACCATTTTAAAGAATTTATTTATCAGCTAAGAATAGCCTACCTCAGTTTTACTTTAGTTCATGGATGTGCCTTAGACTAATTAGCATTTAAAGTTCCTTTTACTTCTCTATGATTTAATAGAAGCATTGAGGATTAATGATTCATTGATCAAGGAATCATTAATCCTCTTATGTCTATTGAAAAAGTAGATAGCAATTATATTTATATATGTAATAAAAGCTCTGTTAGTAATACTTCATTTCTAAAAAAATTATTAAACTTGAATTTATATGCATAAAAAGGGGGTAAATATTAAAGCATAAAGTTTTTGTGCAATTTATCTAATCAAGAATTTGAGATGAAATAATTTTAATGAAATTTTTGTGTTAATACTGCAATTTTATATTTATTAAAATTTATATCTGTAATTTCTTTGTTTTAGATTCAATGGAAAGAATGAAGAGAACTTATGAAATTTTGTGGATATAATAATCAATTTTGTACTTTTTTTAAGTATTATTATTATTGCAATAAAAAAATGTATTCAATTTTTGTTTTCTTAATAAAAAAAGAACACCATTTTTTATTTGAATTTTTATATTATCTGATAGCAAATAAAAATAGCAAAATAATACTATATAGTAATTTTGATGTAAAAGCAGTAAGCTTTTAAACAATTAATACACAGAATATTCTCAGAAATATTTCAATTTATAAAAAAGTGCAATGTTTAAAGATAAATTAAAAGGGTAATTTTCATAATTGATATTCAATATCTTTACAAATAGTGTCAATATTAGATAAACATGATTAATCAAAGAAATTAGAATACTAAAAATACACATTTGTGAATTAATTATAGACTGATAAATTTGTATTAAATATATTCTATATAAGCTAACTATATAGAGTATATTAGAGATTTAACACAGAGCTACATAAAAGCATTCTAGAAAAGCAATTATGATTGGTTTTGTTTTTGATAGCTTAATTTATAAAATAAAAAAAAGGTATAAAAGCACCCCCACGCCAAAATTTTTTTTTCAAATAATTAAGAAAAAGTCGCCAAAAGAGCGATAAACATAATTATCAGGTAACCATGCTTTAGTTCCGATGGTCTGACACCGAGGGCGCCACTTTCTATGCGAGTCCCATGTTACAGAAGCGTATCGCTATTGCCTATGGGAGTTGGTCATCTTAGTGCGTTTATCTATGGATAAGGCATACCTCCCCCAGACGGTGGTAATGGCTTGCAAAGGACCATGGTGTGGAGGGGTCTTTAAGTGTGTATCATTCTAAAAAAAATAACCCATTAATTCAGAGAGCATTTTTGTTAAATATATTTTGAGGACTATCTTAAATCCAAGTTATTATTGCACCAAGTAAAACAAATTTAAAGTTTATATAAATATGAATATTAGAGCATGATATAGATCTTATGAATATAGATCTTATTAGTGATAAGCTGTCATTTATTAAAACAGAACTTCAGAATAAGATAATTTATTCGGTGTTACATAGTACTATAAAGTGAAACTTTATAATAAAGTTATTTGTCTTGATTTCAGACGATGGGCTTGCCAAAAAAGTAAATTTATGAACAAGGACCAAAAAATCGTAAAATTACAATCTAAATGAAAAAATTATAAATGATAGCACAATCTTGAAAATTGTTGGAATGCCATCTACATTTGCTAAAAAGAAAAAAGTTCCTATAGAAGACATAAAAATTCTACAAACTAATTTTGTGAGTCCCTAACTTTAAAAAAAGACACTAGACATTAATGAGTTAATGCAAGATAAATTTGAAACACAGTTAAACATGTTAAAAAATAAAATTAGTGGTACTTTTATTCATTTTATAGCTTTTATGTCTGTTTAAAGAAAGTAATGGATAAAAACTAGTTATAAGCTTCACTTTTAATTTTTTAAAACACTAACGTGTATTTAGGTCTTGAAAAACTTTGTCAAGTTTTGCATCTTGTATTATTAATACCACTGTCCTTATTATGATACTAAGAATTTCGAAAAATCAAAAAACAATCGATCCAAATGAACTAAATTATAAATAATAGCAGTTAGTATAAAATTTGGTAAAATGTGTATAAGATTGCCATATACCTCTACTAAAAAAGAAAACACGTTCTGAGAAAAAGCAAATATTCTAAGAACTATCTTCTTAAGAATAATATTAATTTAATTATTCTACAAATTAATCATTAATAGTTCATACAAAGATATAATTCAAAATAGATTATGACTGTAATTTCTTTTGATTGATTTTCCTGCGAATTTATGATTTTTCCAATTACTCTTTAATATACAAACAAAATAAAATTTAATGCACACGAAAATTACTATTTAATTCGGATCAACCCCAAAGTTATGTACAAACTTAGAAATAGAACATTTTATTTTGAAATTTGTGTTGCCATGTAACATTTAATAAGGTTATATAGAATGTTAATGGACAATAATTAAATAATAATATAAAATAAATTAGTATTTCTGTAAAGTGTGAGAAGTTTTCAGCATTTTCGAATAGGTAGATGATCTGACAGTTTTACACATCTATGTTTTTTCGCTTCTTATATTGTTTTTTAAGGACGCATGTCTTGGACATTCTTATCAAAATAGAATTGAAGCATGATGTAACGTCGCTACACCCCATTGGCTTCACAAAGAGGTTTTGTTAAGGCTCAGGCCAAGGCGACTTTCTGTCTAGGTTTTTGACATTATACTACAAAGGAGTTTTTTTTTTTAAAGCCTTGAGATATCTGAGGTGATTAGAAGGTCGGACATGACGGCAAAATGTTAGACTGTGAGACGCCAGATAGCGGACCAATTGGAGGCAAGTGGCTAGCAGGACGGCGACGCGTGTAGGAAAAGCCAATGGGAAGAGCCGAAAATGTGACGTCAGGCGGGGCGAGGTTTTCGGCGGAGAGATTCCCTACCAGGTACTAGCGGAAGGCAACAAGAGTTGCTGTTTTTTTCTGAGAGATTTTCTCCAGTTTTGTGTGGGACTCAAGGAGTTATAGTTGCACCTCTGTACAACGGTTTATCTGCAGGCACCTGACAGCAGATTGTTTTTTAGATTCGCCTAGAACCGGGGACCTTTAGGTCCGTACCAGCTCATCTGAGCTCTGTGTTTTCCATTCGGAAAATGTGTACATAACTTCTGTTTAATCAAGAATAAACGTTGTTATTGTTCTAAGCTGTATGTTGTGTCATAACTACTTCGCCACCCACAAGCTACCCGAGGAGCCCGTGACGTTAAGATGAATTAAATAATTAACGTCTCTAAGACGTCACAGTTTACATTGGTACATGAAATAATTGAAGTCTCCCAGACGTTATTGCATATCAAGGAGTTAATAGCAATAAACTCATTTTAAATCTTTTTAAATTCTACAGGATGTTACTTCAAAAGTACAATGAATAAAAAAATTTAAATCTCATAAAGACTTCCTACGCTTTTATGTGAGAAAGATAAATATATATGAACAAACATTTATTGCTGTTAGAATAGAAAAGTAATAAGCATTTTTCTCAATATTATTAAAGCTGTGTATCTGAAAAATGTATTTGAAAAAGAAAAAGAATCTATAATGTTTCTTATTTCTTAGTAATGATAAAAGATAAACTGAATGTTTCTGTTCTTAAATAATAGAAGAGAAGCAATTTTTTAAAGATAAAAACGAAAATTTTAAAGAATCGTTTTTAAAAAGAGCTTGCACGATGTTTGAGAGAAAACATTGTATAAATACGGAGTAAAAATAAACAAAAAGATTCCAAAGAATAAAAAAAAAGTTTTTCAAAACCATACAAATCTATTAATGAGAAACCCATTTTATTATGCTGGCGCACATGCATTTCTAATGGTTGGTTTCTGACCACATAAAACTGTTGTCGTAAGTGAAACCATTTATTTTAAGAGTTTAATCTATATCTTTTTTTGTTATTTTTTAAGATTTCATTCTTTTCATTTTTGTCGTTTGGGATATGTTTTTAATGTGACTGTAGAAATTTTTCCTTTATCAGAGCTAAAGTATTATCTAGATTTAATGACAGTTTCCTTTAGCAATTGAAAAATGTAATAATTTATCATTATTCACTTATTTATGAAAATATTTTGTTATTTCAAATTAAATATTTTTGCTATAAATTAAAAAAGTACGTCTTGTTATTTCAAATAAAATATACTTGTTCTTAAAGATGAAAAATTATGCATTAAATACACAATATATGTATACTTAATTTAAAATTCATAAAATATATTTATTATAAATGAAAGAAAAATTTTATATTACTTACATTATAATTGTATATTTCATTTTTAATAAATATCAGTTGCTTCTCTCCCAGCTTTTGACATGGGCATAAAAAAATAATGACTTAGTGGGTTCAAAAGACATTTGCCTAGCTATTTTAATTTTAAATTATGATGCATAAAAAAGATATATTTTATAGAATTCAATATTTTACTCTTGCATTCGGTTAATGTAATACCCGTTTTATGTGTTTTATAGTTATGTTTGATTCCTATAATGCTTTTCATAAAACAGAATAAAAGTAAAACGCAAGCCAGTATTAACCCTCTGACTGTTCAATTTGTAGACTGAAATCGATTCAAAAATTGTGTATTTATCTGAATATTTGAAATCTATATAGATTAAAGAATTAAAATATACACTTTTTCTTTCTAGATTTGGTTTGGTTTGGTTTGGAGCGCTACGGTCTACTGTTTTGCACACGAGGGCTAATGAGACCGGGACCTACAGTTTAAAGCCGATTCCGAACGGCTACAAACATCCATGCCAGCAGCGGGATTCGAACCCACGAACTCCGGTTCCGAAGAGCAGCGCTCTACCATTCGGCCATCGTTCGGCTTCTTCCTTTCTAGAAAAGATTTTTATATAGATTTTTATGAGAAACTAAATTGTCAGAAAAACTAATATCAAAAGTTATCCCAAGAAATTTTTTAAAAATAAATTTCAATTTAATTCCAGTTAATTTCTATTTATTACATAATATAATTGCAATATTATCTAGCATAAATATAGTTCTATTTATTACCTAATTAAACGTCTAATACTGTATATAATATTTATTTCACTGGTTAAACAATGAAAAGGCGGGATGATCACCTTAATAAAGGAAGAAAAACACATGCTAGCGAAAATCGCGGAATGAACAAATTTTGCTACATTTGAGTTGCCAGTTTAAATAGCGGGATTAGCAATTAGACAGAAGGGTAAACACAAAAAATATCTGAAAATGCACCAAACTTTGGTGATAATTACATAAAAATGAACTGCATTAAATCTATTTTGGGGTGTTGAAATTGAGTCATTCAACTGAAAATTTAACTGACTCTGAAACACGCTTTGTCATTTGCTTACTGTGCAAAATATGAGAAGAAACACAATCCGCAGTAGCAAACAACCTCCGATTAGCATTAAGATTAGGATTTGAGATATCTATTACAAAACAATTACAATAATTTTAAATGGTTGAAAAAAATATGGAAATGCTCATGAGCAATTATTAATTGTTGTCGATTGTTTGAAATAAAGAAATTAAATCCGATTCTTGGAAGAAGAAAAGTTTAAACATAGCCATTTGCAGTATAGTAGTACAGTTAACTCCGTAACAGTAATTTAATTTAAAATGGTTAAAAAATAAGAAAATATTTATGAGCTATTACTAATTCATGTTGATTGTTTGAAATAATGAAATTAAATGTGATTCCTGGAAGTAAAGTCTAAAGCTATCCATTTGCAGTATAGGAGTACAGTTCACTTCGCAATTGTAATTTTAAATCAAAATGGTTAAAAAACAATAAAAACAATAAAAAATATACATTACAAATTAATGTTTTACAAATTGATGTTTATTGATTAAATAAAGAAATTAAATCTGTTTCCTGGAAGAAGAAAAGTTTAAACATAGCCATTTGCAGTATAGTAGTACAGTTAACTCCGTAAAAGTAATTTAATTTAAACTAGTTAAAAAATAAGAAAATATTTGTGTGTCATTACTAATTGATGTTGATTGTTTGAAATAAAGAAATTAAATGCGATTCCTGGAGGTAAAGTCGAAAACTATCCATTTGCAGTATAATAGTACAGTTCACTACTCAATAGTAATTTTAAATCAAATTGATTAAAAAACAATAAAAAATGTACATGAGCCATTACAAATTGATGTTGATTGATTAAAGAAATTAAATCCGATTCCTGGAAGAAGAGTTTAAACATAGCCATTTGCAGTATAGTAGTACAGTTAACTCCGTAAAAGTAATTTAATTTAAAATGGTTAAAAAATAAGAAAATATTTATGTGTCATTACTAGTTGATGTTGATTGTTTGAAATAAAGAAATTAAATGTGATTCTTGGTAGTAAAGTCTAAATCTATCTGTTGGGAATTCACTTTGGCGCCAAGAACTTTCCGTGCATTCCCACAATCCCTCTCTTTATTGTAATGTACAGTCCATTAACGATGTTCTTCGAAGGAACAAATAAAAACGGCATTGTATACAATCTTGTCGTTATTGCTTAAATCCATCGCACTTACTATCCATTTGCAGTATGGGAGTACTGTTCACTTCGCAATAGTAATTTTAAATCAAAATATTTGAAAAAGCAACAAAAAATATACATTACAAATTGATATTGATTGATTAAATAAAGAAATTAAATCCGATTCCTGGAAGAAGAAAAGTTTAAAGCTAGCCGTTTGCAACATTAAGCAAAACATTAAAGGGAAAATGAAATAAATAAAGTGAGATAAAATAATTTTAAGAGATAACCAAAGCTAAAATAAATCCCTATGCCTGGTGCAGTTAATTTCGATTCCGGTATTATGCCCAGAGCAAGTTTCTTTAATAATAACGTTATACTTGGGAGGGAAGGGCTCTCTAATCATGGCTCCAACCCTGTAGTGATATGAATGAGTGACACATGATGAAGATAAAGAGAAAAGGGAACTGTGTTATTAGATACCGATAAAGATTACAAAACTTTTGAACAAAGTGTAACCAATAATGCAACAATATCTGCAACAAAGTGTGACCAATAGGTCCGTAACCAATGGAAAAAAGACTGATATTCCTCCACAAATCAGTGAAATGTATATAGAAAACTTTAAGAGGAGGAATGTTAAGGAATGTGTTTATTAACACAACCTTTAAAAAAAGCCACGAGAATGTGTATGCTGAAGAGTGAAGTGCAAAATATTCTTTTATTACTAAAGACTGCACGCAGAAAGTTAATAAAAACGTTCCAGGTAACGTAAGTTTTTATGTTTTCATCTTTATTAATTAAGTTTTCATAAAATTAAAAATGAATTTTTAATGAAATTTTCAAAATTCAATTATCGTAAGTTTCTTCTATGCTCCGGATCGAATATACTGATTGAGGGCACAAATTAAAACCCTTGCTCAATATGTAGGAGGAAGATAAACGTGTATGAGTATAGAAATCAAAAGCTTGTTTCATGATTCAAGTGATAGAATATTAGATTTACAAGTTTGAATTTTCGGTACAATTTCCATTGTTTGTCGCATCGAAACAACTTAATTTCAAATAATTAAAGTCCAATAAGAATTATCCCATTTAATTTGTAATGATAATGCTGAAAATTATGCTGAAAGTAGAATATGTTAATAGTACAAATATATAATTCAAAATAAAATTAATAAAAAATGCACAATTCAGTGATCTTAATTTCAAAAAAATTCATCACAATGATGCAGCTTTTTATATAAATTTGGAAGATTTTGTTAGCGAGTTCATCCAAACAGAAATGACACAATGCTAGATTAACAAATTTGAACTTTCGGCAAAACTGTCATTATTTGCCGAAGTCAATCAACTTAATTTCACATAATTAAAATCCAATAAGAATAAGTCCCATCTAATTCATAATAAAATGAAGGCAAAATGACGAATGGATAACAAAATATTATAAATCAAAATATAGACATGGCGAAATCAGGAAAAAAATTAGATTTCATGCTTAGCGCTTGGCGGGGAAGCCATTTTCTGATATAAAACCCAGAACAGTACTTAAACACGCCTCTTAGCATGACTTTTTTTATAGTTCTCAATACACTAATGACTGTACATTAATCACAGTTACCTGTATTAGCATAATCATAAATTTATAATTATAATTTTACCTGCATTTATAACTTTTATTTTAATGTCATCGAATAAAATCCTAAGTAATATACTTATTGCTAACAACATCTTTCACTATTCGTAAAAATAAAAATAGTATTCAGCATATTTGTATTAGATAAAGATTTCAAAATAGGCTTTATGCTAGTATCTTTTTAAGTTAAAATGAAAGTGTTTCTTTCAAATTATCAACCATATAAATTCAATTAAATACCCTTAGGCATAAATTCTATTCATATGTAACATCAAAAATTAAAATATTTATAATTGTTTGAAGCGAAATTCTCAACAAACAAACCAAAAGTCATACGCTTTTACTCCCTTATTTGAAACAAACATAAAAATTTCACTTGAAAGGCTTGGATTTTCGTTTGATAAACTTGTTTCAATAAACGACATTCCGAATGTTTAACAAAGCAAAGGCGTGGAAAGGCAACAAAAAGAAAATAATTCAACAATGTGTGAGATTAATTGAAAGGCAAAATATTAATTATTTAACAGAAAATTTCTTCCTGGATAATAATGTAGATTTTGCTCTGTTGCGTGTTAATAAGCAACAATGGAATAATAGATCCATTCAGTAATATTTTCTTTTTTTTTGTAAGCCAAACAAAAGCTACTCTTTTGGAATTTCAGTTTAACAGCTTTCATTGGATTTGATAATTATTTTAAAAGATCAATTTGCTAATTATGCAAGCATATTATTTCTAGAATAACTGAAATGTTTCCTATGAATTAAAAATGATAGAAATTTTCCAAAATGAATATAGAATAGTTTCTTTTATAGGTGATATTTTAGTGAAGCTTAGAAAATATGCCCCCCCCCCAAAAAAAAAACACAGTTTAATACAACTTTTATTTTAGTGCATATTTGAATGATATACAAGAACATTAGTAAATAACTTATGCAATATTAAGCTAGAAAAAGTTGAGGCTATATATTTGTTATTTTTTTTTAAGAAAAAAATAACAAATACATAGCTTTAACTTTTAGAATAGAGCAATTTTCTTCTTTCAAACCGTAAAATAATCTCATAAAATAATGCCAGAAAGCTAAACCTTAACCATTTTTAACTTATAATTAAATATTATTGAACTGGTACAGATATATTTTACACACTACCATATTTTTCGCTTGACTTGCCGATTTTGCATACTCGACAATTTGGTGATAAAGAAAAGATCCTTTTATCTAGTAAAAAATTAAATTAGCTGTCCTAAATGAAATTCTGTAATGAAAATTAACTCCATAAAGAGGAACTGGAAGGACTCTCTTGATACGTGGAAACAGGAATTGATAAAGTGTGGGGTGTAAGCGTTCTTTTAGTGTTAGTTACTGCTTAAGTGTTATAAATTAACTATGGACGAAATTCAAACAAAATTATGTTCCGTAGAGCTGTATTAGGAATCTCTTCCCTACAAAAGCAAGAAATCACTTAAAATGCAATATATATATATATATATATATATATATATATATATATATATATATACATATATATATACATATATATATATATACATATATATATACATATATATATATATATATATATATATATATATATATATATATATATATATATATATATATATATATATATATATATATATATATATATATATATATATGTTGTGTGTGTGTGTGTGTGTGTGTGTCAGGTCTAAAAAGGGGGGGGGGTTGGAAATGTAAGCGAGTTGTGAACATTTTAAAAGGGAACTCTTTCGTAATAACAAAATAAATGAAAACAGCTCACGCTCGCATAAGCTTTTAGGATAATCCAGTCAAGCGGAAGCGTATAGGAAGATTTTGAGGGGTATGCAAACCGATAGTTGACTGAGAGCGTAGACATCAAGCTATCAACATACTCTATGCTTAGCTCTGTCACGAATAAATGAAAATGGCCCAAATGACGCCTTGAAAAGGAAACTATACTTTGAAATAAAGAGATGATTTACCAAGAAAGACTGATTCTTCCATTCGCCTTACCACTGGATACGACATGTATATATATATATATATATATATATATAAAATTTCACATAATCATAACCCAATAAGAATTAATCCCTCTCAATTCGTAATGAAAGTGTTACACACAGACAGCCGATGCCAAAGAATATAAATTAAAATATAGACAAGGCGAGATCAGGAAAATCACTGAGTTGGCATGCTTTATTGCCAAGTTGGCGGAAATACCCTTTTCTGGTATCATGCCTAAAACGGTACATACTTAAAAAGTACACCTCGTAATATGCCAAAGGAATGACAATTTTTACAGTGCAAAACATAACTGCCCATTAATCAGTTACCGACATCTATATATCATAATTTTTTTTAAATAACTGATGATATCTTAAATAATATACTCATTGTCTAATACATCTTTCGTTATCCTTCAAAATTTACGAGTTAAAATTATTAAAATACTAATAAAAAAGTAATATGACTTTTGAATAAGTATAAATTTCATAGTTTTCAAAATATAGAACTTTATAATACTCCCAGTAATATACTCTCAGTATTACATTACTCCGTTGTTTGCAGTTTCACGAATAATATTTTAACAGGCCATAAAATAAATGCCTGATCGAAAACTCTTTCTCATGAGAAGTCATGAGATCCCCGTGATTTTCCTCTCCTCGGAACTAGTTTTACGCAGTTCAAACATATGCACGTTTGTATCTTGTCTATGTTAGACGTGTCTGTCAGTTGTGTAGCACTAACATGGTTATAAAATAATTTTGCCTGGCCTTTAGTTCTGAGATAGAATCTGTCTCACCACGATAACTGCACTTGATTTACATTTCAAAACAAGCATTGGCAATTAAAAATATGGGCTATTTGCTACCACGTAATCAGTTTAAAATATTTTTACTGGTTACAGACACACACATATATAGATATATTTACATAAGATTTAATAATAAAGTTGATAAAGTGTCCTATTTGATTAAAAAACTATAAATAACCCAAAGAACTCCTGGTTCTTCACTATGTAAATTAGGTAAGGCCACTTTGTACCAGTATTAGAATGATTTAGATTAGAAACTCCCGATGGAAACTAACAATGGTTTATAAGCCCCCCTGTAATAACCCAATTAAGACTAAAATCTCACTCATTTACCAAAAAAATTGATTTTGGTAAATATAATGTTATTTATAATTATTACTAACTTTAAAATTGAATGAGTTTTAGTACTACGTTGTTTAAAATAAAATTATATTTGACACTCTTCGAATTAAATATAGTGTATTTATAGATGGGTTTCTAGAATGCTGAGTCTAAACAAGCTTTATTCATGTTAAAAATATGTTGAATGTATCTGTATATGCAAATTGAATATCTATATTAATGTTATATGAATAGAGGGATGAATGTTTACACAAAACATGAAATGATGTAGCTGTATAGAGTCGTAGATTTATTATGACAGTCTGTACTCAATATTAACTTTCCAACCGAAATCACTTTGTGCAACATTTAATATCTTGGGGTAAATTAAAGTTTTAAATTAATAAGAGATACAAGGGTGGCCGAAATATGTATCATAATTACTGCGCAAAGTTAGTTATTCTTAATTATGCTTTACTACCTAACATCATTCCCTCCGTTTAGAAAACAGCGGAACTCTAGTTATGAAAAATTATTATCCACAGCTTAAATTATATTTATTGCGAAATCTCTTTAATAAAAAACATCTAAATGCTGAAATCAATTTAAACTGAACGTAAACACTCATCAATTCTGTGTCTTTATTTAATAATTTGCTATCCCTTCCGAGAAAAATAACACATTACTTCTAAGAATAATGAGTTAACCGCTATAAGCAGCCATAAAATAAGAAGTTATTTCATGGGAAACTTAAAATTTAAAACGCTTTAAGTGATATTAATAGCTTATAAATTCTCTTAGTTGGTTGTTTTTCATTTAGAGACTGCATATGAGAACATTATGTAATTCCAATCTAATTTTAAGTAATTTATGTAAGAAAGTTTCCCAAAATTTCTGTTTTAAAATTCTGTTAATTGGTATTCTGATGGATGCAGTTTATGTCGTAAATATTTAAAACATTTTCGTCCCTAGAAATGTCCTCATTAATTTATCAATTATAAGTGAATAATTGTAATAATTGTCACATTTTGGCCTTTAACGAATTCTCTAAATTGTAAATTGAGAGAAAATGTCATATTATTTAAGGAAACATAACTCACTTGTTTCAGAAACGTAATAATGAGTTAAAATTGATGGATTAATATAAAACAGACAACTATGATATAGATTTTAAATACATAAATTTGAGGAAACATATAACATGGTAATATAAAGTTTGTAATATGTTTTAGAATTATGGTGTTTCAAGCCTAACTAGAATGACGGACAGTCGCCACCTCTTCGAAATTCGCTTCTAGCATGGATGTTTGTAACCATTTGGAATCAACTTTAAGTAGTAGGTTCCTGTCTCATTCGGTCTAGTGTAGCAAAAGTGTTGACCGTAGTGGTCCAAGCCAAACAACTCTCAGCCTTTTACTGATAAATCATACAATAAAAGAATTTACTCTTTTTAGAATGAATATTTTTCTTTAGTGATAGTACAGCTGTAACACCTATTTTGTTTTACCCTTTGAAGTAGTATGCTTTTTTATAATAACATAAAAAATACACATAAAATAAAAAAGTGAAATTTACATATCCACAAGGTAATTTTTCAAATTCGCATATTGGAAAGTAAGTTTTTAAATCAAATTGGAGTAAAATATATGTTTTATTCTATAAAACAAAACATTAGAAATACGTCATTTTAAAATTATAAAAAAATAAAACTGTTGAGAAATTGAGAATAAAAAAATCCATTTTTTATCGTGCTATAAAATAAAATATATTGTTCATAATAATATAATAGAGGTTCACAGAATACAAATGATAATCAGCATCTTTTTAATAGAATAAATCAGTTTCTAATTTACAAATTAAAAACTTTATTTTTGTGCTCAATTCTATTTGTTTTTCTTAGTGTATATATTATTTTTTAAAAAAAAGTATTGTTTCATATTGCCAATCACAATAACTTTTCTGCATTTAGATTCATATTATTGGGTTGACTTTATTGCAAACCGAAAGAAACTTATTTTTATAATGACGCAATGAGAAGAAGCATTCTTCATAGCCGCATGGTCATAACACTATTTTCGTACTTAAGGTGTCGTGAGTTCGAACCCCCGTTGCGACTTTAGTATTAAAGATCCGTGTAAATATTTATTTGATACCTTTATTTATGTTCTATTTTATTTCGTAATCCAGGAGATTCTGGACCTTTTTTTTGTTTGCCAGAAAAGTATTCTGGAAAGTATTCATTTCTCTGCGTTGTGCAGTAAAACTTTCTTCGCATTCCCAGACAGATTTCTGGAACTTTCCCTGCTGCTATAAAAGCCAACGATCTCTCAGTCACACGAGGTTCTGAGTTCATTGTTGCACAGAGCTTGCAATTAAACTCTTTGAGTTGAATTAATAAATTAGATTAGCTCTACTTCCTGTGTGTGCTATTGTGTTCTACATTAATCCTCTTAGTGACAATATTGATTTAAACACAGGTTATTTCATTAAAAATTTTTCTCTCTCTACTGTGTTACCTTAATAACATATTAATAAAACCTGCAAGATATAAATAATATTTTTTTAATTTCACAATGTGTCACAAATTTTGTACCTTACAGTAAGTAATATGTTATACATGTAGTGTTTTCACTCCAGTGTAGTGAATTTATAGACAAACCTTAAAAATGAGTTTTTCAATTAATCTGCACACAATGACTGTTTTAGTAAATCTAATAAATGGAAGAACGTTGATATTATATGATAAATAAATATGTATGCCTATCCTTGGTATTCAGTACTGCAAAGGAATTTTATAATTTTATCTCTGACCAGAAAAAACATTTATGAAAACTATTAAACCCTTTTTATTTAAAGTTTCCTACTGGATACAAATGTATGTAACTCTTTGAATATCTCATACAATTACAATATAATATAAGTTAACCTTTTTAATCGCCGACAGGAGTTAGTAATTGAGGTCTATGACTATACAACAGAAATAAATTAACCTATTCACATGCACTTCAATCAATATTTTTAAATCTCTGTATATTGTAGAAAAAAGCCCATTTTTTAAAGACAGACGAAAAAAAATACTAATTACTTCAGAGAATATCTTCGAATTTTAAAATTCGGTTTATAGAAAAATTACTATGCAACAAATATTGTCTTATAAGGTATAGATTACGCTTTAATGCAAACGATATCCACTAGATGGCAATACTAGAGTGTCACTTTGACATGACTGTTACCTGGAGAAAGCAAACTAATTTTGACATTTTAAGAGAATGTGCAAATGATAATTTTCATGGCTCGTCATATAATTAATATTAAAAAAAGGTATATAGGTGCACAAGGTCTTTTTTTTATGTCCATATTAGATATTTTTTATTTATACATATATGCTGTTTAAAAACATAGATGACTCTACATCTATTGTCACACTGCGTGACAATTTATGTCAATCGAAATTTTTACATCGTTGATAGATATATAAATATGTGTCACAAACTGTAAACAAATTTAAAAGTAAGCTTAGAACTCATTTTGGAGCTATCTAAAAATTTCCACTCGTCTGATAAGAGGGCATTCTTATATAAGTTTTCATAAAATCATATACATAAATGCTTTCATTAAAATATTTTGATTTGAAAAGTCCCTCAGAAATAAATCGAAAATGTTGTTCCTTTTTTGATTCGTGCTCCTCGCTTGGATGGAAATTTCAGAAATTTCGCGCTTTCACTACTCCAGTATCATATTGATATGCAAAAAATTCTTCTCGGACTTCTCAAATGAATTTAAATGTATGCAAGTCGGGCGATATTTCAAATCATCATAAAGGAAATGCAATGTAGCGCCGGATAAAAGAATAAATTTCGTATGAGTAGGTGAAATATCGAAGGAGATACACTGATTCTTGGAAGGGGAACTGAATATTATGAATGGCTGGATAAAAACATCAACATTAAAAGCTTTTAGGTTGATAAGAGGTCATGGAATATCGAATAGGAAAGACTGACATTTGGACTGCGTCTCGTCGGGGCATTCAAAATAAACGGGTGCAAGCAGAATATATTTGCAGAAGTGAATCAATAAAAGGATAAGGGTAAATTTTAAAATACCCGGAACTTTTGAATTTCGGAATATAGAGTGCATGAAGATGCAAAACATCAAACTTCTGACTTAATCTTCTGTACGGACATCTAGTTCTTTTCAATACGCTTTGAAATATATGCAGTCATTAATATACTGAGACTTACAAATCTGAAGTTAACGAGCATAACCGGAAGCTTTTATATAACACTCTTTTAATGCTGTAGAGAGAGTGTTTTTGAAAAATATTTGCAAAGTTCGAGCACGAAAAATTCGTCCATTTATAAAGACATTCAAATCTTTCCACGCACTATAAATCCATGAAAATGGAATAAATAAGGTATGCCAAACTCGCCCGAAGTCTTATATTCTAGTAGTATATGTTGATAAACAGAAGAATGTTCTGGAGGATTCTTGGAATTTTAAAACTTTACCATAATACATTTTTTTCAAATTTCTCAATCTAAACTTATAAATTTAAATTTGCCTATAAATATAATTTACAATACTCATGCGTAGAGAATATATCATTAAGTCGATATAATTACAAAACTACAAATCTTTTTGTTATAGAGAATGGAGATGTATAATTATTTTTTTTTTATAAGAACTACTTGCTAGTTTAGATCTTAGAGGAGCAGTAGCTTAGAAAAAATATCAATCTCATAACAAATCTCATAGGAATTTCATTATGGAGTTAAGGCACAAGGGGGACAAAAATTCAATATGTTCATTAATGGTAGATGGGGCACTTAAAATATGTTTGTCGTCGCAATATCTTCCAAGTTCTCAAACAGTAGCTTTGGATGTTGTCAGGCCGAGCCTTTGGGTCTTCTGCTTCATCCCTACATTTAAATGGCAGGACCTCTTTTCTTATGTAGTCCCTTGTGAGTAATGTTGAGCGCCTAAATGATGCTATTGTAATAAAATATACTCAACAAATTTGTATGGGTGAATACTTGCCCGTTATTACTTATAAGTAGTACGTGGGTGCTACCATGCAGGTCACCCCGAATTGTTAAACAAATTTTAAAAATGTTTTGAATTTACACCATTTACATTCTTTAGAAAGGTCTTCATTCATTTGTCTCTATTCAATGGGTAGCTATCTTATTTAGTCGGTACTACTGAAAAATAGGGTACCCCTTGACAAATTTGTTGAAATTATTGGAGATGTTTACTAAAACATAAAGGTATTTTATCCGAACAACACTGTATCCCGTGTTATGTGGGCGACTTTAATTGATGCAGATTGCGCCATTGTAATAGAATTATATACAGTTTCTTAATTAACCAAAACTA
Source organism: Pardosa pseudoannulata (assembly GCA_032207245.1). Taxonomy (NCBI): domain Eukaryota; kingdom Metazoa; phylum Arthropoda; class Arachnida; order Araneae; family Lycosidae; genus Pardosa; species Pardosa pseudoannulata. The sequence continues at coordinate 6,004,859 of CM063506.1, forward strand.
CTGAGAAAGCTGGCATTTACATTTATATGCAATTAATCCCTCAACAGTTTACACAGACAACAGCTTCAAATTATTAAAAATTAGCTATATTGAACCTTTAAAGGTTCATTATATCTAATATTTTTAAGCATTTAATATATAAGAAATAGGTTCTATAAGAAGAGCTAGATACAAATATAATATAAATTAAAATATAGATACAAATTGTTTGGACAAGGCGAGATCAGGAAAAAATGTTAGGCTACCATTCTCAGAGATTTATCGCTAAGTTGGAGGGGGCAGTCTTATCTGCAGTCAAGCCATGTAGTCCATATCAGTGCACTTATTTTCTATACTTTTCCAGCTTGCAGTGTGTTTGACTCATTACTTTGGAAGTGTCTTCAATTTTTTAGATTATAATGTTTCTAACACATGGCTATGAAATTCCAGTAAAGATTGAACTGCAAATGAAGTGTTCACAGATTTATATGGCAAGTTTTACTTAGTTCTCTTTGGGCATTAATAGAAATCGTATCAGTTCGTATCATATTTAATAAAAATAAGTGTATTTTTCACCTACAGTTCAGGTTCTTTTGTGAAAAAAATTTACCTCCAACATTTTTGGAAAAATTACTAACTAATTGCATATTTCTTACATCATTTTTTGTTACATTAACATATTTCTATGGTAAAGATTGGTTTTAATAAAGATTAGGTTGAGAAAAAAGTGTACATAGTTTAATAAGAAAAAAAATTACCAAATTTTGTTCGAGCATAAAAAGAAGTGAAATTGGGCCATATTTGAGTTTACAAACTAGGGTTTCCTACAGTGTAAAAACTAAACTCCTCTGCAAAATAGCCTTTACGGGGCCTGGGCTGACGGTGCCAATCTCCATTTACGGGACCAAAGGCCCTGGGGTGCGAAGCATATGTTCCAGTCAGGTGGTCCATCTTACACGGGACCCTCAGTGTTTAGTTCTCAAGCACGCTTGGTCTCAATTCATCTACCCACTGAAGAGATGAAAGTCTCAGTCAACCTTTTCAGCCTGGGGATCGAACCTCGGACCTGTGTCGTAGGAGCGCTAAGCGCTACCCCAACGCCACTGAGATTCTTCACAAAGTGCGCTCCGTAGAATTTTAGGGTACTGCAACACCTATCAGGGGTAGTAGTAATTAATACACTAGAAACGCAACAATAGGAAACAGAAGAGACACTTGACAATGAGTCATTCAAACCACAGTACACCGCAAGAGGGAGTGAAACAGTCATCATTATCAGTTTCTTATTATTTCATTTACTTATTTGAAAGAAGAATGTCATAAACAAGAACTAAAATGTAATCCAGGGAAAATAAAATTCGCTTATTATTTATAAAATGTAAAATTAATCAGTAGTTAATAATTTTAAACTATTTATTTTCACTTTAAAGAAAATATTGTTCTGACAGCATTGTTATGTTTTGAAATCAAAACTTCCGACAATAACTCTGTTTAGTGCTTTAAAAAATTTAGAATTTTTGGCAAAACTACGAGACAAAAAGATCTTGTTTGAAGCAAAAAATATTATATTTACCACAACTGGAATGGAATGCGTTTAGAAAAACAACACAATATCGAATGTTTTTGTCTAACATAAAAAATCGAAATATGACGTTTAGTCTAACCATTCTGTCACAGAGCCAAAAGCTTTTATATTTTTCTCGAAATCTATTTGATCCAGTAGTTTTACGTTACAGCATTTAAAAATAAATTTTGAAATCCCAAGATTTCCTCTCTGATAAGTCGAAGATAGAAATATACACTACAGCAGAATAAAACTCCATTTAGGATTTTGGGGAAATTTTTATGTAACACTTATGTTCCTTTGCAGAACATATTTCTATTCTTCGTGTCACATTTTGCCATACAAACAATTTATCATTGTTTTTTTTATCTAAATAATGCATTTGTTTAGCATTCGCTCTGAGAAAAAAAAATGTTTACAAAATATTAGAAAGGTTCCGTTTTCTACTATACATTCTTGAAATTGACAAATTATGTATTTATTTGAATTGAATTTAGTATTACAGAATGATTTGCAATCATATAATCCTTATTAAGGGGATTATGGGTGTTGATTTGGTTTTGGTTTGGAGTGCTAAGGTTTACTTTTGGCAACACGAGGGCTAATGAGACCGGGACCTACATCTTAAAGACGATTCCAAACTGCTACGACCATCCGCGCCACAGTGGGATTCAAACACATTGAAAACCAGCACCCTGACCAATCGGTCATCGTTCGGCCTATGGAAGTTGAAAAGCGTTTTATAAGTTATCAACTTAGAGGTATGAAAAGTTGTACAGATATACTTTAAAATACGACTAAATAAATTACATTATTTTTTAAAAATAAGATTCAATTTTTAAAAATATTTTGTAATTTTTTAAAAGGATGCCGTGTAGTGAGCAGATTAGTCCCAATGTAACTTTTTGATGTCGTAGAAGGCGACTAAAATAGGAACCCAGTGTCTAGGGGTAGAGCTGGGCAACCCTGTCTCCACGGGATTATAAATGTGGCGGTTGATAATACAGATTAGGAGTTGGATGCAGGAGTAACAACTCTGCCCTGTAAAAAGTGATAACTTCGAAGTCAGAAGAAGAAAGTGTTAACTTTATAATCAAAAATTATATCCATTTTGCACTCTAAACAGTTTTTAGGGATGCATAAAAATAAATACTTTCATCATTATCTATTTTCTGCATGTATTTTAAGTGATCTTATTATGACAATAATATATTTTAAATCAATGATAATCATATATCTTAAAAATATATATGAGTATTACCAAATATGAACTAGGAAAAATATTAAAATAGTAAGCTAAGAACATGTTAAGAATTAATTCTTCGGGGCATGGAATTTGAGAAAATAAAAAGATCTATGATGAAAAGGAATTATTTTTTTTGCGACATTCTTTTTATTTATAGCCTGTACTGACATGTAGAAACTTCTTAACACAAACGAATCCATTTATAACATTTTCAGATTGATATTTCCAGCAGCTTTAGGAGTTTCGGATATGAAATAAACGTATATACTCATAGAATTAAAAATATTTCGATGCGATTAAAAAATATTCTTTCATGCATATTTATACATAAAACATTTCGAATACTTTTAATAACACGGGATCTCAAACAAATAACAAATAATTCCACAAACAGAAATTTTAAACAATTTGTTAAGGATTTAGCAATACTTCAGTATACATATTTGTAATCTTTCATAAATCGAAGTTAATAAATTATATAACCACTTTGCAACGTGTACTGATCCTCTAATAATGTTAATAAAAATCTATATTTTACCTTTATACTCTAAATATTTTATGCCTATATATTAGCAACACATTTTTAAGTATTGATTTTAGGTTCAATATCAGCTTAAAGTACTAGGGGCCTTGTGCTCTTGATAACACTGTCATTCATTGCGTTAGGAAACACGGAAAACAAATGTGTCCAAAATATGAAAAATTCAAAATACTTTAAGGGGACTGTTAAATCAACAAAAAATTAGATTTTCAAAGAAAAATATATTTGGAAAGGAATTTAGTTCTGAACATTTAAAAAACAAATCACTTAAAAAATTTCAATTATTGAGAAGAGTTATGAACAAAAACGTGTCAGCTGTTTACTGTAAACAAATTTGACTTACAAACTTGATTTTTCTCAAATTGTGTTTTTACTTCATATAACGCTCAAGTTATATCTAAAAGTTTTTCATATTTTTTCATGAAATTTTTACATTTTGCTCATAATTTTCATCCGATTGAACCTAAATTTTCTTGTCTATTTCCCAAAATATGTTTTTGTTTCAAAAATAAATTTTTAAGAAAAAAATTCATTTTTTAATAAAATATTTTTTAAAAATATATATGTATCTTAAATGCATACAAATTTAGGTTCAAAGTTATTTTGAGATATTGTAGTATGTTTTAATACATTAAGATTATCTTAAACTTAATCATATTTTAAGTTATCATGTGCATTAGCTTTGATATCATCTTTGTTCGCAACAAAGTGCCTCTTATTTAAAAATTTCTAACAAAAATATTTTTTAAGTTTCAAAAATGAAGGAGATAAAAGGTAATAATTTGTTCTAATTATAGTAAAAATTTTATTCTTCTAAAACTGGTAGTTTTCAAGAAATTATAGTCGAAAATGATAATTATTTTACATTTTTTAAGAGTTGTATGAATCCTTAAGTTATTGTCCCACTCTTTCTACACGTGAAAATTTATTTTTAGTATTTCAAAAGTTATTTACATATGTGAATTGATTTGATGGTATATTCTTGGACAAATGAAAATTTTAAATAGATTTTTCTCGATTTCTGTTTTTCACAAATTCCATGAAATAAATATGATAAGAATTTACTTGTCTTTAACATTTGTGTAAATTATTTTATACAAGATTTCTATAATGTATAAACATAACTTTCATGAAATTATCAACCAGTTTCTTATTAATGCTTAATATACATAAATATAAATTAGAATGGGAAATTTCCTTTATTTTACTACAAGTGTGATTAAAATTGGTTTATAAATTTAAATTTTAATGTTTCTTAATATGGATACACTTTCCTTTCGAAAAACTGGCTATAAATACAACACATTTTGAGGAAAAATATTAATATTTGAAGAAAAAGGTATAAGGACTTTAAGAACTTTAACTTTTTAAATTTGATATAAATTGGTAATTCAAACAGACAACACTTTCTTGAAAATGCTTAAAATTGAATTCTAAAGACAACTACAATGTTTATTGTAAAATTTTAAACGAAATATAACTTTTAGAATGTGTACATGGTTTTCTTTCTCATATTTAATAATTTAAATGGCTTTTTCTCCTTGTTGTTACACTGCATAAAATTTTAAAAACAAAACTTTAAAAAATTTAAATTTAGATTCAACGAACAATTATTAAACATGCTTTAAATTGGATTCTTATATACAAACCATTAAAATGTTTGCTATAAAACTTAAGATGCCTCATACCTCTTCTAAACGAGTTTTTCTGCATTGTGAAAGGGCATTTGGTTTGATAGATCATAATTCTTACTTAATAAAATTATGCAAAAAATGAGGAACACTTAATATCTGTTACAGATTTTATAAAATCCAAAAACAATTTACGAAACGTTTACCAAACAAGAAACGTTTAGAACAATTATTAACAAGAGAATTTTGAGAAAATTATAAATTAAATTGTGTTCCGTAACATAACTTAATCTTGAACATAGGCGACTTTATCTAGAAAACAAATATTGTTTTACAAATTAAAGCTATCTGAAATCTATATTTAATGGAATGAATTAATACTGCAACAATGTTTCTGATATAAGAAGATTAAAACGTTGAAGAAATATGACAAATAGAAGAAATATGCAAACAAGTACAACAAATTTAGAACCAATTAAAAATTATTTAAAAATTATATTTAATTAAAAAATTGTCTGTTATTAAAATTAATGAAATGCTTAATTATCTCGATGATAATAATTAATTCTGAAGGTAATGCAACTGTACATACGTAGAAAAGGAAATATGCTTTTTTATTGAGCCTAATACTTTTAAACTTACGAATGGTGACATTATTTAAGATTTAAATTTCTATGTCATTTGCTTAATATTTTTGTTATAATTATTTAAAAGGTATAATTTCATCATTTTATAAGCTTTAAACTAAGTTATAGTTTATGTAATTCCGATAAGTATTCATAAACGTATGATTGGTTAAAATAGATACACTTTTTGAATACAGAAAGATTCTGGTGACATCATATAAGATTTAAATTTCTATGTTATTTGCGACATATTTTTGCTATAATTATTTAAAAGGTATAATGTCATCATATAAGATTTAAATCAAGTTATAGTTCATGTATAATTTCACTCAGAAGCGTATGATTGGTTAAAATAGACACTTTCTGAATACAAAAAGATTCTTTTAAAAGGTATAAAACTCATTAAAATTAAGGGTACCGATTTCTCTTTTAATAGCCATTATTTATTAAGATTTTATATTTATTTATAACCATGTGATGAATCGATACAGGATTTGAAAACATACAGCTGCATGCAATAGGCATCCATCATTTTCGAAAATACCTTAACAATATCATACTTTTGTCAAAAGGCAGTAATTAACCAAAATAGAAGCGAATTGTGGCCAAAGTAATAGCAACAACAGGTTCAGGGATAAATGTTAAAATGGTAGCGAATTAAACCAGAATATTTGACAAACGTCCAACTGAAAGAAAATAAAGTTTCATTAGCGGGAGCTCTCTAGAGTCATCTGTTAAAAATTTCTTTCATTAAAGAGTTGACTTGTCAATTAATTTTGAAATTGCTTCCTCTTTAGATGTCCCAGTAGTGTTCATTTAGAAAATTTAAAAGTAGCCTATAATTTTAATAAAAAGAGCGGGAGTGGCATGGTGCATAAGATATAAATAAGTTTTTTGTTATATCTGTAATGAAATGAAGGAAAGTGCTTCTCATCAAGTTTTACTTCTTTATATGAAGTAAAGGATATGTAGGGATAGAGAAAATATTCAGTGTTCAGTTTTCTAAAGATATATTTATTTTTACTATACTATATATTTATTTTGAGTATGCCTATTTTGACTATATTTATTGTGAATCAATTTCTTAATCTTGTGAATTCTTTCTTGTGAATCAAGAAATAATTCATGAAAGAATTCTTTCTTGTGAATCAAGTTACATTATTACGCTTGTACACACGTACAAGGAACACTTTGGCTATAACTGAGCGCATTTTGATTTATTTCTTTTTGACGTCTGTACGTATATTGCATAACTCAAAGAGATCATTCATAGAATGTTGATATTTAGGTCTGTTTGAGAACCTAAAAGACATTATATATCCGAGGATGTTTTTAGGTATATTTGGATGTTTTGAAGATGTGTTTAGGTGTGTCATCCGAGCAATTCTTATAAAACTTGAAAAAGTTAAAAATACGACAAAAATATTTTGCTATTGATAAAGTGGTAGAGTTTAAAGTTAAATTTGAAAAGTTAAGATAATATTGTTAACGAATCATTTCATAAATAAGTTAATTCAAATTAAACATTATTTAAATGAACCAGTGTAGGAATAAAACTCATTTAATATTTTAAAATTTAATTTTTTTAATTTTTAATTTACTATAATCGTCTTTACATCATTAAATTAGTTTTATATTTCTAAAAATTAAAAACTCTTTTAATTAATAAAATTTGGATATTTTTTACTGTTTTTTTTGCTAAACATTCTCCTAATTTTGTTCAATTGTTCTGATAATTCTTATTACTCCAAACATTAAAGCTAATTTGATAACTTAAAAGACATTATTTATCCGAGGATTTTTTAGGTGTATTAGGATGTTTTCAAGATGTGTTTAGATGTGTCATCCGAACAATTCTTATAAAACTTGTAAAATTTAAAAATACGATAAAAAAAAATCTTTTGCTATTTACAGGTAGAAGTGCTATTGAAGTAGTGGAGTTTAACGTTAAATTTGAAAAGTTAAGATAATATAGTTAACAAATCATTTCATAAATAAGTTTATTCAAATTAAACGTTATTTAAACGAACCAGTGTAGGAATAAAACTTATTTAATATTTTAAAATTAAATTTTTAAATTTTTAATTTACCATAATCGCTTTTACATCATTAAATTAGTTTTATATCTCTAAAAATTATAAATTGTTTTAATTAATAAAATTTGGATATTTTTTTATTGTTTTTTTGCTATTTTATTTTCAAACTTTCTCCTAATTTTTTTTCAATTGTTCTCCTATTTCTTATTACTCCAAACGTCAAAGCTAATTTTTCACATAACCATATTATTTCTCAGTGCCATTGAAGCAACAATGATTTTACTTGCAACTATTTTTTCATGCACCAAATCGAGCCCATTTGTCCATGTCCAGGTGGTGGTGATCAAATCACAATGATTGAACCGCTTCACACCGCCGACCTTCACCGAAGTGGTCGGCGTGTGCCCGGCTTACCGCGGGTGTCACAAGCGAGGGAACGCAACAGAATTGCGATAAAACTTTTTTAATAGAACTGGATGCTTTAGCGATGACTTCTTCACTGTCGCTCAACTTCTCAGCCCTGAGATAAATCGTATGAAATTGAAGGGCAAATATCCTCGTAGGAGATATTGCTGTGCGATCTAGATTATTAAAACTTAAATCCTGGAACAAAATGTTAGAGATCTGAAAGCTAGCCGCAGATTCAAAATCTTATTTTACAGAGGTGAAAATAATCAGATGTAGCCTATGGATTTAATTTATATCTGCAAGCTATATTGTAGATGTCAGAAGTTTTAAAAACCGCTTTCGTGAGCCTTTGATTTCAACGCAACTTAGTTTTTATATCACTATATTATTAACGTGCCACCCAAGCATGAACTTCGGTGATGAGGAGAATAGCAACAAGCATTAGAACAATTGGCATACATTTAATAAAACACAGAATACATTTCTAACTTTTAGGAAATAATTTTACTTTAATACTGCTCTCTAAGCAGGTAACATGTTCCAGAACAATTGTCAAGAATGATTAGATTCAGATTGGAGTACATTTTCCTTTCATGCGAAAGAATCATTATTTTTTCTTTTCTAGACATAATTACCGCTTACGCTAATCACATGACAGTGGAGTTTATAGTAGAATGTTTCCAAATATTTACTACTTGCACTAAAGTTTGAAAAAGTTTAATGCAAATTTCTTAAGGTTAAAAGTATCCTGAAATTTCAGTTTGCTCCCGCACTCACTCATCACAAATATTGTCCAAAGTCATTAAACTTTTAAATATAACTATTACTGAAACTTTTGTAAAAATTTTCTTTTAAACCATTGATTTCTTTTTTTCTTTCTGAAAATAAAAACTATCTTAATATTTTTTATGGTTTGGTTCGAAGTGCTACGGTCTACTTTTTGCAACACGAGGGCTAATGAGACTGGGACCTACAGATTAAAGCCGATTCCGAATGGTTACTAAAATTTATGCCACCGTGGGATTCGATCCCACGAACTCCGGTTACGAAGGCCAGCACCCTAACCAATCGATCATCGTTCGGCTTTACTATTTTTTGAAGAATTTAACTTATTTGAAAGTTTTTGCGAATTTTTCAAATGTTTCTTGAGTTTTAATTTTCATTTTTTCTCCTACTATTTTTTGCTTAATCATTCTATTTTCTTCTAATTTTAATTCCCCTAATTTAAAAATTTGATTTAAACATTTATGGGTATTACTTTATATAGTTAATTTAAGAAAATACATTAAAATCTGTTCTATAAAATATCATGATATAAATTCCTTCTTTTCTGAATTTAAATTAACTTTTAATAATCTTAATAAGGCCAAAATCTAAAAGAAATCTCACATTTGTTATAATGTATATTAGGAGTTTTTGATAAATTTTTATAAGAAACTGTAAAAAATGCATTAAATCTCAATACATGCATGTTCAAATTTGCATAACTCTATATTTATATTTTAGAAAAACGATTAGTAGAGTTCATTGTTTTCTTAGCCGATTTTAGTTAAATAAATTTACCAGTCAAATTTATAAAAAAAGATAATGTTGCTTAGAAAGTTTTATTTTAAAGATTTTTTAAATATTAAATATTGTTTTTAACAGAATTAATAAATGAATAATTTACTTAAGGATTTTCAGTATTTTTTTTCAAATTTTTATTTTAACTCTTTATTATTTATACATTTTTTGTAAAAGATGCCAATTGAATTCTTTTAAAATGATATACTCTCTTTAATTTAAAGCTACAGTGAATTATCCAAACTAATTTATTTGTTTTTATTCTACCTGCTTGAAAATTTAATATGTTGTTAATAATATAATTATGGAAATGGGGTTAAAAATTTTAAGGTAAAATATTAATTATTTTATGCTACTAATTATTATTTTTTTTAAAAATGATTTGGGAAAATATACATGCAATAATTTTGCACATATGGCTAATTTTATTTTGAGGATATATTTTAAATCAAGGAACAGATATTTGTAACATAACTGTCCGTAGAAAACATTTACCTGTAAATATAAATTACTAAATGTATTCGTTTTTTAAATAAATGTACATAACAGTTAAGGAGAAGGCTGTGGCAAAATTTGTAAGACATTTGACTCTTAAATCAAAGTTAGTTCATGAAGCTAGTAGCTTTAGAGTACTGTTTTTATAAGTAATTGCAAATAAATATTTTACTACGGACATTTTCTTTTTAGCAAATATTTATACCCTGTTATGTTTAAAATAGCCGCTCATCAATAAAGAGTTTCAACTCACAATTCTGGCATGGATATTCATAGTCATTCATAATAGGGTATAAGCAGAAGTCAGAGTCTCATTTACATTAATATTTTGGCAGAAGTGATTTAGGTATAATTAAGTAAGTTGGAACAATAGAAAAAATACTGAATCTGATAGCTATGCATTAATTTTAGGTAAAATTTTATGTTAGGAATTTTAAAATACGAAAATCTTTTAAATAACACTTGAATAATTATATCAATTTCATATTATTTTAAGTAAAGAAAATAAGTGTAATATACTTGTAATAATAACATATTAATGGTAAAAAAAGAAAAAATATTTTCGTTTAGATAGGCTTTTAGTAAGTCAACTACTTATAGCGATTTCTCCATATATTGAGATTTGTTGCCTATTGTTTATTAAATGTTTAACATTAGACTACCGGAGTAGCTAGGAAAACGCTTAAGGCTATACAATAGAAATTTAACGATCAATGAATTTATGGGTCTGTGCAATAAATTTACCGTTAATCACCATTGGGAAACATAAAAATAATACCAATGTTAATCAATAAACAACCACATGATAAGCGTATCCTTTCTATAGCCTTTGGCTAATTACACTCATCTACATATTGACTTATTATTATTGCAATAGTTTATTAGTTACCAATTTGTATTATATAATCATTTTATTATTACATACTACTTTACGATTTTTCTAGCTATTTATCCGTTTACATATACATACATATGCATTTACGTATACAAATACACACACACACACACACACACACACACACACACATATATATATATATATATATATATATATATATATATATATACAGGGTGTCCCAAAATGATTGCATAAACTCTGCTCAGCTAAATTCCTCATTGAGAGTACATAAAAACTGCCCAAAGAATCTTTTCTGTACGATCCATAGTTTACGAGAAAAATACGAAAAACAAAGTATGACTTCATTGCCGGTGCAAGAAAAAAAACACTTTATTGGACATATCAACAACAGTATTTGCATATATTTCCAGACAATTATGTTTAAAACGTTTGCCGTGAATATCGCGTTATGCATGCGCACGCATCATGGAATGACGTTAAGCCGCTGATGAACTGGTATTTAAAAGGCTGCATCTTGCAGCTACCTGTAGTCTTCGTATGGTGGCCATGTATTCCGTTCGTGACTACTGCGACAAGTACCTGATGTACGGCCGATGTAATGGAAATGCCTTACCAACTGTTAGTGAGTATGCCCGTGCATATACTGATGTTGATATATTCAATGAAATGTTTTTTCTTGCACCGGCAGTGACGGCATACTTTGTTTATCGTATTTTACTTGTAAACTATGGTTAGTAATTCTACTCTTCTTTTGGCAGTTTATGTACTCCCAATGAGGAATATAGCTGTGCAGAGTTTATGTGGTCGTTTTGGGACACCCTGTATACACATGCAGATATATACATATATATTAACGACTTATATATATATCTACATTAAAATTGTTCGCATAAAAATAATCTTAATTTATTTAGTAATTTAATGTAAATACAGCTTACTAAAAAGCTAAAAATTATTTTCCTTAACAGTTATTTTGTTATATTGTAAAATTATTTAGGAGTTTAGTTATTTCCTAGAAATAACGAATACCCTAGAAATTTAAAGTTTAAAAAGACTACTAACCTTAGGGTTGTTTTATCTCGAGCGGATATTCACTCGTTTTTATCTTAACCGGAAATTCTTTTTTGGAGAAACACAAAACATTTTTCACAGTGTATAGTTCTTCAGAAAATTTCTTTCTTGTTAACTTCAGAAGTACTCCATCACATTTATTACAAATATTTAGATGTTTAAACAAAAGCATGTTTTACTTTTTTCATGTTCACTTTTCGTAAGTTTTCTTGACCTATAGCTTTATTTTCTTCCAAAGATGACTTTTTCATTTTAGCATTTGTAACGTTTATTGCTTTCTTTATTTTCGTGGTAAAGGTCTTCTGGCCTTGAGAAAAAATACTTTACAATCGAGTGTTTTTATTTCAAATATGATTTTGCTTTTGTTTCTTTGAACAGAAATATCATCATTTTCTTCCGTAGAAGATATACCCAAGGTTCTTGTCTTTTTCTTTGTTGCCTAAATTTTACTGCTCTGTGACAATTTTGATTTCTTTTCTAGAATGTTTTTCGCTTCAGTTAAGTTTGAGTATTTTGGTAAAATTGATACTAAACATGAAAAGATTAAAACTAAACTAGGGAGAAAACAATACTTTTAAGAGATTATAGTAAAACTCCAGAATATAGACGTACCTATCTTCTATCCAATTTTGAATTTTCCTTTTAGGATGTTTAGTAAATATAAATTAAATATATGTTTGATTTTAGGAAGAGTATTGTAAAACTAGAAGAGTATAGCATAAATTTCTTCCAAATAAAATTTTAATTTAATAATCATCCTGAGAAGTGTGGTAGTATCTGTATGTAACTCAAATACAAAACAGCTTAGATTTTTTGCATAAATATAATAACTTTATAGTTTAATTAGGTTTAACAGGTTCTTTACATCGAGCAAAAAATCTTGCTTACATCGTGTTAAAACAGGGTTAATCATATACACTGTCAACCAATAAGTATTTGGACATCTATGATAGAAAAGAAAAACTAACTTTATTCAAAATCAATAGTTTATAGAGCCTCCACAGTTTATAGAGGCAATTACAGCGTAAACCCTCCGGGGAATACTTTCCTCAAGTCTTTGTATTACAGCTAGTGGTATTGTCTTCCACTCGGCTTGGAGTAGGCATACAAGTTCCTTCACCGATTTTGGACGGGTAGTGCAACCCTTAATTCGGTAACCCCTTAATAGGGTTCAGGTTTGAGCTCTGGGAAGGCCAGTCCATTCGATGAACTCCATTGGCACCATACTAAGCCTTGGTTAACCTCGAAACATGATAACTGGCATTGTTATCCTGAAAGTAACAGGGGTCCAACCCGTAAAACTGCCACAACGTAGGAAGCACATTGTCATCCAAAATAGTGCAGTAGGCATCGGCTTTGAGCTTACCATGAATGGGGACCAAGGGTTCCAGTCCTTACCAGGAGAAACATCCCCAGACCATAATTCCACTTGACTGTTTGCACAATGCATTCTGGTAGGAGGCGTTCTCCAGACAGACGCCAGACCCAGCCATTCAAAAGGTAAAGGATGAACCTTGATTCGTCTCTCCAAAGAACCCGTTTCCACTGATCTACTGTCCAATTTCGATGTGCTTTGCACCACATTAACCGAGCAGTGTTCATTAAAACAATACTCCCGGATGCCTGTTGAACTGCCTGTTGAGGGCCATCGGTTGGGAGAGGTTCTTCTAAATTTTCTGGACAGCTCTGGTAGGTCTCTATCTCCCAGTCTCGTTGGTCTGCCGACTCGGGGCACATTCTGACAATCACCTCTCACCTTCTACTTCTTAATCACATAGGTCGATTTTGGGTATTTCAGATCGCTAGATATGTCTTATAAGGATCGGTCACATTTGTGAACCTGATAATTATACCTCTCTCGAAATCAGAGAGCTCCGAACTGCGTGGCATCTTGTATGAGACTAATGCCGATGCTGTTTCCTACACGATGTATACCGACGGAGGCCATGAAGTACCTCAGGGCATGAAGTACCTCAGTATATCGTCATTTGCATAGGTGTACAAATACTTATTGGTAGACAGTGTATTAATTATTATATAATAATAAGGTAGATGGCTAGATAGCTTACGAAATATTTGAATATTATGTTAATTTTTTAATAATTCAGTTGGTAATTTTTTGTTTGAAAAACGCCATGCTTTTTTGCCATGTAAAACATTCTGAAAATGATTAAATGAAAAAGAATTTTTCTTTAAACTTTGGTGTTTCTAACAAATAACTGTTGTAGTCAAAACCCACTTTATTTTTTTCAGTATTTCTAACACTTGATTTTGACTGTCTTATAAAGACTGCATTCCAAATCAAGTGTACGCAGCTGTGAAAGGTAGGTTTTGATGATTTTATTTTGCAGAAGATAAGAAGTGAATTTTAATTTCATTTACTTCATATTACCCTCGTTCCGAATATCATTTTGTGCAGTTGAAGTAAAAAAGAAGAAAAAAAGTCTTTCTTTTGCAACGTCTATTTTTATTTATCTTGATTTTATAAGCATTTTTTTCAATCTGTTTAGTTTGAAGATATAAAACACAACTTTAAATAAAAATGTCTTTTTATTTCCACTTTAAATATAAATTAGCATAAATTGGCAAATTTTATAATTTACTACATACTTCCACGTATAAAATCGATTTTACTATTTCAATTTGAAACTACTTTAATTTGAACGTATCTAAACTATTGATTGATTTTGCACAAATTTAAGAAAAAGAAATCTGCTAAAGAATTTGGACAAATAAATATCTTATTGGTATTTCAAAATCAAAGCCCAAATAACTTTCAAGAACTCTAGAGTTACATTTTCCAGTTCACTAGTAATAAATTAACCTTAACAACAATAAACAAGCATTTAGATATTCAGTCATTGTGGCATTTGACTTTCAAACAAGGAAACCGAAATTAATTACTGTTGACATTCCTCTCGTTTTTTTTAAAATCGTTCCATTAAGTATTTAAACAGCACTTACCTCTCTCTGATTCATTTGTAAACTTCAATTTGGTGAGTAAACAATTAATTCTGATTTTCAAGAATTGCAAACAGTACATAATATCTGGGGAAATAAATTTAGATATTAATCTAATGAAACTGCATTGAATTTCCGCTTAATAAGGAAATGAAATATTATTTTCAAAAAAACATTTGTCATACAAGCATTTTATTTGTCAACATCTTACATGAAACATTTCTCATTTTCTTTCAATGCAAATTTTTAAACTCTTTAAAAGAAATTTAAATTAACCAGTTTAAATATGACTAAGGTATAAATAGAGAAATACAATATTGCTGATGTTTTAATGAGATATATTCATTGTGACAGTTATTGATTACTCAAGATTACTGATCAATAATTGGCAGTCAAGATTACTGATTAATAATATTTCAATGATAAGTCAAAATACTTTTCGAAATAGTTTCTTTTTTGCAACATTTTCCAATTCGTTATATAAAAAGATTATTTTAGAATAATATTTGTAAAAGCTTTTTAAAATTCATTGTGTCAGTTATTGATTACTCAAGATTACTGATCAATAATTGGCAGTCAAGATTACTGATCAATAATATTTCAGTGATAAGACAAAATACTTTTCGAAATAGTTTCTTTGTTGCAACATTTTCCAATTCGTTATATAAAAAAAATTATTTTAGAATAATATTTGTAAAAGTTTTTAAAATTCATTGTGACAGTTATTGATTACTCAAGATTACTGATCAATAATTGGCAGTCAATATTACTGATCAATAATATTTCAATGATAAGACAAAATACTTTTCGAAATATTTCCTTGTTGCAACATTTTCCAATTCGTTATAAAATAAAATACTAATTTTATTTTAGAATAATATTTGTAAAAGCTTTTTAAAATTCATTGTGACAGTTATTGATTACTCAAGATTACAGATCAATAATATTTCAATGATAAGACAAAATATTATTCGAAATATTTTCCTTGTTGCAACATTTTCCAATTCATTATAAAATAAAATACTCATTTTATTTTAGAATAATATTTGTAAAAGCTTTTTAAAATTCATTGTGACAGTTATTGATTACTCAAGATTACTGATCAATAATTGGCAGTCAAGATTACTGATCAATAATATTTCGATGATAAGACAAAATACTTTTAGAAATATTTTCCTTGTAGCAGCATTTTCCAATTCATTATAAAATAAAATACTCATTTTACTTTAGAATAATATTTGTAAAAGCTTTTTAAGACTCTTTATAAAAGTATTTAGTTTCAAAATTTTATATAACATCTCTTTTAGATAACATACCATACCTCCACAAAATGAAGAAACAATAGAACGTTTTGTACCCAAGATAAATTATGAAATATACAAGTCAGACGTTAAAATTTTTATATAAAATCCTTTTTAAACATATTTTATGTTTGGTAATAAAAGTTTTCTTATAAAAAAGAATCCTTATTCCACAGGTAATATGTTTTCATAATATATTATCTTTCGAATCAGAAATGTCTGCTTTTTCGTATATTTATATTATATAAAACATATTCATACATAAATATACTATACTTTGTATCTTTTGGGTCTTATATATTGTTACATTTGTATCTTTTATAAATATTGAAGTTCCTTCTTGTTGTACTTACTTGTTTTATTTAACTACTGTTAATTTATTTCAGAAAATATTTATTTAAGGAAACATTTTTAAAATTTAAATTTGCATTAAAATTCCCTTAGTCCATAATATGGTTTTTAACTTTAATTTACATTATTAAAGTAATTATTTCTACAGATATTTTACAGATATTTTTTTTACTTAAAGATATGAAGATTAATTACTGATGAATTTTTTTTATGAATCTAGAAAATGTATTTTTATATTTTATATTTTTTATATATATATATAAAAAAAACAGAATACTTTACTATATAAACCTTTCAGATAAGAAGGTCAATTTCATTCTTAAATATTGATTTTTTCCATTTCTCTGACTGAATGCTCATTTCTTTTAAAACTATCAGCTTTCCTAAAGTATATTTTTATGTTTATAAATTACGATTTTTAAATTTAAACTCCTCTTGAACATTTTTTTTTCGTTTTTATGTTTAGATATAAGTAATACTTTAAGTATCTTTACAAAACTACTTTTTTGATTAAAAGTAGGCAATCGATTAAATATTAAATTCTGTTAACATTCAGTAGAAAAAAATAAGCTAAGTAGAAAAAGGCATAAACTTTGAATATTTTTATTTTGTACTGACTTTTTACCAGATTAGATTATAGTAATTTCACTACTTTGATTTTTAAAAACTTTTCTTATTGGCAAAATATTTTCGTCTGTTTTTAAAACTGTGAAGTGTTACATTATTAGTTTTTTATTTCATAAAAAAGCATCTAACTTTTAAGGGGATAAGGGATATTAAATCAATCTAAATTTTAATAATTTGTATCAGAATTTTGCTGATGAGCAACATACCCTTATATCGATGTCGTTTACAGAGTCTCTTAACTAGTTGGTTTTGTTGATTGTTGTTATCTCAAAACATTACACTTGCCACAATTTGCAAAGAAATTAAAAAAAAATAGTGATATCAAATTTAAGTTTCATAACAAAGTTTCATTCATAATTAATTGATAGAAATATGTATACAATAAAACTTATTCTGTCAAGCGGTGCCAAAAGAAAGTTATATTTCAGCATGAAATTATTGTCTGAGTCAAATTATGTCTCCATTTTATTTTTTGTATGATAATTGTTAAATTAGTTCAGTGATATCCTTTCGCTAATTAAACCTTGGTATAAAAATGTGCTTTGTATACTTGTTTATACCGCAAGGCGTCTTTTGTCACCTTAAAAGTTTCCTAACGGTGTTTAATTTTAAACGAATTTCATTTAATAAATATCAACGCCCTTTAAAAGACTAATATATAGTATAACCATATTGGAGATTTACGATTTCAGTTATTATGGAAAATACAGATTTAACATAATTCTAATATTCAGTTGTTTTCCTTCATGTTGCATTTTAATACAGATCGTTGTTATGGCCGGTTAAAAAAATGATTAATGCTTTTATCTCCAATAATATGAATCAATGTATCAGCAAATATATTGCTTAAATTATATATATATTTAACTGATAATTTAAAATTTCGATAATTATGACATTTATTTGCATCTAAATGCAAAGATGTCAAAAGAAACTTTTTGATTGACAGAAAATGTTTATATAACAAAAGTAAGGTAGAAATAGTGTTAAGAATATAATATTTAGAGTTAATCGTGCTATGTAAGGATACAACATTGCATCTTTTGAAATTTCTTATCTCTCAAGTTTGTGTAAATGTGATATCAAATTTAAGTTTCATAACAAAGTTTCATTCATAATTTGATCATATGTTTATAATTTATATTAAAATAAAGCTTATATCTTTTAAAAGATGCTGAATCATCAGAAGTAGATTTATTGTAAGGTTATTTTAAACTTTTTTTGTATCTAAAGAAAATATTTATGTAAATATTTAAGTAATTTACAATACTTATAGGAAATAAGTAAATATTTGTTTGTTGAAGCACTTTTTATTTGTCTACACATTTGTATTTTTGTACTTTAAATTTTTATATTATATTTTATATGTTTGAAATAATGAATTGTAGTATTGCGGAAAATGTTTAATTCGTGCCTTTTGAAATAGGAAGTGTTATTATTTTACTGTATATTTGAAATGATCATACAGAATGATCTTATACAAAATATATAAAAGACATAAAATTATACAAATACATAAAAATAGAAATTTTTCGTAAACATTGAATTAAAAAATTTCTTTAAAAATGTTACTAACTCATTACACAATCACTAACTGATTTAATGCTTTACTCTATGTTAAATATTTATATAGAGACAGAACTGGAAATCAAATTTTTCTTATGTTAATGCAATTTATATAAAACATTTATTTAAATTTGTTCAATGTACTAGAGAATGTATTTGTTATTTATCTCTATTGTTCTCTCTGTAGCTCGCCAAATTAACGTTTAATTTGAACTTAAGAAACGGGCTTCTCACTAGTTACTAGTTTTGTGACACTAGTTGAGTAGTTTGGTATGCAATAGTGTTGTGATAGATATTTTTATAAATAATGTCTAGAAATTTTGATGAATTTTTGAAAAAATACTGCACCTGAAACATCTTAATAATTTGGTAACTATAAGTATCATACTGGAAGAAAATAAAAAATGAAGATTAAGTTTTAACAGGATGAAACATAACAAGAAATAAGACTTTACTCTAATAAGATGCTTATCTGAAAATTTATAATGAAAATTTTGAATTGAAGTTTCACTGAAAGTATTCGTCTAGCTTGAAATGTTCGGTAACATTTCATGATATTGATTGAATTCTAATACTTTAAAGAGCCCTTGTCGCCTTAAGGGGCCTTACTGGTTTTAAAAAAAAATTCTTTTTCTGCTACAATTGAAAAATTTCTTGTAAAACTCAAGTTTAACTTAAGATCCTGTTATAGAGCATATTATGTGTGCTACTGATGGAGTGTTTAATTTTACGACCTATTCTATAAAAAATATAATTTTTACCATTATTTAATATGATAAAAAATTCTTATAAAATGATAATATTTTTATAGAATGTGTCAATGATAATATTCTAATATTTTATATATTTTAATATATTATTTTTATATATTTTTTTATTATTTTTATTTTATAATATAATATTAAAACTCAATTATAATTTTATAAAATTCAAGTAACTTTCTAAAAATGTTAATACTGATTTTACTATGAAATTAATTTATCCTAGAGGCCATATGTAACTTAACCCTCAGAGTAGAACACATAGAGGAAAAAAAGTCCCCAAAAATACGTTAAAGGGATACTGTGTCAGTGGCCAAAGTGTTCTACGATTATTTTCCTTCACCCTTTGTCTACTAGAAGGGAATACGGGAAACCCACAATCGGTATTGTCCCTTTACTTCCGGTTATAAATAGATATATAAATATATATTATAGATTGTTAATTTTTAATGCACATAAAGCTCGTCAAGTTTCGAAGATCATCCCATAAGAAATAATGGATTCTAAAGGTACACATAAAAATATTCTTTGAAAGACTTATTTATATTTTGTTACAAAAGTCATTCAAGATATTTAAGTGGTGCAATTAGAGATATCTGTTACCGCAAACGAAATACTTCGAAAGAGAGATTTACAAAGCCATGAAAAGCTATCAGCGTCTTTGTGCCTCAGGGGGTAGAAGTGCATCCCTCAATAAATGTTAGTCAAAGAGGGTGCAGTTCCTAAACAATCGATCTGATATTCCTAAAGCAAAATTCCACGGGGGAAAGCACTGGCAGACATGTACATTATATCCATTTTCTGAGTGTTTTTGGAGGTCAAATATTGTACGTTTTGAAGACATCATCGGATTGGTGGAATTGTACGTGCGAACCGCTTAGAGGGTTAAAGTCTGCAGATTAATCAGAGTTAACTTGAGTTACTTTATGGATAAGAAATAATCTTAAAAAATATTTTTATAAAAAGTTTTTATAAAAATAAATTTAATTTCTAAAAATATTAGTTATGAAGATTTTCTGAAAAGTTGTAAATAGTTTTGTCAGTTGCATTAATATTTTAGTTACTGGAAGTAGAAATCCGAACACATTTACATTAAAATGTAATAGTTTAAAACTCCTTAGTCTCTTGAGAAGGTTGATCCTTAGGCTGTCCGTAAAATTTCAAGCAATGAGTATTTATTTACTAAATAAATTATTTATACTTTTATGGCATGTTTTAATATCTAAAACTTCATAGATGATAATATAATAATGTATTAGAGGAATGTGCTCGGAGAAATTGAAGAAAATGAAATGTAATATGTGAATTTCCCCCATAAAATCTGCCCTAACTTTTTAAAAATATATCTTTATCAATAAAGCCCATAAATAAAGATTTGATTCTAAAAAAATATATTATTTATTTTGTTCCGAATGGCATAAATTGCATCTCAGAAATATTTTACTTTGGCAATCTGCCTGAAGATATATTTTTTTTATTTAAAAGATCTTTCATCATTCTTACAACCAGTATTTTTAACATTAAAAAATACTTTCTATGGTTGAAAAATGATTTTTTTCGAGATCTGAACATATACATTTACCATAAAAATATTAAAATACATCCCTATTCCTATGATATATAAAGACATGTTATTCCACCTCATTTTTCTGTCATTTTTCCATTGCATTGTTTGCATCGTATTCCTGAATAATGATTACATATAAAAATACGATATAATATTTATTATCTATAGTATGTTTAGAATATTGACACAAAAATCAATAAAGTATAAGGATGTGTATTTAGGGTTTAATATCAAACTGAAATAAGCAATCTTTATACTACGGAAATTGCTAAACATAGTAATGCACTAAAATTGCAATGCACAACAAATGATATATTTAACATATACTTATTGTTCAATCTAGAAATATGTACTATTAGGTTAGTAAAATCAGTTTTGAGGAACAAGCCAACGTATAACAAATTAAAACACCAATATTTTTGTGAAAAATGTATCTTTCGATTGACTAAATATTTTCCTTTTCTTTCCAAACAATATATCTCCAATTGATGCTGATACTATTAAAGTAAATTAGTAATGGTAAATTTTAAGTTGCAGTTTTAAGTATTTCTTAACATGTAGCTATCTATCACTAGCTCTGTCTCTATATAGATAGAAAGATATGTAGATAGGTAGGTAGATTTAATATAATTATTATCCAAAAATGGAACAAAAAATTTATTGTTTTTAATGAATGAACTATGTAAATGAACTGTTAAATTACTTATTAATGTTATGTTCATATTGTTTTAACATATAAAACCTACTTGTTTAAAGAAAACATCAAATTAATTCAAATTGAATGGAGAAATCTCCAACATCTAAGCATTACTTTAATATTTCAGCATTTAATAGATTTTAGCTTCATTCTCAGCTAGCAAACATTAAAAAAATAAAAGGAAGCTAATTGTACAGGCCTAATAAAAACAAGGCATTCAGTAACCTGTTTGGTGAGAGGAAAATTTAATAATGTATCTACAAGAAGAAAAAAAGTTGCAGAGTCAATAAGGAAAAGCGTACATAAAAATTAGTTAAATAGTTTATTTGCTAGTAAATAATTTCTTTATAATAGATTGATTTTCATTTAAAAATTGATAGTTCAAATAGATCAAATTTTTGTTTATAGTAATATTTACTTACGGTGTCAGAAAAGGATATTTTTACTTAAATTTGGCATGTTAATCGAAAATTATGCAAAACTGAGAATAATGCTGTATAAAAACATTCTTTAGAAAAAAAGCGTAGATTTTTTAAAGTAAGTTCAATATTAAAATAAAGTCGGAAATATTATTATGTGTTAACGGTGTGATATAATAAGCAGGTGAAATTATAACTCCATTCTGTTTGTATGTAATAGAAAAGTTGTTTAAAAATATGTCTTAAAATAGCTAAGGACGGTTTGTAGTCCAATATCTAGTGGACTACCACAGTCTTTCGTTATAAACACTGCAAACTACTAAATTGTTGAATTGATTACATTTATTAGAACCATAAAAATGATGAATGAAATGTGACAGCTATGCTTTAGAAACATGGCATTATAAAAATGCGAAAAACATAGAAAATAGATCAATGATAACGTTAAAAAAGCTGACCAATTAGTGTCCGGGCTCGAATACTTGTGATAGGATTATCCGACTCTTTTCCAAGCAACTGAGGAGCATTCGTTATTGGTTTTTATATTATTTATTTCTAGAATCAGAAACAAATTGGTGTTTTTTACTATAATTTTATTTTTTTAAATCGATTAAACAGTCACAATAATAAATAATTTGGACACAATTCTTTTTTGAACCAATTTTTTTGTAATAAATGTCATATAATAGTTGGGCTGAAAAATTCGTAGGCTAACATAGAAAAAAATCTTTTTTTGATAAAATTTGATTTTATTATTCAATGTTGTTGCCTTCGAGGGTGATACAAGGATTATAGCGATTGTACAATTTTTTGATGCCATTTTAATAATACGACATGTCTTTAGCCTCAAAATAGGCCTCAAATTCAGCGATTACTTCTTCATCGGCTCTAAATGTTTTACCAGAGAACATTCTCTTGAGGTCTGAGCACAGGAAAATGTGACTGGGGGCCAGATCTGTAGAATACGGTATATGCGGAAGCAGTTCGAAGCCCAATTTGTATAATTTTGCCATCGTTTTCATTGACTTGTGACACGGTACATTGTTTTGTTGAAACAGAACTTTCTTTTTCTTCAAATGGGGGCCATTTTTCCGCGATTTCGTCCTTTAAAAGCCCTAATAACGCTATGTAATAATCGCTGTTGATGGTTTTTCCCTTTTTAAGATAATCGATGAACATTATAACAGGCGAATTCCAAAATATTGATGTAATAACCTTACCAGCCGATTGTTGTGCCACGCTTTGGAGTTGGTTCATCACGTACAGTCCACTCGGTTGACTGTCGTTTGGACTGCCGTGGAAATTGATGGAGCCATGTTTCATCCATTGTCACATATCGATGCATAAATTCGGGTTTATTACGATTAAACAGCTTCAAACACAGCTCAGAATCATTAATTCGTTGTTGTTTTTGGTCTATTGTGAGCTGGAGCGGCAGACACATCGCTCAGAGCTATTTCATACCCAAATATTCTTTCACGATATGTCCAACACGTTCCTTTGATATCTTTAGAGCCTCAGATATCTAGATTAACTTCACTTTACGGTCATCCAAAATTATTTTGAGGACTTTTTTTATGTTTTTGTTGGTAACAGCCTCTTTGAGGCGTCCACTGTGTGCATCCTCCTTTGTGCTCATTTCGCTTGGTTTAAATTTAGAAAACCAGTTTTCAACGGTTGATTTTCCTGATGCAAAGTCTGAATAATGTTTATTAAGCCAACCCTTGCCTTAAACAGTATTTTTTTGCTAAAGAGCAATGCTTTACTAATACACAAAATTTCTTTTTATCCACTGTTTTCAAACTAACAAAAGTTGCTTCACTCAAAATACTATACCTCACAAATTAATTGTCCTTCAGCTGTTAAATTTATACACGTGTCTTTCGAAGGTGACGGCTAACCAAAAATCATATGAATTTAATACTAGTAGCCCCATCTATGTGTCAGCGTACGAACTTTGCAACCCAACTCTTATATGCCACACATACAGCATAAATATATTATCTTGAAGGGCAGCGATTTATCTCTTTATGAAAGAAATATGTATACAATAACACTTATTCTGTCAGACAGTGCCAAAAGAAAAATTATATTTCAGTATCAAATTATTTGTCCTTTTTATTTTTTGTATGATAGTTGTTAAATTAGTTCAGTGATATCACTTTCTCCAATTGATCCTTGGTATAAAAATATGCTTTGCATACATGTTTATATCGTAAGGCGTCTTTTGTTACCTTAAAGGTTTCATAACGGTGTTTAATTTAAAACCAATTCCATTTAATAAATATCAACATCCTTTAAAAGACTAATATAGAGTGTATCCATATTAGACATTTCCGATTTCAGTTATTATGGAAAATACAGATTTTACATAACTGTACTATTCAGTTGTTTTCCTTCATGTTGCATTTAATATAGATCGTTGACGTGGCCAGTTTTAAAAAAATGATTACCTCTTTTTTCTTCAATAATATGCATTAATGTATCATCAAATACATTGCTTAAATTATATATATTTAACTGATAATTTAAAATTTCGATAATTATGACATTTATTTGCATCTAAAAGCAAAGATGTCAAAAGAAACTTTTTGATTGACAGAAAATGTTAATATAACAAAAATAGGGTAGAAATAGTGTTAAGTATATCAGAGTTAATCGCGCTATGTAAAGATACAGCATTGCATCTTTTGGAATTTCTTCTCTCTCAAATTTGTGTAAATGTTATTAGAATGAAAAATTATATTTCGCTAATAAAGAAAGGTAAAAAGTATTTTTCAAGAAGAGGTATAATTTAAAAAAGCCCGTATCTTAATTAACAACTTCCTTTTACTTAATAAATAAATTAAAATTGAATTTTTTTATCTCATTCAGGTTCTTGCTTTGCCGTCTAAAAAATGCATCTAATTTAGTAATGATTTCATCCAAGAATATTTTGTTTTGAAAATTAGCAAAAATGTTTTAATCTCACTAATACATTTTTTCCCAGATTATAAACTTAAAAGCATCTGATATTACCTGAAGAAGGCAAAAATAATCATCGAATTATTTTTTTCCGTTTCGACAAATAGCCCAAAGCTATACGAAATTAGAAGTTGCCTTCGAAACGTTAAGTTTGTTCTTAGGTTTTTCAGGAGGAAGCGAGTATTTTTAATTTCTGTCCATTTTCCTTGAAACGAAAATAAGAAAATGAGTTCCTGAATTTCAGTTTTTAAGTTGCTCTGATTTAATCAAAATTATCCGGAAGGAATGAAAAAAGTAAATTCGTTTATGAAGTCTTTTTTTAAAAAATATTTTTATTATTTTGTGATAAATGTTGAGTTTAAAACTTTAGCTCGCTGAAGTGACTTCCAAAAACTTTGCGAGACACTTTTTGGCTAAGTTAAAGTTATTGGAGGACCAATTTTATTTATAATATTTTCCTTCGGGCTTAGCTTTCTTAATTCCAGTGCTTTTTTTCAGGAGGTTTCAGCTGTTTCAGTAATAACTGCATGGAAATAAAAGTAGTTCTCCAAAATTTGATATAAAAGCGAATTTTGGTAATCAGTTAGCTAGAAGATCATTTTCATTAGATTAGGAGTTAAGGATTCGTTTTATGTCTATCATTATTGTCTTTCTATAAAAATTAAGAAGGAGAAATATCAAATTACATTTATATTTAACTTCTTTCTAAAATAACAAGAGTAAAAGAGTCCTCTAAAGTAAATAATATTATCTAATGGAACTTCAATTGAATAACCATTCCCTGAATTTAATCCAATATTGGTATTCGAGGAGGATATAGTAGGTCATTTAAAACCCCAAGTAAATATTTTGTCCATTCATGAGACAGTAGAATAAAATATTTAATCAAAAATGGCTTCTTTTATTAGTTCAATCAGTATTGAGGAGCTTTTTTGAATTCTGAAAATTTTACCTACCAATGCAGTAGGTCAAAATCTGTAATCAAAAATTGCTTCGTTTTCAAGTGTAATCATTGTTGAGGTGCTTCTTTTACCCACCGACACTTTAGAACAAAATCTTCATTAAACATTGCTTCGTTTTTAAGTGTAACCAATTTTGAGGTTCTTCTTTGAATTCTGAAATGGTTTATCTACGAATACTGTAAGACAAATTCTTTAATCAAATATAGCTTAATTTTTTAATGCAATCAGCATTGAGGTGCTTCTTCAATTTTTAAAAAGTTTAACTACTAATATTATATACTTGGCTCATGAAGTAATAAATAACTAAAGTTGTTCATTTAAATTTACCATATCACTGTTTTCCAGATTAATTTGCTACATGCATGCAAGTGCTTAAAAAATCCGCATAGTAAGAAATCAAAAAATCTTTTTTTGTAAAATACGATTATTTTTCTTAGGCAATAGTGACTTCTGTACATTCTAGAGAGTTTCTACAAGCCCACTACTAGGACGAGAAATTCAAATATTTGATTTTTGTAAAATGGGAAAAAAAACCAGCTTTGAAATCTCACCCCCTTTTGTGAAAGGAAGTCTATTGTTCAATAGCTTGTAGGACTTTTCTCTAGAGAAAGTGTAAGATAGTTACAAAAGAAATCAAGAGGTTTTCCAAATACACCCACTTCCAAAAGTTAAGCACGAAGATGTAAAATACAAAAATATCAATAAATACTGCTTTGATTGACACAAAATTCGGAAGGAAAGTAGCATATATATTTATGCATAAAACAAAATCAATAATTATATACAGAAACGAAAACAATATTAAATTTTTGTAAGTTATCAGATAATGACATACTGGAGACTTAAACAGAATTATGTATAACGTGAAAATAAACAGCATAACACCATATGCGAAATTCCTTCACTCTCCAGGTAGTTATCGACGATGTCAGCTCTATATGGAAGTGCGTTATCATCCATTAAAAGAAATCTAGAGCCAACTGCTGCAGCATAAAATCTCATAATTGGTTCTAGGCCGAAGAAAAGAGCAACATCTGTTATCGATTGTCTTGCTTCAATGTACCCCACAGTACGCCAGAACTCAGAATCTTCCATTCGTCTTCTGGGAGTCATAGAAACACGTCTTGAAAACAAATTGTACGAAAGTTTTAAAACCTTCTATCAGAATTTGCGATCAACTTCTGTAACCCTTCGTAAAGCTGGCATTTTAAAGGCCTGACCTTTTTGCACATTTCTTGACATTTCTTGGTGGGATTTGCTGTTAACTTACATAATTGAACACTTCCATCTGCATCTGCAGCGAATTGCATCCTCTTCAATTCTGATTGGCTTCCGGAAATCAGCATTTTCATCTTCGTGCTTAACTTTTGGAAGTGTGTGTAGTTAGTACTTGTTTAAATTTTAAGAAAAACTTTGTATATGGTGTAATGCAAAATCATTCACTTTCATAAAAATCACAGAATTCCTTTAATCATTGATATTTAAAAAATCAACATATAAAGGCTACAAGATGCATTATATCAATACATTCATTGGAAAAGTTTATAAATATTAAACTTTGGAATATGTCTCTTCAGTTTCTTTAATCATTCCCCAACCAAAAAAATATCAAAGCTAACACTGAAAAATAACATTAAAATCTCTCTTAACTCTAATATTTCTACAAAGCATGATAAACACGAACATATATATTTATGTTAAAAAATATTTATTTCATTTTTATTTCTTGTCTTCTTTTTAGTCAGAAAAGGAAAAAAAAATTGACCCCGGAAACATATTTTTTTTTAACTTCTTGATATAAAGTTTTGTTGCAAAATTAAAATAAGAGGTCTT
The DNA here is from genome assembly GCA_032207245.1 of Pardosa pseudoannulata. Classification (NCBI taxonomy): domain Eukaryota; kingdom Metazoa; phylum Arthropoda; class Arachnida; order Araneae; family Lycosidae; genus Pardosa; species Pardosa pseudoannulata. Next base: position 6,032,887 of record CM063506.1, read on the forward strand.
TTAACTTTTTCTTCAAGCGTAGTATCATGAATGGAACATTAATTAAGTAAGCATGAACATTTTCATACGAAAATGTAAAAAATATGTGTTATTAACATAAAAAGTGAATATTTTTTACTCATTTGGATGGAGTTTCAGGTATTACACAATGTAGTCATTCATAGAACTGGAAAATTAGATTTGAAAAAGTGCACTCCTTTAGCTTTTTTGTAGGATGCTTGAACAGGCAGAAAACTGGAAAAACACTAAGTTATTGTATACAAAGGCTTTCAGCGGTAGTGCCTTTTTATAAATATTTAAAAAAAAATTAAATTAGTTAAGTACTCAAAAGAATTTTAAGAACTCTAGATGCGGTTATGAGTTTAACTGGTAATAAAGACTGTATAAGTTATGGTTAATAAATTATAAATAATATAAGATACTTATATTTATGTATCGATACTTATATTTATGTATCGATACTTATATTTATGTATATATACTTATATTATGTATGGCTCTAATTGGTCACACTAATTTTTATTTATTAAACTAGTATATAGCCCGTCATATGACGGGATCAGTAATATTTTAAAATTTCCAGAATTGTAAAGTACTCTATGAGGCAGGTAAAAAAATGGTTTGTTTTTTGACTGAGAATTATCTGGTACACGCTCAATGCTTCTCATGCTTCTCTAAAGTCTCCCAATACTGTGAATGCAGTTTAGAATCATGTTAAATTCATTTAGAAAGATAATTCAAAATTTTCTTAGCTAAGTCGAAGCGAGTTCTTCCAATTTTTTCCACAGTAATTAATGGAAGTAAAAGAATGAAACTATCATTTCCACATTCTGGAGGTAGATAGAATTTGCTGTTGATACCGGTGATAAAATTTTCATTGCAACGAAAAATAATCGATAATTAAATTTAAAATTATCACAAATGTACTTCATTTATTATTTAAGCCAAATGTAAAAGAAAACTATTTACGTAATATCTAAATTCAGTGATAAAACGTATCAAAATAATTCAGAATTTATTTAAATAATTTAAATTAAGAAATGATTAAATGAGATGGCTGAAGGAATGATGTCATAATGCAAGAAAAATGTTATTTTTACCTTTTTATTTGCCAACAATTTTAAATATATCATACACTCCTGCTCTTATGAACGGTTTTTATTCGTACATTTTATAAATACTTCTCTTTTATACCTTACATAAATAATAAACTATGTATCTATAGTTTTGACAATTCCTTCTGTAGTTTGTTTATTGTTCTAGTTCGTCCGTTGTAATACTTGTTGTGTAATGAAAAAGTCATACATATTTTTAGAAATTTCTTATTGCCTGAATTTTGGAAATTTTGATATCTTCTCACTGGAGATATCATTGCAGCAATGGATACATACATCACGTGTTATATTTTTAAACCTTTAAGAGTACAAAGAGTAAAATTCTTGTTATAATAAAATAGGTTTTTGTGATAAATTTACAGGGAAAGGAACTAAGTATGCTACAGTCCTAAGTTCAAAAACGTATTTAAAGCTTTACTACTCAGTCGGCAAAGACAACGATCTCGTAACTGAAAGGTTGAGGTTTCGAAACCAGAGTCGGCCTAAGATCCACCGTGTTCGTTAAAGGTGACTGGGACTTGTAAAATATGTTCGTGGTCACAATGTCCTCCATTTCTCAATCAATAACTCTGTTGGTGGCAGTCCAAGTCGTGGGTCTTCTGCTTGGTCCCTGCTTCAAAATTACGAGGACCTACTTGAGTGAAGTCGTTCTTTCACCTTAATGGTGTTCATTGAAACGAAAAGTGCACCCCTTGGTCTTAATTTGAGAGCCTGCAGGCTCAATCGGCCTTGGTTTGTCCAAGTGGCGTGAGGAACAACAACAACAACAACAACAACAACAATGCTTTACAATTACGAGAATCAGATCCACATTTCCCTACTTAATTTAAGCAATGTGTACCAATATTGAAAGAAGAGACTGTACCATCAAGGCAATAACTGCCAACTCTAGATATATTCCCAATAACATTAGAGAACATATTGCACATGGATTTCAAATATTACTTTTCTTTTGAAACTGAAATTTAAAAAGAATATTGCGGCAAATTGTACTTTCTACATTGTATGTTTAAAATGCACTGTGATAGCTATAATATTTTAAAATAAATTTTTTTCATGAGTTATAAATTTTGAAAGATGTAATATTTTTATCAAGTAAAGTGCTCCCCCCCAAAAAAAATTATTGATTTATTGCTACATTACTCATTTACTATATTTCATTACATTGTTTTGTAAAATGATGTAATTACATTTGTCGTAGTCTTGCTGTTAGGGTTAGTGTTCGACCACAGGTATTGTCATTCAATTTGTAATTTTCTGCAGTTTTGTCACACTTTAGAATTGTCCTTTTCTTTGTTTTGGTGATCCTTGCATCGGAACAGAGCTAATTTAAATATTGTAACTTATTATATACAGTGGATATCTATAGTAAGACATTTTGGTATAAACGAAAGAATATTGTTAAGCTAAAAGAAATTTTGCAGTAGCAGCCAAAAATTTTAAAGACACAAAATTAATAAACGGTCTCTCTCACTATCGGAATGAAACTTCAGTATCAAGATACACCTCAGTAAGTATTTTTATATTATTTTTTCCAGACCTAGTTTTTCACACTCATTTTGTTTAAATGGCATAAACGGAATATCTCCATTAGCAGCAAACAGTAGAAATTTGAATATATCAATCATTTCAGTGTCAATCATGAGTTAAATTGATAATTTACACTCTTTACGGAAATGCTTTAGCAAGCAATATTTTGGAAGGATGATGATAAATCCAGGATGTTTGTCTCAATTTAAAAAATGAATATAGTTAAGTCAAAGAAATTTTGCAGCAGCAACCAAAGGAATTAAAGACACAAAATTAATAAACGGTCTCGATCATTATCGGAATGAGACATCAATATCAAAATACACCTCAGTATTTTATATTACTTTTTCCAAACCTAATTTTTCACACTCATTTTCTTTAAATGGCATAAATTGAATATCTCCATCGACAGCGAACAGTAGAAATTTGACTACAACAATCATTTGAGTGACAATCATGAGTTAAACTGATGATTGACACTCTTTACGGAAACGCTTTAGCAAGCAATATTTTGGAAGAAAGATGATAAATCCAGGAGGTTTGTTTCTAATTTAAAAAATGAAGTACAGTGTGTTATTTTTATCAATGGCAAAATTGAAAAAAAAAGTTTCTGAATCTTGGCAATAATCCATGCTTTCATTTTTTTGTCTTCCCAAAGAAAAATTCTTTATCGTGTTTCATTCTGACCAAACCTATGTTCTGACAACATAAAAGAAATTTTTATCCATTGTTAGAAGACTTGAAGATCTAAATTTATTGCATTCATCCATAGCACGGGGTTCATATTTTGTAATGTTTCTTTTAAAATAATTCTCTTTATATAGCCTTTGTGCAAGCTGTCGGGTTACCAAAGTTGAGCATTCGATCATTTTTGCTTTTCTTTTCAAAGAAAGTTATCAACCAAGCTTGCGTTTGAACATAAGTATTTTTTCTTTTCGTTCCGAGAAAAATCGCTAAGTATGTTATTCCAGTGTATAATTTATATCTCTAGAAGACCATCGTTTTTAGGAAACAGAAATTTATTAGTACATTACAAGCAGTAAGTTAAGAATATTAAGAATTCTTCAAAGTAATTGCTTTTTAAAAGGGAGTTTAACCATCTTTGCTACTAGCATTGAAAATCCATAATGCAGTTACATGTTATAGTTAAAGAGGATTAAATTAAAATGTATGGAAAACTGTTTTTATTTCATACATTTATCATTCCATAACTTTTATGACAGAGTTTTACTTGATCATTTGTGTTTTTTAATGATTTAAGGAGTTTGAAAAAAAATTTATAAAAATTTAAACTAATTTAAAACATTTTGTGTAGAATAAAATTGTACATATTTTGTATAAAAAATTAAACTTTATAATGGTTGTTTAATTTGGCCTTTTCAAAAAGTGTATTTAATAAAATATAAAAAAATATACCTATTGAACTAATGAAATTTACGTAGATACAAGATTACTTTCTAAGTATACAAACTAGAAACGGAATTTTCATATCACATTAAAGCTAAGCATCTTATTCATTTACTAAAACATCAGTTATATTACTATAAAATAAATATTTTATCTTGTATTAAATATGAAATATTTTCTTTTTTAAGGTTCTTTAATTTTTTTTAAATTTTAAATTTTTAAGATCTTTTAAAGTTTAAAGTTCACAGAACAAAATGAAATTGATAAAAATAAGCATTTAGTTTCTAATGCATACGTTTTAAGATTTGTATTTTGAATAAGTGCTTTAATTTTTTGCAGTCTGTGCATTCTATGCTTTTTAACAAAATAATTAATTAAAATGACAAAACGAAATACTTTATTTTATATTCAGGAAAGAAAATTAGCGTTTTTTAAAGTGATGTTTTGGAAGTTTGAACTTATAAAAATATTCTAATGAAACAAGATTTTGTATATCATTACACATAATAAGAAGGGATCTTACTTGATTGGAGAAAAATTTTTAACCGTTAAATCTGTATATTGGTTGGGGCCACAGTATTTTTCGACACAACATTTTATATTTTAAAGTTTCATGTTTGAGTGATTATGTCAAAAATATTTATAAGAATTTAAAAATTATTTAGTGTTGGTTTCTTAAGGATTGTGGGCAATGGTGGGTCTCAAATTGAAGCTAAGTATCTTATTCAGTTACTAAAACATCAGTTATATTACTATAAAAATAAATATTTTATCTTATTAAATATGAAACATTTTCAATTTTTAAAGGTTCTTTAATTTTTTTTAATTTTAAAATTTCAAGATTTTTTTAAAGTTCACAGAACAAAATGAAATTGATAAAAATAAGAATTTAGTTTCTAATGCATATATATTAAAATTTGTATTGTGGATAAATTTTGTATTTTTTGCAGTCTGTGTATTCTATGCTTTTTTAACAAAATAATTAATTAAAATGACAAAACTAAATACTTTATATTGAGAGACGAAAGTTTTTCAGAATAATGTTTTCCAAGTTTAATCTTATAGAAGAATTTTAAAGAAACAAGACTTTATATTATAACATATAATAAGAAGTGTTCTTGCTTGATTGAATTAAAATGCTTACGCTCTGAAGATAGCTGATCATTTATTATTATATATTTAATACAAAGGCTTTAAGACAACCTTTCAAATGATCTTTCCGTAGTGGTATTAATATATTATTAACCACAAAGAAATGTTCATTTATATTAAAGTATAATACTATACTTGAAAGTTTTTGAAACTATATAGCATTTAATACGTTTTCATTCATAGCAAATTCATATATGAATAAGAGACATATAACACACTAACTGATACACATACAATGTGTGAGTGAATAAATAAAAATGCATAAGTGTGTATCTTGTATTAAATATGGAACATTTTTGTTTTTTTAAATTTCTTTAATTTTTTTAAAAATTTTAAATTTTCAAGATCGTTTAAAGTTTAAAATTCACAGAACAAAATGACACTGATAAAAATAAGCATTTAGTTTCTAATGCATATATTATACGATTTGTATTCTGGATAATTGTTTTACTTTTTTGCATCTGTGTATTCTATGCTTTTTAACAAAATAATTAATTAAAATGACGAGACTAAATACTTTATTATATATGAAGGGACGAAAATTTGTGTTTTTCAGAGTAATGTTTTGCAAGATTAAACTTATAAAAAATTCTAATGAAACATGACTTTGTATATCATAACACATAATAAGAAGGGCTCTTTTTTTGATTATAGGAAATTTATTATTCTGCATAATGGTTGACACTATAGTATTTTTCGACAGAACATTTTATATTTTAAAGTTTCATATTTGATTGATTATGTAAGAAAAAGTTCTGCTCACTTTAGAAATAATTATAAGAATTTAAAAATTATTTAGTGTTAAGGACTGGGGACAATGGTGTTTCTCAAATTGAAGCTAAGTGTCTTTTTCAGTTACTAAAACATCAGTTATATTAATATAAAATAAATATTTTATATTATATTAAATATGAAAAATTTTCGTTTTTTAAGGTTATTAATTATTTTTTAAATTTTAAATTTTCAAGATCTTTTAAAGTTTAAAGCTCACAGAACAAAATAAAATTGATAAAAATAAGCATTTAGTTTCTAATGCATATATTAAGACTATATAGTGGATAAGTGTTTTATTTTTTACATTATGTGTATTCTATGCGTTTTAATAAAATAATTAGTTAAAATAACAAAACTAAATACTTTATTTTATATTAAGGGAAGCAAATTTGCTTTTATTAGTTTTGCAAGTTTTGTTTGTTAGTTGTTAGTTTTGCAATGTTTTGCAAGTTTAAACTTAAAAAGTATTTTAAAGAAGCAAGACTTTGTATATCATAACACATAATAAAAAGGATCCTTGCTTGATTGGAGGAAAATAACTGAAGATAGCTGATCATTTATTCTTCATATTTAATACAAAGGCTTTAAGTCAATCTTTTAAATGATCTTTCCTTAGTGGTATTAATTTATTAACTACAAAGAAATGTTAATTTATATTAGAATATAATACTATACTTATTTTTGAAACTATATAGCATTTAACATTTTCATTCACAACAAATTTATATGTGAATAAGACACATATAATACACTAACTGATACACATACAATGTGTGTGTGAATAAATAAAAATGCATACGTGTGTATGAATTTGTCTTAGTAATTATATACAAAACATTTATAGCTTTGTAAAAAGCAGTCATTTTAAAACCTACACTATTGGTGTATGATTGTATATTATACATGCCTTTAAATTGTAGAATTTATAAATAGAAATAAATTATTTTCATGTCTCTTTTACAGATCTTTTAAAAAGTAGTGTAATTAAAATTGCAATAGGCTTCTTTTTATTTCATTTGCAGACATAACATCCTAAAATAAAATTGAAGAGTATCTGCAAAAGAAACTGAAATTCTTCAAAGCCTATACAAATATCCAGTCGAAAAGTTCTTTAACATTTGAGGAAAAAAATTCCTGGAGGCAAGTGAACCGTTTTCTACAGAATATTTCATATTTTAAAGTTTCATATTTGATTGATTATGTAAGAAAAAGTGCTGCTCACTTTAGAAAATAATTATAAGAATTTAAAAATTATTTAGTGTTGGTTTCTTAAGGATTAGGGGACAATGATGTGTCTCAAATTGAAGCTAAGTATCTTATTCAGTTACTAAAACATCAGTTATATTACTATAAAATATATATTTGATCTTGTATTAAATATGAAACATTTTTGTTTTTTTAAAGTTTTTTAATTTTTTAAAAATTTTAAATTTTTAAGATCTTTTACAGTTTACAGGACAAAATGAAACTGATAAAAATAAACATTTAGTTTCTAATGCATATATTTTAATATTTGTATCGTGGATAAGCGTTTTATTTTTCGCAGTCTTTGTTTTCTATGCTTTTTAACAAAGTAATTAAATAAAATGACAAAACTAAATACTTTATTTTATATTAAGGGAGGCAAATATGCGTTTTCCAGAGTAATGTTGTGCAAGTTTAGACTTATAAAAGTATTTTAAAGAAAGAAGACTTAGTATATCAAAACACATAATAAGAAGGGTTCTTGCTTGATTGGAGCAAAACTTTTAAGCTCTGAAGATAGCTGATTATGTATTGTTCATATTTAATTGAAAGGATTTAAGACAATCTTTCAAATAATCTTTCCGTAGTGGTATTCATTTGTTATTAACTATCAAGAAATGTTCATTTATATTAGAATATAGTACTAGACTTGAGAGTTTTTGAAACTATATAGCATTTAACACATTTTCATTCATAACAAATTTATATGTGAATAAGATACATATAACACACTAACTGATACACATACAATGTGTGCTTGAATAAATAAAAAAGCATATGTGTGTATGTCTTTGTCGTAGTAATTAGATACAAAACATTAATAACTTTGTAAAAAGCAGCCATTTTAAAACCAGCACTATGAGTGTATGGGTGTATGTTATACATGCCTTTAAATTGTAGAATTGATAAATATAAATAAATTACTTTCATGTCTCTTTTTCCAGATCTTTTGAAAAGTAGTGTAATTAAAATTGCAAAAGTCTTGTTCTTATTTCATTTGCAGACATAATATCCTGAACTAAAATTAGTGAAAGTATACATATTTTTTTATAAGGACTGAACTTAGCTTTGAAGAGTATCTGCAAAAGAAACTGGAATTCTTCGAAGCCTATACAAATATCCAGTCACAAAGTTCTTTAAAATTTGACGAAAAAAAATCCTTGAGGCAAGTGAAACCGTTTTCCCCTTAAACTGCTGGAGGCTAAAAAAAAAAAAAAATATTTTTCTACTTCCCTCCTCGTAGAGCAAATATCTGTGGCCTGAGCGTTTTCGAAAATATGGGTAAGAAGTATTAAAGTTTCCACTACTAGGAGCTGGGCATATACTTGAATGTTCTAACACTTGCGGTTCTAAAAATCATATAGAGGATTTACGTATATGAAACAAATTAAATGGAAATATATTTTTCTGTATAATGGTTGGGACCATAGTATTTTTCGACATAACATTTTAATTTTAAAGTTTCATATTTGATTGATTATATTAGAAAAAGTTCTGCTCACTTTAGAAAATAATTTTAAAAACTTAAAAACTATTTAGTGTTGGTTTCCTAAGGATTAGGGGACAATGGTGTTTCTCAATATGTATGACTATTGTTAGCAGACTTATATGTCTATAGTTAGGATATTTGAATATCTAAATTTATTGCAGTATTCAATTTGAGGGCTAATCTATATTGCAAACGCTAGTGAGATAGAAGTTGGATTTTTAGCAGCTTTTAATGATAAAATAATAACATTTATGTAGCTGTAAAAAAGATGAAATTAATCAGGTTGAAGTTACAGAGAAAACAAACCTTTCTCGTTGAAATCTCATATTTGCTCAGATATAGATGGTTCTGTTATAACACCATAAGTGATAACAGTATAAGTGATAGTTCAAAAGTAAATTCTATAATAAATTTTTATGTTTTATGTATTTTAAAGAAATCTAAACAGAATTTATTGTTTATACGTAACACGCCCGTTTTTGGACATATCGGTACCATTCCAACTCTATTTAGGGTTCAGTCATGCAGTGAATATTTAAAGTAGGCGTTGCTATCCGATATTTTCGATTATCTGTAACTAAAACCGTGATCTTGAGCACCACTGTGTTGTCATTTACAGAATCTGGAGCACATACATCCGAATAACTATGAGTGATAACATTATAAGTGATAGTTCAAAAGTAATAATAGATTATAGACAGCTATAATAGATTTTTATGTTTTGTGTATTTTAAAGAAATCTAAACAGAATTAACGAAAGATGGCTTAACATCCTGACTGCAGGAAAAAAAGATTATATGATTTTTACACCAGAAAATTTCAAACACTGATGTAGCAACAATATTGACGTTGCAATTTTGAACATTTTACATTTAAACCTTTAAAATGGGGTTTTTTTACGATTGAAGATATAAAAATGATAATTCCTTTTCTAAAAAAATACTTGTATGTGTTATAAAAAAAGCAACATAGCAATTAGGAAAAAAAACGGAAATTTGTAATTTCAAAATTACTTTATGTTGTTATTTAAATGATTGGGGATAATATTGTTTCATAATGTATGCCACTATTACTAATAGACTTATTTATCTATTGCTAGTAGAATTTAAGATCTACATTTATTGTTGTTTGGAATTTGAAGTTTAATCCATATTATAAACGCTGTTTAAGACCGCTGTTTAACGCTGATTAACGCTGTTTTTAGAATTTGGACATTTTATTAGATTTTAATGATAGAAAAGTAATATTTATACAAAACATGAAAAAGAAATTGATCTAACCAGACTGAATCAATAAGGTTAAAGTTAGATACGGAGAAGATAATTGTTTCTTGTTAAAAATTACAGTTTTATTCGGGTACAAATAGTTCTTTATATGTCATTTCCTAATTATTCTTATAAATTTAAAAGTTACAGCCATAAGTTATTTTTAAGTTATATATATATATATATATATATATATATATATATATATATATATATATATATATATATATATATATATATATATATATATATATTGTAACCAATTCTCGATACATTTAAATTCCAGATACAGACCTATCTAAGACCGTGAGAAATAACGTAGAAAAATAGGAAACGTACCTTTTGTAAGCATTTGAACTGAGCTCTTCTTTACCTAGTGAAAGGACGTTGTATCGCGCAGAATAATATGCTGAATAGAGAATTGTTAACACCTAGGACCATCTCAATCATTCTGTCTGAGAAATTCATTAGGATGCTGGTGAAGTGTTTCCAGTGTCAGTTTCAATGGCATCCCGAAGAAAGAGTCTCACACGACGGAAATCTTCTCCATTGTAAGGGAAGCAGCAATACGTTTCTACCTTGTTCTCCAAAGGTGTGTCCGGAGACATAGATTAATAATCAGCGAGATTGCTCCCGATTGGTGCAAACTTTCCTTGCACCTGTCCAGCTAGAGTCGACACGTGGTTTCCCAACCACATCATCAACCAGCTGTCTGATCAGCTTAGATGAAAATTTTGCTGTCAGACGACGATATAAAAGACCGGAGTTCATGGCCCAGACGGAGAATTTTTGACCGATCGAGTCTCTTGTGAACTCGACGGCCGAGATCGTAGAGGCGAGAGACTGAGAGTGTCTTCTCCCCCCCTTTTTTCTCTCCCAATGATTAGGAAGCTGGTTCCTACAACGATCATCATTTCATTTGTAGATATTCATTGATTTCTTCATGTCTTCATCATAACTTCAACATTGTGTTTCTAAAATAAAGATCTTTAGTTTGGATGTAAGCCTCCGCTATCCTTTTTCCAGCTCACTTAGATTTGAGTACGCTACAATATATATATATATATATATATATATATATATATATATATATATATATATATATATATATATATATATGCATTAAGAAAAGCTGAACAGAATGTAAGGAAGACTTCTTAACAGCCATTTAAAAAAATAATATAAGAATTTTGTAGAAAAAAAGTTTAGACATTGAAGTTACAAAAAATTACTGATGTTGCCTTTAACTGCAATTTTGGACATTTTAAGACTTCAAAGCTTTAAAAGTGTTTTCTACAAATCTTGAAATAAAAATGATAATATTTGAAAGAAAAAAATCCCTCTAACATATATTACAGAAAACTCGGCATAGAAAGTAGAAAGCAAATGGAAATTTAATCTTAAAATCAAAACTTATTTTTGACGCTTGGCGGTTTTTATCGGATTTCAGTCGCCAACTTCCGACGTCTCTGATGTATTTGAAAGAAACGGAAATTTGATAACGATCATTAGTTATTTTCATAAAATTAAATTGCGTAATAAACATTCTAAAATCAAAGATAAATTGCCAACTTACAGAACGCTTTCACAAACACTTCCTTCTAGAATTCGTCCTGTTTTACTGCTTTTTAACTTATTTACGTAATTGCATCCGCATCTAAATAAAATAAAAATAATTAGAGCGGCAAGATAAAATCCAAAAGCGAAATTTCTTAATTGAATTTTGTTTGAAAATATTTTTAACAATGCAACTTAGGAAGCATCAATGTCTGATAAAACATCGTCTAAAAAACTTAATTGTTTGCTCGGTCCAGAAAAACAACACACGATCACGCTGGTAGTTAAATTACTTGCAAAATACAACTTTGTGGTCATTATACTAATGTGTTTTACCAATGGCAAAAAAAAAGAGTGTATAATTAGTGGTAGATTATCACAAATGTAAAAAGGGTAGAGTTTTTTATGTTCGCACGAGACCACCATATTTTCATTCGCATCTTTACTCAGGGTTGCCAAAAGATAGCTATCAAATCTCGATTTTATAGCGGCTGGACGTGCGAGATAATGACATAAAAATTAGTAAATTATTGTCGAATTTTATTTGGAATTAAAAAAGAATTTTTTGATATAAGTTTTAAGGGAACGATTAATATTAATTAAAAACTCATAAAATGATTCGTGAGCATTAATTATTCGAGTTTTTTTGCATTGTACTCTTAAATAAATTAAACTGTTTGTTTTTTTCTAATAAATGGATTAAAAATATTCTCAAATGGTATTAATGTAGGATGTAGGAAAAAATATTTCTGTTTTTCTTCTGTGAATGCAAAATTGTAATTGGGAAGTTTTTGGCTTTTGTACAACGCAGTTGAATTACTGTATTTTAAGAGTACAATAAACATTGGAACTCATTTTTAAAATTTTGAAAGCCATTTTAATAATGGAAATATTTGTTTTTATAAAAAACATACTAAATGCTGAAATTTATTTGAAAATAATTAAAAATAAATTCGAGACTATTCGATAACAATTGAATCAACCAACAATATACCAACAGAATTATCCTATCGTACAGCATACTAATCAATTGCTTTTATTTTTACATTATATTTTTTAAAATTATATAGAATTAAAACTGGGTATTGAATCTCACGTTAAAAACTAGTTACATGGTTTCCGCGCACTTGGAAAGTCTGGGAAAGTCATGGAAAATCATGGATGTAGACAATGGATTTTGTCATGGAAAGTCTTGATTTTTCAAGTAAAATGAGTAAAAGTCATGGAAAGTCATGGATCCGCTAAACTACCGATTAAATAAAAATGTATTGAATTGTTTAATTCTATTTTTACTTGTCATTTGACTGAAGTTATTGAGTTTGGTATTTATGTATTATCTTAGGTTTTAGTGCACTAAAATAATCATGTTATTTAAAAATGTCTTTTAATATGTAATTTGATTTTTTTCAGAATAATAAACCAATTTTTATTTAATTCTGTCATTTCGTTTATTGTTTCTTCAATGATATAACAAATTTTAGAACTGAATTTAGTTGTTTAAAGTGGTACCACATTTAAAATAGCTTTTCACTCGAAAAAAGAAATAAAAGCGAAATGAAATCTGTAGAGTTTTCAATGGAGAAAGATATCTACTGAAATGAGGCGATTTAAATATCTTCCAAAATATTAAAATTTCAATTAAATCGCAACAACGAAAAGTTTGAGATCTAAATCGTATCTCAATATATTATAAAAATCTTAGGAGGACATGATTTAAAATATAGATTTATTGACACAAATTGCTGTTGCAGAAGTTATCTCACACAGATAAAAAGATTGTCGCCAAGTTTGATGTTGAGGAAGGAAGAGCCTTTATACAATTATATAAGTGTACCCAAGGGTCAAGTTTGCGGAGCCCTATAAATAACATATCAATATAGAGGTTTGGTTTGGTTTCGAGAGCTACGGTCTACTTTTGTAACACGAGGGCTAATAAGACCGGGACCTACAGCTTAAAATTATACAACAGCCATGCCATAGCGGGAAAGACGAATCTTAACAATCATCTAACCAATCTCCTTTCACAAAAGAAGGTGAGATTTCAAAGCTGGTTTTCTTTTTCCATTTTACAAAAATCAAATGTTTGAAATTCTCTTCCTAGTAATGGGTTTGTAAAAACTTTTTTTAAAAATTAAAATTTAAAATTTTAAAATTAAATAAAAAGTGTACAGTATAAGCATTAAAATATTTAAAAAGTTTTACAAAAGTTTTGTACACAACTGAAGTCTGAAACACCTCGGGTTGCCACATGAAATAAAACTAGCATACTTCGTGATAATAAATGTATATAAAAAATTAAAATCCTAGGGCACCCTAAACTTCAGTGAAGCCCCCTGCATTTAGTTTATTTAAAGAATAACATAAACATGCCTTTTGGTAAAAATTTCAGTAAGTATTAATAATAAAAAAAGTTCTATTGTGTTAGAAACCATAGAATTATTGGTTTAAAACTAATCATAGCACTTCATCTATTGTTCTTTAAAATATACTAATAATGAGGAAATTTTTAAGTTAAAACACATATTAATAATTTTTAAAGCTGGAAACTATAACAGGTTCTTCATTTGCATAAAGACACTATTAATTTAAGATATTTTCACCTCGCAAATTGGAGAAACTTTGGAAATACTTTTATATTTGTAACCGTGGGATTGCATTCAATTTTAAGTTCAGAATAAATTAAACCGTAAAATTTCGAGAATATACCTAAGTATAATTTCTCTAAAAATAGGTTTGTGATTAATTACCTTTATTCATAATATTAGAGAGGTATTTGCATCCCTACGGAGTTTTACATTCGAAAAATAATCTAATTTAGGCACTTTTCATTTAAAGGTATGCAAGTTCTAATATTGTTAGATCTAAATGTAAAAATCGTTCAAATTTCTCGACAGTGGTTTTGAAGCTTCGATTCTGAAATGTATTTGTGATTTTAAAGGGTACTTTTTGAGGCAGAACCAAATTCAGATATCACGAAATCTTTAGTATTTGGTAAAAAACTCGAAATATAAAAATAATCGCAAAAACATTTATGATATAGTTCAATAAAAGAAAAAATCGAATAAAAAAATAAAGAGTTATGCAAAAATTAGTAATTTTAGTCAAAATTCTAAAAGATGGGAAAGACATGAAAAAAACGAGTTCAGCCATTTAATAATACACATAGAACTAACACTGTAATTTATTTAAAATGTCTGATATTATTTCGTTTTAGAATGCAGATGACATCACATTAACTCAACTGAATAAGAATTCAAATTGTTAGGTACTGTGTCACGTTGACATTTATTTTGCCCTGCCCCATAACTTGAAGTCCCGAATTTCAATGTCAAAAAAATTCTGCAAAGTTATAATAATTACAAACCTATGCACATACACAACCGGGGAGTTTCAATAATGTAAGGGAAACGTTTCCAGAAGATCTTTCCTGTGGAAAGAAAACATATGAACTCGTATATAGCTCTCTGTGTGTGCGTAGCAAAAAGCAGTTGATCCAGTTTAATGGTTTAATAGCTGTGCGACATTGAAGTGGACATTCATTTCTACCACTATATCATGTTTATAAAATGTGATCAGTGATTATGAATTGAATTTGAGGTTGTATTTGGCAAAATTACATCTCACTTTTATCACGGATTGCTTAAATTCTGTGTCGAATGCGTGTTACTAAGACGTTTTCACAATTAGTGAAAGCCTTTCGTGTGGGTCGGAATCAGACTGAGAATTTGCATCGCAAATGGGGATCATCATTCCTTAATACTACAGTGACATGATTAATCGTCCTCTTTCCATATATCATGGATGTAATGTTCTGGAATTATCCGTAAAACTTTCACATTTATTGCACCACCATCTGCAGTCTCTTGTTTCATGAAAACATTCTTCAAAACGTCTTTACACCGTAGCCGTCACAATAAAAACGGAATGTAGTCGTGTATTTGTAGTTGCAATGAAACATGGAGAGTGGCATGCAGAGGCACCAAACAGCTTCGACTAACTTCGTTTATTCCTGTTTCACATGATTACAATGAAAGCAACATGAAGAACAAGGAAGAACTCGAACAAGTTTACTAACAACAACTAGCTAGAACATACAAGCTGTGAAGTGAATTTATATTAGTTATTAAATAATGGTACTAATCTTGATTTCGTTCAGAAACCAAAGGAAAAGAAAATGACTAATAATCTCTAGCTTTAGCTCTTTAATGAGTTACATCAAAGGATAACACTGACTATGATAATACTTTTTTTATTGCACAGAGGCTGTTATTTAAAAAATAATTAATTATATACATATGGGAGTTTAATACTCATGATTAACCGTTTCCATATATCATGGATGTAATGTTGTGGAATTATCCGTAAAACTTTCAATTTATTGCAAGACCATCTGCAGTCTCTTTGTTTCATGAAAAAATTCTTCAAAATCTTGTGACGAACCGTAGCCGTCACAACATCAACACCCACGGAATGTAGTCGTGATAAGATGCTATGAAAAAGAGAGTGGCATGCAGAGGTAACCGACGAAACAGCTTCGACTAACTTCGTTATTAATGTTTCACATGATTAATGAAAGCACACATGAACGAAGAAGAACTCGAACAATCGATTAACAACAACCAGAACAGAATAAAAGCTCTGTGAAGTAATTTATTATTAGTTATTTAAATACAATTACTAATGATTTTCTTCAGAAAACCAACAGAAAAAAAAATGACTAATAATCTCTAGTTTAGCTCATTAATGAGTTAACATCAAAGGTAAACTGACTATGATAAATTTTTATTTTAAAAGCACAGTGCTGTTATTTAAAAAAATTTAAATATATACAATATGGGGCAGTTTAATAACACTGTGACATGATTAATCGTCCTCTTTCCATAGGTCATGGATGTAATGTTCTGGAATTATCCTTAAAACTTTCACATTTATTGCTAGACCATCTGCAATCTCTCTTGTTTCATGAAAACACTTGTCAAAAGGTCTTGTGACGAACCGTAGCCGTCACAATATTAACACCCACTGAATGGAGTCGTGTTCATTGGTAGTCGCAATGAAACAGGTGGAGGGTGGCATGCAGAGGCACCAACAGCTTCGACTAACTTCGTTTATTCCTGTTTCACATGATTACAATGAAAGCACACATCGAAGAAACAACGAACAACTGAAACACAACAAGAACACCCGAACATACAAAGTGATGTGAATGTATTATTAGTTATTTAAATACAATGGTACTAATCTTGATTTACATCAGAAACCAACAGAAAGAAAATGACTAATAATTGTAGCGTTAGCTCTTTAATCAGTTAACATCAAAGGATAATACTGACTATGATAACACTTTTTATTGCCACAGAGGCTGTTATTTAAAAATAATT
This sequence comes from Pardosa pseudoannulata, assembly GCA_032207245.1. NCBI lineage: Eukaryota > Metazoa > Arthropoda > Arachnida > Araneae > Lycosidae > Pardosa > Pardosa pseudoannulata. The sequence goes on from CM063506.1 coordinate 6,049,802, forward strand.
AATTATATACAATATATGGGAGTTTAATACTACAGTGACATGATTAATCGTCCTCTTTCCATAGATCGTGGATGTAATGTATTTGAATTATCCGTAAAACTTTCACATTTATTGCAAGACCATCTACAGTCTCTCTTGTTTCATGAAAACTTTCGTCAAAATGTCTTGTGACGAACCGTAGCCGTCACAATATCAACACCCACTGAATGGAGTCGTGTTCATTGGTAGTCGCAATGAAACAGGTGGAGGGTGGCATGCAGAGGCACCAACAGCTTCGACTAACTTCGTTTATTCCTGTTTCACATGATTACAATGAAAGCACACATCGAAGAACAACGAACAACTCGAACGACAGCAAGAACCACCCGAACATACAAAGCTCTGTGAAGTGAATTTATTATTAGTTATTTAAATACAATGGTACTAATCTTGATTTCCTTCAGAAACCAACGGAAAAGAAAATGACTAATAATCTCTAGCTTTAGCTCTTTAATGAGTTAACATCAAATAACTTAATTATATACAATATATTGGAGTTTAATACCACAGTGACATGATTAATCTTCCTCTTTCCATAGATCATGGATGTAATGTATTTGAATTATCCGTAAAACTTTCACATTTATTGCAAGACTATCTGCAATCTCTTTTGTTTCATGAAAACATTAGTCAAATTGTATTAACGTCACATATGGCATTACAATAACTTCTCACTATAGAATAGGCTCCCGTATGCGCATACTCATATGTGTTATTAGGGTTACTACATTTAGTAGTTTATCGCTATTTTGGTTAGTGTAGGAAATAATCGCCAATTGAAATAAGTATGTAGAATTGGCTCTCACTCTGCCTTGGGATGCGACGAAAACTTAAAATATAGGATAAGCTCCCAAATACCAATCAGACATAGGATTTATTTAGACTTTGTTTATGTACGCAATATTATTTTAATCTTTCAATATATAATGTATAAGCATAATTAATGCAGTTAAACTATAATCTTTGACAAATATATATTATATACAGCATTACAAAAATAAATAAAATTAGTTTTATGTTATAATTAACAATTTTGTATTCTTAAACGACTTGTTATTTTCTTTTAAAATAAATAAATGTAAGAAGAAACCGTTTATGTACTAGGTTACTATTTATTTCTTAAAAAATAATTTCCATTTTCACTGATGACAAATCATCAAAGGTCAAAATACATTAAATACGTGGTTGAAATCAAAGTGATCGTAGGTACTTAGAGTCAAAAAGCAACAATACACAGGTTAGTATACTTTCATCGAAATTATCGCCAAGTGAAAATATGTGCCAAACACGAGAGCATGCGCTGTGACGACTCTCATAAGGAGCCTATTCTAGATCGAGCTTTTGCGATGGCATTACCAATATATATCGACGAAGATATTATTAAATCTTGAAACACACCCCGTACTCACTTAAGAGTAGTCGTTGTAAATTTGAGCCACTTTCCTTAGTTGATAAACCAGTTCTAAGCATTCAATATTTCGACGCTTTCATACAGTTCCCTGACATTTCGTTAAAATTAATAAACTTTACAACTAATTAAATAGCTATAATGCAATTTTTCTAGTAACTTCTTAAAATTTTGTTTTAATCTATATTCCTAGTACTTTATTTGTATCCTTTTTATTATATTTATTCTTTGAATATAAGAATAGCATATACATCAAATTACAAAATAAAAATCATATACCTTTTCATTTTTTTAATAGTCTCGGTGTTAAATTAATAAACTTTATTGCTAATTAAATAGCTATAATTCAATTTTGATAGTAACTTTTTAAAATTTTGTTTTAATCTATATTGCTAGTACTTTATTTGTATCATTTATATTAGATTCATTCTGTGAATATAAGAATAGCACATACATCAAATTACAAATTATAAAATCCTTTATCTTTTCATTTTTCTAATAGTATCAGTGTTAAATTAATAAACTTTACCGCTAATTAAATAACTATAATGCAATTTTGCTGGGAAATTCTTAAAATTTTGTTCTAATCTATATTGCTAGTACTTTATTTGTATCATTTTTATAATATTCATTCTTTGAATATAAGAATAGCACATACATCAAATTACAAATTAAAAAATCATTTACCTTTTCAATTTTCTAAAAGTATCAGTGTTTTACCTTTTAAGGCAGATTATAACTATTATTAAAAAAAAGAATATTTAGAAATAGATTCAAATTTAGAAAAATATTAGTAAATAAAAATTTAAATCAATATAATTTTAATAATTAATTACAAAATATTTATTCTTATTTCTTATCCCTCTATTAATAATACATCTATATATTTTGCTTAAAGGAAAAATATAAAAGGAAAAATTAAACTCTTGTACTTTTAGGGAGAAACTATTATTAAAATTATTACAAATTTAAAAATCATTTACCTTTCCCCTTTTCTAAAGGTATCAGCGTTTTACCTTTTAAGGCAGAGTACAATTAATTATTTATAAAAAAAATCAAAATATTTAAAAATAACTGCTTTACAATTTTTTACAAAAAAAAAATCATGCAGTAAATAAAAATTTAAATTAATATAATTTTAATAATTAATTACAAAATATTTATTCTTATTTCTTATCTTTCTATTAATAATATATTTTGCTTAAAGGAAAAGTATAAAAGGAAAAATTAAACTCTTGTACTTTTAGGGAGAAACCATTATTAAAATTATTACAAATTTAAAAATCATTTACCTTTCCATTTTTCTAAAGGTATCAGCGTTTTACCATTTAAGGCAGAGTACAACTAATTATTTATATAAAAATCAAAATATTTAAAAATAACTGCTTTACAATTTTTCAGTAAGAGAAAAAAACCATGCAGTAAATAAAAATTCAAATCAATATAATTTTAATAATTAATTACAAAATATTTATTCTTATTTCTTATCCCTCCATTTTAATAATACATCTATATATTTCGCTTAAAGGAAAAATATAAAAGGAAAAATTAAACTCTTGTACTTTTAGGGAGAAACCATTATTAAAATTATTACAAATTTAAAAATCATTTACCTTTCCATTTTTCTAAAGGTATCAGTGTTTTACCTTATAAGGCAGAGTATAACTAATTATTTAAAAAAAAAGAAATAAGAATATTTAGAAATAGCTATTTTTCAATTTTTCCCCAAAAGAAAAAAAATCAGTAAATAAAAATTTAAATCAATATAATTTTAATAATTAAATACAAAACATTTATTCTTATTTCTTATCCCTCCATTTTAATAATACATGTATATATTTCGCTTAAAAGAAAAATATAAAAGGAAAAATT
>CM063506.1:6058120-6143120 GCA_032207245.1 Pardosa pseudoannulata
GTATTTTTAGTATCAATCTTCATTGAGATAAACATCCAATATTTACTCATATTTTTCATCGTGTGTTGCACAGTTTTCTCCCTTTAACTAAACCTAATGAAGCATTCAGCCTCAAACTTGAAAGAGATGTGTGAGGAATAGAAAAAAAGTGTAATAATTCGTCACATTAAATTATATAAATAGAAAAATGTTATTTTTGACACAGTTTCAATAAATAATCTCGTTTGGTAGTTTTTGATTGTTGCTAAATAGTAAATTAATGTATCTTCTTCTAATGCTTTAATTTTTTATTCTTAAACGGAGATTACTCTTTACTTATAGTATTAACAAATGAATAGAAACAATTTCAGGAAACTATTTCAAACGATAGAAAGTAATTAATAGAAAATCTTTTGAAATTCAATCTTTTTATATCCATTTAATAGTAGATAAATCTAATCTTGCAACTATTTTTCTCAGTTCATTGTAAACTTAATCAATTTTTCTAGTAAAAACTAACTAAGACTTACTATGTCATATTGTAACACTTCTAAGACTGTGAAACTTGAATGAGGATAGCTATAATAATATGAAATGCCATTGTTTTGAAAGGTTTTAAGAAGGTTCATTTCAAATAGTTAATTTACCCAGAAGATGTATTTAGAGTCATGATCCGGAACTGAAACAAAATGCAAGAAAGATAAATATTTCAAATTAAAATAATTACGTTTATTAAACATTAAGATTATCTAAAACAATTATTGAAATATTTTTTATCTTTTACTTAACCGGACATTAAACGTGCGGAAAAAAAAACGACCGAGATCACAGATGCAGGCTATCTTATACCTAGAGTTAGTTGCTTTTAATCTTTTTGCATAAAATCAATTAATTAAAGCTAAAAAAGTGAAATACAAAGTAAAATACATTTATAAACTTATATTTAAATGTACTACTTACATTAGGTGAACAATTTTCTATAAATATATGCTATGTATTTATATACATATGTTTTATCATTTTTTTCACAAACATGTCTAGTGTTTTTCTGTCTTTATTATTTGGGCATTTGACACACCTTTAATATACACTGAGGAGTCAACACATTATCACCACCCCTACATTTTGCAACGAACAAGCCTGAATGACGTGGAAGGCACGCGATCAGGTGGAAGTGGTGTTTAACTGCTGCTGGAGAGTTTGAAGAATCATTCTTTCACTTACTTCACTTATTTTCACTAACTGCACACTCGTGGGTTGTTCGCGATCTACATTTGTTAGTACTTATGCAAAGTGGATGAATGATGGTGAGAACATCAGTAGACCAGCAGTAGACTCCCAATGGTCCATGAATCAGTGGGAGAGAGTTGCCTGGTCAGATAAATCACGGTTTGTCATTAATCACGCCGATGGCCGTGTCAAGATACGCCGTCTTCCAGGCAAACAGCTGCTAACTCAATATACAGTAGGCCATAGACAGGCCTGTGGTGGCGGTATTATGCTTTGTGGGACGTTCTCTTGGGCGTGTCCGGGACCCATGGTTGTGGTAGAACAGACCATCAATGCTACAGAACATCATTGCGGATCAGTTGCACTCTTACATGACCTCTGTTTTTCCAGCTGGAAATGGAATGTTCCAACAGGACAACGCCCCGTGTCACAAGGCTAAAATTGTGTTGGAGAGGTTCAAGAAACATGATGCTTAATTCCAGTTTATGTCCTGGCCGCCTAATTCACCGGATCTCAATCTGAAAGAACACATTTGGGATGTCATGGAACGGGAGTTTAGAGTTCAAAGACCACCAATTCGCAATATCTCGGATTTGCGCAACCGTTGCTTAAATATCTGTTACAAACTGTCTCCAGACATTTACCAAGGACTTGTGGCATCCATGCCAAGGCGGGTTGAAGCTGTGTTGAGCGCCAAAGGTCAGCCAACTCGTTATTGACAGGTGGTCATAATGTTTTGGCTCTTTTGTGTATATTTCTATATTATTTTTAATAAATTAGTTTAGGTCATGTAACTAATTCTCTATCATTTCAGATTATAGTAGTAGAGTTCAAGCTTCTAATAGAGAAGTAACCCTTTTACAAAGGTTTGAATATCCTAGGGGTTTTATAATGATATTTTTCATGGAAATCCTCATATCAGATCTAAATTATATTTTTTCCATTTTGCAACATAGTCTTTTTTTCTAAAGAAACAACCATTTTCTTGCAAACTATCATCATTAATTTCTACACCTGATTCCATTTCAGTTTATTAATCATGATTGTTTAATATTCCCCATCACCTCGTTCTTTTCGGGGCTATAAATGCCAATGTAAAACATTTTGTAATCACGGCGCCAAAGGGAGATTGTCTCAATAAAATCATCATTGTGATTTTAAAATTTTTCTGCTTTCTTTTATTGCATAATGACTGTTTGTTTTTATCTAACATGTATATAACTGTTAAGTTTGTAGTGGGTTATAAACACCAAAACACGTATTTCATATATACATTAGAACCTCGATTAACCGAAACTCTCCTTTAATCGAAGTCGGTTTCTTCTTTACTTTTTTTCCCTTTCTATTATCATCCAAATTTTTCTCTTTACAAACATGCATTTTAAAAGTTTTTTCTTTTTTCTCACATTCCTTTTGTATGCAAGCCGTATTTTTCAAACTACGAGTGCAGATAAATATTTTGGAATTCCCTTTTTTAGAATTTCTTCTCGCAAGCACAAGTCTCGGCATGAGTGTACTCTTCGTCACTTTCAAACATTCCTGTTCTAAACAAAAACACACCCCATTTCGTAATTTGGAAGGTTATAGGGCCGAGTTCCAGAACAATGGAATATTATTGCACCAATGACGATATGACGATGAAAAATCATCTTATTTAAATTATATTCATCTAAAGAAATATTATCCAATAAATTTCTTTAAAAATTTCTTTTTCTCACCATAGCTACTGTAACTAGCTGTAAAAACAAAATAATTTAAAAGGTGCTTCTCTCCCCAGATCTGTAGTACAAAATTCACACGCAGGTTATGACGGTGTATTATCCTGAGGGTTTACCGAAATATCTATTCAAAGAATTTTTCAACTGGCCCTTCTTCACTGTGGTTATAAATTTGAAGCAATTTGTAGTGAAAATCATCCACTTTCGAAAAAAAAATGGGGGTTAATAAATTAAGTGAGGTGTAGAGTATATCATACCCTGCTAGAGCACCCGGGCTAAACTTTATCTTATCATAGTGATTTTTGTTAAGTAAGAATTAATTTTAAATTAATTCTTACTTAATAAATGATATTTCATTGATTCTAAAAGACTTTATCATAATATGAGTTGTTCATAAAGCCATTGGTTAAAATAATATCAAATTTTACTACATAAATTTATTATGTTCATTTATTTCCCGTAAGGTATTTAATATTTCTGTAAGTAATTTAGTTGATAGTTTACTCAACTCTACAGTACCACAATGATTTTATATTACTACATATTTACTACATAAATTTATTATGTTCATTTATTTCCCGTAAGGTATTTAATATTTCTGTAAGTAATTTAGTTGATAGTTTACTACAATACCACAATGATTTTATATTACTACATATTTACTACATAAATTTATTATGTTCATTTATTTCCCGTAAGGTATTTAATATTTCTGTAAGTAATTTAGTTGATAGTTTACTATAATACCACAATGATTTTATATTGATAGGAAATTAATTTTAAATTAATATTTTAGCATTTTATTGATTCTAAAAGTTTTCATCCCAAAATTTAAGCATCTGATAAAGAGAATAATTAAACAACTATCAAATTTTGCTAATATATATATCATATAAAATATATGATGTTAATTTATTTTAATATGGTATTTACTATTTCTGTTGTTGTACATAATAACAAAGGTGTAAAAATTAGTGAATATTTATACAAACCTCTATTTACAAAATGAAAATATATTGCACTTAAACTGGTGTGAAAGAAACAAAGATTAATTATGTGCTTATAAAGAAATGAATATATTACATACTTAAATAAAATTTTAAATTTTAAATATACATTTTAATTATTTTTCTGTTTTTGAGAGGGTAAAAATTTACGAATAAGTGCTATAAGAGATCATTTTTAACAATACAGCAGCTTAATTAATTTTTTTTTCTTGATTTCGCCAATAAGGAATATACAATGCAATAAATTAAAATTTAGAATAATTTCCTTTTATCACTCGATATTAATTACTTTACATTATTTTCTTTTTTTGCCTTATTTCAATAATACATTCACTCCTTTGTTCTAAACGTATTGTAGGAGAAAAATAGAGTAAAAGAAAAATTAAACACATGACTGTTTTAGGTAGAAACCATTATTGAGGAAAATCATCCAGTGTTTACTTATCTCTTTCATTGTGTGTCACACAATTATCCTCTGCTGGCGAAACTAAGTAAAATATTTAACTTTTAAACATTCTAACAGCGTGAAAAATGCTTAAGGAAACGAAAAATATTGCCGTCTTTCTTCTAATAAAACTAGATAAATAGAAAAAGCTATCTTTGTTTAATAAATAATGTTTTAATAAATAATCACATTTGGGTCGATAGCAAAATGGTTAATAAGTAATGTCTCACTATTATCTCCTATTAAGGAAAAATTAATATTAATAATAAATGAGAAGGAAACAATTCACATTATTCTCTAGAACAGATTATAAGAATTAATTAATTTTAGCTGCATAGAAAAAATGTCATGCTATTTCGTAGAACAATCCACGCAATAAACTGTATAATGTATATGAAAAACACTGTATATGAAGTCTACATTTTTTCTTCATTGTGGGTCAATTTTTTCTTGGTTGGAGAAACTAAGTAAAATATTCAATCTCAAAGATTTTAACAACATTAAAATAATAATTGAGACCAAGAAAAAAAATTGTCATATTTTGTCTCGTTAAATTACATAAATCGAAAAAGGGTTTTCTCTTACAGTTACAAAAATTAATCACTTTTTTGTTGCATAATAGTAATTTGATATTTTTTCACTTGGAATTAGGCAAACAGTAATGTTTGTCTAATATATTACTAGTAAATATAAGGAAAGTATACCTGTTAATTGTATAGAACACTTTTTACAACGTAATTAAAAGAAGCGTTTTCTATAATTAATGGTAAATTAATGAAAAATTTATCTGTTAATTATGTAGAACTCTTTTTACAAATTAATTAGTAGAAACCTTTCTTATACAAGAACAACTTTACAATAGATTATATAAATACAATATAATATAATATATAAAGTATACTATAATATATTTATATTTTGTAGAACTTATATCTATATATATACCGTTAAAAGTACTTTTCTCCCATTACATAAGAGAAAGAGCCCATGTTTTTAATTGCGAAGGTTTGCTAGCCAATGAAGTCATTTCGGTGAGAGAGACTCACTCAGAACTCAAGACCAAGGGAAATATTTAGTAAAATTCCTTTATTTTCTTGATTGTAATGAAAAACTAACAAACGTTGTTGACATGAGACAAAAGTGCATTTTTCTGATCTCTGAAAAGCTGGTCTAATATAGAGGAAAATCACGTTTATGACTTCACAGAAGGCAGAGTTTTAGATAAGCATTTACTTTATGACAAGTTAAAATATTATTGGTGAAACTACAAACAACAAAATTAAGATCTCCAGTTTTTCATGGGAGAATTGACAGCTGTGTACGATGAAGGAAAGAAAATGCTAAGCAAATTTTAATTCAATCTGTAGTTTTGGAAGTTTGGAAGGATTGCCAATTTCAATGATACATAATTTTAACTTAATTTGGATAGCTGATAAAGTTAAGTTAAAAAAAAGTAGGCAAACCGTTAACAGGAGACGCCATCGTGTTGGTCTGTATGCCAGACAACCAGAAATTTCCATTCCTCTTACGCTTGAACATAAACGTTTGTTTAAACTGAAGCTTGGGCAAAGTGGGGCAATGTAAAATTCAGTGATGAGTCCTGCTCAGTCTAAATTGGATTCTAGTCGAATAACGGTCTGGAGAGAACATGGAACTTGTTTTTACCTATGTAAGACAGTACAGGAAGACATGGCGTGCGAGGTATTGTGCTGGATGGACGCACAGACATCTACACATTTGATATATTTATGTTTAGAATCTGAAAGAATATGTATTAGTAACACTGGTAAATATTTCAACTCAAAATATCAATGGCTCTGAAACTTTAAGATAATATGAAAATTAAAATAGATTTTTACTATCATCTGTTCTTAGTAAAATTTATGATTCCTGCTCAGGAACCATTTTGTCATTTTCTTAATCTCTTTTAAATGAATTGATAATTCTTTTTTACTTGAATGTGAATACACAAACGAATGATAATGCTTCTCTTTTAACTGGATTTAAAAGGTATAACATTCCAAATAGTCAGCCTTTCTTTATATATAACCAGATTCAGGATCATGAACCTAAATAACGTATATATAGAAGTAAATATTCGAATTCAAAATATGTATTTATCTTAACTGATAATATTACTCTTATAACAATTTATAGGAGGTGGAACGCATTGATTTGGTTTGATTTGGAGAGCTACGGTTTACTTTTTTGCAATAAGAGAGCTATTGAGACCGGTACCTACTGGTTAAAGCCGATTCCGAATGACTACGAACATCTGTGCCTCTGATTCGAATGCAAAAACTTCGGTGCCAAAGATCAGCGCCCTAATTTTTCGGCAACTGTTCGGCTGGACACGTTGAAGATCCTGTACAATAGTTTACTCTGGCAGAGCCAGGTTTCTTAAAAACAATTTTAAGGCGCAAAAGGATAATACACCAACCTTTTGCGCTATTTTGTTTTTAAATAACAAGCAACTAATTTTGACATTTGAGTCGAAATTGTTATTCATATTACGTTTCTCAAAAAGACAAACAATCTTAAATTTCTTACATTATTAAAATTTACAAAATCAAACAATTTTGTTCAACTGTATGGTTCTTTAAGGAAATGAATGTTAATTGCTAACCAGAAAAATATTTTATATAATTTGGGACGTGGTGATTTATTTCTGATGACTTGGTTGACTCATACTCATTTTACTGTAATTTTTAGTATTTTTAAATGGTATTGCAAAATTATCGATGTTCTAGATTTCCATGAGTATTACACATACAGCTATTATTGTTGTTACTTAATGATTTGGGCTAAAAAAAGAATTCCAGTAATGTAATTACTATTTTCATATTTATATATAATAACTCTGATGTAAAATTAAGAACATGCTTCCTCCCATGCCCTCCTGGGGCAATTTATTGCCGTCACCGTTGCATTTTTATGAAAGAAACATATATTAATAGGTTTCTCTTTAAGGATGGATTATTTCATACTGAAACATAATTTAAATAAAAATTATTTTTTATTTCTGCTGTTAGAAAATGTAAATTTTTAAGACGACGTACTACATGCAATAATTTTACAATAACTGAATAAAGCAACATAGTTATGTTTCTTTCGATTGTGCCAATAAGAATCATATATTGCAGTAGATTGAAATTAAGGATAATTTAATAAATTTGCTATTATTCATCGATATCAGTTACTTTATATTTTTTTCTTCTTTTTTTATTTTAATAATACATTTATCTCTTTTGTTTTATATAAATAGCAAAAGAAAAGTAGAGCAGAAAGAAAGAAATGACCTGGTATTTTCAGCAGGAACCATTATTGAGAAAAAACATCTAGTGTTTACTTATCTCCTTCATTGTGTGTAGCACAATTTTTCCCCTTTGGCGAAACTAAGTAAAATATTTAACCTCAAACATTCTAACAGCGTGAAAGAAATGCTTAAGAGAATGAAAAACAGTCTTATCTTTCGTCACGTAAAATTAGATAAATAGAAAAAGGTTGTTTCTGATACAGTTTCAATAACTAATCCTGTTGATCATTGTAGCAGAAATATTATTAATTATTATCTTTTCATTTTCTGCTATTAGAGAAAATTTAAAGTTTATTTATATTAATAAGAAATGTGAAGGAAAATGGCTTAATGTGTTGATACTAATTAAAAAAGAAGTACATTTTCTCAGTTTATATTGCTATCGAGTTGTTCCGAAGAATAACATTACACCACTGTGCAATTTCATTTATCATCTGAAAAGTTAGTCGAAAACATGTATATAGAAAGCTAATCTTTTAATGTAAGTTGCAATGTAAAAAGTTAACGCATTTTGTGAATATATATTTAGATGCAGCATTTGAAACTTGACAAAAATATGCATAAGAAATTTTATGTCAATACATTAACTTGTTTTAAGTGTTAAGCTGGTATGCAAATTATTGTTGAATATAAAGAAAAAAATATTAAGTCATATTTAGAAGGAACAGCAAATTTTTTTTGGTAGAGATATGGAATAATTTAGTTAATATTTATATTTTTTTGTCCCATTATTTCATTGAATTTATGTATATATATATATATATATATATATATATATATATATATATATATATATATATATATATATATATATATATATATATATATATATATATATATATGTATATATATATATATATATATATATATATATATATATATATATATATATATATCAGGTCTATAAAAGGGGTAGTTGGAAATTGCGTGAGTTATAAGCTATTTTAAAAAGAGAGCTCTTTTATAATAATAAAATAAATGTAAAAGACCCACGCTCGCTTAAGCTTTTAGGATAATCCGGTCAGACGGAAGCATTTTGGAAGAATTTGATGAGTTTGTAAACATATAAGAATCAAAAAGAGCTTGAACACACTCTACGCGTGGCTTCGACGAATAAATGAAAAAAGCGCTAGTTTTGCTTTAAATGAAACGATGATTTAATAAACTTATTATTATCAAGAAAGCCTGTTTTTCATTCGCCTTAACACTGGATCACGACTTTACCCCCCCACACACGCACACACATATATATATATGTAATAATATAAATATCTAAGCCCTAACGTCTATTCAAAATTATCCCTTTTCTCCATTCACTATTCTAGATCTTAATTTCTTCTCTCTATATTAATCATATTTTCATAGTCACGTAAATCGAACGAGGAAGTTTTCATTCCTTCATCCGAAAACCGAAATTCTTTCTATGATTCCCAAAACAGAAAATGATATTGCTGGCATTTTATAATGAGGACGCAATAACTTTCCCAGGAAAATTTGTAACGATAAGTAATAATGCTCTTCTGAAACGCCACACTTTAGCAGATTGCTCTAATCAAAGGTTACTCTTTCTATAGGCAATTAAAACAGTTGCCTCAGCATTATCTCACGACAAAAACACACGGGATTTGGTCGTCTTTCGCAGAAGGTTGGCATAAGAGAGAGAGCGTTCTGACACCGTCCGGTTCAGATGCCTCAATTTGTCCTATCCTGATAAGATGAAATAAAAGTTAAGTTCGGCCACGAGGAATGATGTGTTTATTACGAACAGACGATTAACGGGACACTTGGCAGCCCAGCATGCCCGGGCTGAGGAAAATAATAGGGGTAATTTCAAAAGAAGTTATCAAATGAAGTTCGGGGCTGATTGGTCAACTGGACGATTACACACACACACACACACACACACACACACACACACACACACACACACATATATATATATATATATATATATATATATATATATATATATAACGTGGCGAAATTAATTCACCTGTCACAATCGTCCCTATTATTTTTAATTTTCCAAGCTTGCTGAGGAATGAGCAGACTTACGTCATTTGCAGTCGATTTATTCCAGAAATAAAAGCAAGTCCAACGTGGAACTTCAAGTTTATTTGAGACTAAGAAAAAGACATGTTTTTCCTACAAGAGCAGAGCATTGGTTGATATATATATATATATATATATATATATATATATATATATATATATATATATATATATATATATATATATAACATATATATATACATATATATATATATATATATATATATATATATATATATATATATATATATATATATATATATATATATATATACATATATATATACATATATATATACATATATATATATACATATATATATATATATATACATATATATATATATATATATATATATATATATATATATATATATACATATATATATATATATATATATATATATATATATATATATATATATATATATATATATATATATATATATATATATATATATATATATATATATATATATATATATTTTTTTTACTAATAGGATTTTTGTTTGCTCAAATGGTTGTAGCAATTGAATTTTCAGCTTATTCTTCTTATTTTTTTAAAGTTCTAAATCATGAATGCCTTTATTTATAACTTTTTGTTATAAATACAATTTTCTATGAATGTCTTAATTTAAAACAAATGTGATATGTTTTATACATTTTAATTTGAAATATTAATATATCAATAAATTTAAAATATTTACAAGAACAACAACTAACAATTTGTTTAATAAAAATCAGTCAAACTAAAAAACAGAAAAGTTTATAAGTATTGTCCCAAATAATTATGCTATTTCCAGAAATTTTAAGTTAAGTATGTAAAAACAGTTTTTTTTTAATAAAATCTATTTATTTATAATTTTTTTATTTTCAAAGATGATTTTAATTGTTTTATAAGAGTAAAAAATATTTCAAAATTCTACTTTATTTTTAAAATAATTACAAAATATAGCAGTAGACGTTCAAAATGAATAAAATATTTTTCCATTTACTTAACGACCCTAAAATTGAAGGAAGTCGTCCACACTGTATTGTAAAGTTCAATACCTTCCCAGATTATTTTTACTCTAGTCAAATCGATCATTGTTCATTTGTTTCTAACACAGCTAGCTGCCATTTATAATAAAGTAGCCTTCTATTTTTAAGCGCTTTTTGATCTAAGGGGTTTGTTTCGAAAGCAGCGAAAACAAAACCATAGAAACTTTCGCGGGTGTTCTTTGTAAATTTATTTTCATAACATCTTTTCTGCGTTAAATGTCACCTCAGCCTACGGAATACTTTATCATTTAGTTTTTCTAAGCGCAGTATCAATCATCTCTGTTTTCTCAAAACTTTTAAAAGAAGTGAATGTTTAATGAAAAGCTTAAAAAGGATTTTTTTTACCGTGAGACACTGTATGATTCTAAACATGTAATTGTTTTTTTTTTGTAAATTTTTTGTAGCATATAACGTTAAGAATTCTATTGTATACAGTTTTAATATTTATACATTTAAATACAGGTTCATGTTGATTACTTGAAATGCATAAATATACACAATTCCTCTATATCGTCTATTAAAAACTGTACACGGATGCTCAAGTGAAAAACTACTTGTGGTTTACCTTGTTGTTGTCTTAAGGCACTTTGTCAAACCAACATGATTGAGCCATACGATAATCGTATTAAGGCAAAGGGATTCTCCTTTCGTTTTTAACGAACACCTAAAAAATGAAAGTACGATTTATGCACAAGTGTGTAATTTTGATCAGGGAACAAGAAGAAGACCCATAGGTTTAGCCTGCAACCTCCAGAGGTATTGATTGAAAAGATGGAGGATATTGTGACCACGAACATATTTTACGTGTCCCAGTCACCTTTAACCCTTTAACAGGCAGTGGTTTCACAGCGAAACCACCTATTAATACTTTCTTCTCTTATTTTTAAAAACATCCGGAAGATTTGTTTCGATTTTCTGTGTTATTGACTCTTTGATGTAGTAATAGTTAATAGAATTTTG
This sequence comes from Pardosa pseudoannulata, assembly GCA_032207245.1. NCBI lineage: Eukaryota > Metazoa > Arthropoda > Arachnida > Araneae > Lycosidae > Pardosa > Pardosa pseudoannulata. The sequence continues at coordinate 6,069,869 of CM063506.1, forward strand.
CATAATTTATTTTTCCCTTTGAAATATATTAGTTTAAAATTGCTTTACATGAAAAATCTCGAATTTGATTTTTCTCCTTATGACTTCAAATAAAAACACTTACCCAAAAGAAAAATGAAAAATTGTGTAATTATCTATTGTTACATCATTTTGATGATAATTATACATTGTTCTTCTAATATATTTAATTTAAAAAAACTTTTTTTTTCATGCTGTAAAAGGGAAAGGTTTCACAATTATCCCCCCCCTCCAAAAAAAAAAATCCCACCTTTCAACGGAATGTAAAATTTGTTTTTATATGGTTCTTATTTATAAATTTTACAGTCAACGTTTATAATCTAATTCTGTTAAATCTGAAAGAATTTTTAATCGTGACCTTTAAAGGGTTAAGGAACATGGTGGATCTCAAGCTGGCTCGGGGTTCGAATCCGCAACCTACCAGTTACGAGAACGTTGCCTTTGTCGACTGACCTACCGGGACTAGGTAGAAACCTTAAACAATTTAAGTATATGATATTATAATGAGGGATAACTAATTGAGGGTTAACTGTAATATAGTTACATGAGAAGAATTTATCTTTAATGGACTGTAGTTTAATGACACAATAATTAGACGATTTATCCAAATAGATATTACATCTTATTAAACTGAATAGATAACCAAAATGGGCTACATGATACTGAGAGATAACTAGTCTAAACTTTCATATTCATAAGGGAATAAAGTTTTTACTAACTGTACTGCTCACAGTAATATATTTTTCCTGATTACTTATAAGTAATTATTTTATTCAATCTGGAGGAATATTTTTAAGATATTAGTAGTTAAGACTCAATTTAAAATATTGATCCAATAATTTATCCATTTTTAAATAAACATTTTAAATACTTTTGTTTCTGTTGCTCTTATTATAGTGTTGGAAAGCCTACACTAGGTCGTATGAAAGCATCATAAACCTTCTAATGTTGAACCTCTAGTCCTGCAGTCTGCCTCATATTGGCGAGGGTGTGTTCCTGGCCCAAAAAGGGTGATGTATATTGAGAATGTATTCTCCTGGAAGGATCACCCAAAGATTGAAGACCGTTCCATTATGATTGTGTCTACAGGTGAATATTGAGGTTTGATCAATCTTCAGCCTTTATCGAATGGTTTCTCGCCCGAATGAAGCCGCCTATTACTCTTAGACATGGACCTTAAATGATAAGGTGCATTCCATAAATAATGAGCCGGAGCATGTTTCACCTATTTATTTTAAACCAGAAAAAATGTTTTAAATCTTTTATAAAATTGCAAACCGATACATCTTTTTTACATCGTGTGTTACTATTCCAAAACTTTCTACTCTCTAGATGTTAGTGTTGTAAACTCACGAAGGCACTACACCTTCTAATTCTTTCATCTTTTAGCTGTTTATTTTCCAGTTGTTGTCCTTTTTATGCTTACGGTTAGAAATCTCTGGATTAGAGGGCTCGGCACATAGAATCCATTTGCTCCACGCCTCTAAGGAATCAGAAGCAGAAGAATGCAAAGGATGCTCAGGAGAGTAATTTTATAGGCTAGTATCTGAATGTCTGAACTGTGAAATTTCAGTGGAAGATTCTCAACCTTATTCCGTAGTTATCTACGTATGGTTTTGTTTGTTTGTAGAACTCAAGGAACATTTCAGTGGATGAGGATATTAGTTTAATGATGACGTGATGGTTTTCGACACTGGTTTTAGTAGCAACTAAAGACTTTATATGACAGGGGAATATCCTGTCTAATTCATAGTGGTATAAATACTTGAATCTCCAAATTCGATATCTATGAAAAAGGCTGTTGTCAAGAAGGATAATATTTTGTTATTTAATGAATGTACCTTATAGAAAGGAATATAATCAGGGCTGTTTAAAATTAAATGAATTAGCTTGACTTTTGTATTTTAAAACAAACCAAATTTAAATTATTCAAAACTGTAGTAACTGGTCAATTGCTGGCTAGTGTCGAGTCCATTTAGAAGTCATATATCTTTTTATGAAGGTTGCCATCGCCTAGAGAGGCTGAATTTCTAAGAGTGTTCCTCGTAATTTGGAATAAGTGATCAAACAGAAGCTTTCAACGCTTAGCCTGCCACCTTCAGAGATATCGTTTAAGAACGTGAAAGTTAAGAACTTGAAACGTTTAAGAAAACAATGCGACCACAAATCTATTTTACCTGATGCAGTGAAAATTAATGAATGAAGTGAATCTTTTGCTGACTCGAGCTTCGATTCCGCTACCCACTGTGACAATATAGCTGTCTTTGTCGACTGATCTGTACTAGTAGAATATAAATTACAGAGGACGTTTATACATCTTTATTAAGATTTAGAGGCCGTTTAATTAATCCTTAAAGTGTAAACATTCGCCCTAAGAGAATTTTCTCTGGGCTGTAAATCTGTATTGGGATTACCATGATAGGACGGTTTTTCGTAAAATTTTCCAGAGTATGGATTGAACACCCTATATATAATATCAAACAAAAATAAAAATTTCTTTTAATATATAAAAAATTTAAATATATTTTTTTAATAAGTTATTAAGTTTTATTTAAAAATACATAAGAAGACTTAAATTGTTCAACAGTTTTATTGTTTATAATCTAGTATATTAATAAATATCACTCACATTATCATTTTTAGAATGAAAAGAACTTTTTTTTGCCGTTTGACATTAATATTTATATTTAAAATTTTAAGCAATTATGTAATTCTGTAAAAGATTTTCGAACTGTTGTGCAGATAAGAAGACTATTAAATTTTTAAGTTATACAAAACTATTATAGTGGAGAACCTCAAATGTAGGCGCACAAAATTCGGAATGGCCCCAAACCAAACCAATTGTTTTCACAATTGGTTTTTGTTGAACTGTAAATTTTATATCTAAGGATTTAAAATAGAATTTGATTAATATTTATTTTTATCTATACATATTTTATAATTACATAAATTTTGCATATTATAATTTGCAATTTATAATACGAATTGACAATCCCTGTACTCTTTCAACAGTTTCTGAAGGCAAAGCTTTTCCTACTTTATTCTTTTGAAATGTTAAGTTCTCATACCACAAATCAGTTGTAAAAATAGACACAGAAAAAGGGGGGTTTTTTCCAGAGAAACATTCAAACATGCGTCTGATGGAAGTCTGTAGCGAGACTAAAGCATTTCACATATTCATTTTTTTTTTCTGAGGGTTTCAAAGTTAACATGTAAATGCTTAGTGCAGAAAGCAAATTTTGGACAAAAGAATGTGCGCAAATCCACAGTGTGTGAGGGAAGAGGGGTTAGGGGTTAGGAGGGTGTTAATATTACACTTTTTAGCCCAGCAAAAAATTTACAGGAGTCCAAAATTCAGATTCGCTGAGATCCTGACACTTCCGTATTTAAAACTCAGTACTGTGCAAATGATTAATTTATTTCGAAGCGATATATACTCAAAAGTAATAGATATACTAATGAGTAATGTATGGAAATAATAGTAATCTTAGCAAGTCACTGAACGTTTTCTCTGATTCCAGTTCGTCATGTGCTTTGTTCGTCAGTATCAGAATTGTGAACTTTCGCATCGCTCTATAGGGCTTATTGGTGAGGGTGATTTCACTTTATACTTTTGTTGCACTAGATATCCTTATTTTATGTGTTGAGACTTCTTGAGAGCACACGAAGGACCTCGTTTATGTATCCGACTATCAAGAAACACGGGCTGTGTTCACAAAATAGGAAGCTGCAAAATGTGCAGGTGGAATTTAACTGACATCTGGAGTATGCCATGTGTATTTCAGAAATGACACAGAACATTTGTAGAGTCTGTAGAAAAATTGGTGTGTTTACAATTTTTTCCCTTATCACTCACATTAGTATGTATATTACATTTAAATGTACTGCATTGTCCTTTATACTATCCTTGTTTTCTTTGACCATCAAATCCGTATGTACACTGGTGTGCAAAACTTAAGCAACATGTGGGTTTTTTGCCAGAACTTTACGAGAAATCATCTGAAAGACATGAAATTCAGAAATGAGGGAGAGTATTATATATACTTAAAGGATGACGAAAGCATCGCTGAAAAAGGAATACAATGCATATGGTATGGAATCAAACAAAAACAAGCTTTATTGAAAGCATAGCATTGTGTCGCATGATTGTCTATCCAAGAGGAAGAACAACAGGAAGATGTTCATTAATATGAGATATGGCAGTATGCATTGTATTCCTTTTTCAGAGCCGATGCTTTCGTCATCCAATAATTAGCATCAACAAATTATTTTCTATAAAAATTTACATTCGACTGTAAATAAGTGGAGAAAATCTGTTCTACACTTATAAAGGCTGAATGGGTCATTTTGACGGCAATATGAAGAAATAGCAAAACATTGTATAGTCAAATCCGAAAATGTTATAAAATCTAATTAATATGTAATAAATTCTAAAATTATTTATATAAACTAGTTCTTTTCCTTTTCTCTTCTTTTCAATAACAAATGTTTACATTTGTAAGTACCAACTGGAAAACAGTTGCTTGTTCAATTTCGCTTAATATACCTCAATATATCTAAATATGTAATAAATTAATTTTATTATGTATGACAAAGTTTCAAATTAAATACATTAAATATAATTAAATTATACAATTGCTTATAAAAATGCATTAAAAATTTGATTTTCTTGATTTTATAGCCACATGTTAAAATGATCCATTGAGACTTGTACGAGGCGCATCCAGAAAGTAAATTTCCCGCTATTTTCCTCCTTAAAGTTAACGTGAATAGCTGTGTTAATTGCGCGTTCGTAATATATCTATGATGTATTAATTATATGCTAGCTGGACAAGTCTTGATTCGTGCAAGTAGCGGGGTAATAGTGGTCCGAAATGAAAACTCTAATTTCTTCTCCCTCGCAAGGTTCGGTCGGTAATCTTAATGCACAAAGCACTGCGCCAATTGAAATTCATCGTCAGATCTGTCAGGTCTCTGAGCCGAAACTGACACCCGAATACAAAATTCAACTCTTAGGAGCAGCTGACATTTCTGCTACGGTATCAAAATGACGGCGACGAGTTCCAATCAATGAGACTTGGATTTCGCACTTTACCCCGGAAACCAAGCATCAGTAAATTCATTAGCATCATAGTGGATTTTCGGTCAGAACAAAATTCAAACAGACGCTGTCGGTAAGCTAAGGGATGAGCACGGTGTTCTGGTACAGGACGGCTGGTTCCATTCACAGGCAGCAGAGCTCTAAGACAGAGGTATACAAAAGTTGATCCCACAATACGAAAAGTGTCTAATTCTAGTGGTGGCTATGTTGAAAAAAAGCTGAAACATTGCTGTACTTGTTGCCAATAAATATGTCCTTGAAAGTGTGAGTCCTTTTTTTCTTTTAAATAAATAGGGAAACTTACTTTCTCGATGCGCCTCGTTATAAGGAAAAAAACCGTCTTTTTAGAGTTAAATAAATTTATAGTGAGAACTTTTATAACTGCAGGACTTATTAGTTTAAAACCTCGTAATTATATAGTATTAAAGAACTTCAAAAACAAATTTAACCATGAGATGCGGACATCCCAATTTGATATGTCTCCAAAATTACTTTATAACTTTGATACACAAAAGTTGCAAAGTAGTTGTTAACATATATTAGCCACTTGAGAGTGTATGCTGTTGTCTGGAAATCTGAATACGAAGAACTACAGTTTTGTCACGACTAAATATTTTGTTGAAATCTTTAATATGAGATTTAACCCCTTCCGGTAAAATGACGAGTCTAGCTCGTCATTAGTTTTTCATTCCATACCGCACAATGACGAGCTACACTCGTCATGCTATTAAAGTTACTGTTAAATATGATAATTAATTTAGTTTAAAATTTCTAGTGTACTGAATTTGGCAACACTTTTATCACTTGTGAAAATCACAAGTCACTATTGCATATTGTTTACTTAGAATTTCTTGGTACAAGTCATTGCCAAATTAATGAGTCAGAATAAATAAAACCTACTAAGAAATGCCGTGTGTGTTACAAGAATCAAATTAAAAGTGAGACTACTTGGCGGTGTAAACAATTAAGAATTCCTTTGCACTTTGTTTTGAAAAGTACCACTAGCTTGAAGACTATTATCTGTACACCTTATTAATGTTTTGCTTTGATATTTTCTTAATTTTACTGTTTCTGATATTATTTAACACAATGTAAAAAGTGGATTTTAATTAAGAATATGTAAGAATTGTAAAATGAAACAAGTTTTTTAAATAAAAATTAAATGGTTATTTCATGCACAGTTTTTCATTATTAAATCATACCGGAAGGGTTTAATAATAAAGTTTAAAACATGGTCATTTCACTAGAAAAAGTTATATTAAAATTTAAAATACTACATTTAGAAAAATTAAATTGTATATGCATTCAGATATGTATTAGTTAGATACACAATATAAATTCCACAATATGAAGTAATATGATACTAAATATATACTTTACTAAAATACTTTATATTGTGACCTTGGTAGCATTATTTCAAATCATTTATTAAACTACTTTTATGTTTAGTTATAAATAAACTTACTTTTCTTGCCTACACCCCTATTATACTATATCTATTAAATTTCAGAAAAACTAATAAAGAAAGAAAAGGTTTTATGTATTTAAGAAACAAAGTTTCGTGTAACGATGAAACGAGAGACAAAAGAAAATAAAATGCTTTTCCCCTTCTAAAAAAGATTTTAAAACTTGAATATAAAGACTATTTAATGTGTAATGAATAGTTTTTTCAACAAAATACATAAAAGATATTTTAATGACACAATTGTTAAACCTAAAGGTTTTAAAAATGAAAGAATAAAGTAACTTTACAGCGTAAACAAAAGCGAGATTAAATCAAAATATTTACTATATACATAAAATAGTGTTCACATAATTAGAATATAAAAAAAGAACTTTTTTCTAAAGAAAAGATTGTAATAAAAGTAAAACTTCCATAATTTAACCAAATGTCTTTTTCTGCTTTCATCTTTAAAAAATCGTTTAGATTGAAAGATTTAAGTTCGAGTACTACTGAGATAACTTGAATTGAAATTGAGTTTTTGCATATATATCTAAAGTCATTAAAAAGTATTTAAAAACTTCAAATCAATAAATTATACATGTTTTTGATACATAATCAGATTTCTTAAAGTGTAAACTGGTCAGTTTGCGTAAAAGGAAGTTTATAGTTCTTTCAGAAGTGGTATAGGTCTTTACATTAAATTAAACTTCTTCTTCAGTGCATGACAGCGCAGGATGGGCCCTGGCCTTCCCAATAAGCTATTTCCAAGAGATTCATCTGGAGGTCAAATTCTTCCAGTTTAGTACTTTAAGTACCTGAAGATCTCTTTCCAGGCAGTCTGTCCATCTAAGGCTGGGTCTTCCTCGTCTTCGCGTTTCTGTAGGTTTTGCATCGAAGACCCTTTTTGTTGTTCGGTCATTGACCATTCTGAATAGATGGCTTGCCCACTTTATTCATTGCGTACTAAATTAAACTAGCAGTATGAATAATAACTTATTTTTATAAAATAAATAACACATTTTAAAATTAATATTTTCCTAAACTTAAAACATTAACTACAGAATTGTTATATTTAGCAATATTTCACAATTTATCATTGTGCTTTGTTCTACATTTGCTTTTAGCAGTCATTTTTGGGTAGTATTGATTTAGTGCTGGGCTTGTAAACAATATAAAAGTATCTGCGGAAACCCAAATTTCTAGCTCCTAGATAGTTTTTTTCAGATTTGGTTTTCGAAAAATCTTCGGGCCAAACCTCTGAATTTTTATTTCGGCTACAACTTTTGCTCTCAGAAGTTTTTTCCCCATTTTTCACTCGTATATATATTTGAATACCTCGGGAGAAAATAATGCCCCCGATGAGAAAATGTTCATGTAATAATTAGATACTAGCTGCTTCCCACCTAGCCTTCTGTTTGGGTAAGTAAGATTCCAAGTATAGTTGTAGAACAACACTATAGATAAAAGTAGTAGTAAAACTATTAGAAAAACCTTTTATGCTGCAAATTGACGATGAATATAAGTTTATTAACAATAAATAGTGTAGCAGAGAGAGTGTGGGTGGGATTTGTAACCTTCCTCAATGAATTCCTAATCTAGGATTTGAGGTCTTCCACCGGGCCTCGCGTCCCAAATTACGACATGAATGTATACTGCAATTCTTATGGAAGGTTAGAAACCCTACACCACTTTCGAGATATATATGTGTAAGGATTGCTGCTTTAATGCAAATTAAAGGGGAACATCCAACAATTTTTTTACTTATCCCTTGTTAATAGTACTTAATTCCATTTTTATTGAATTAAGTACTATTAACTTATGGATTATTGAAGGCATAAGTATTTTGAAGGAAAATAGCCCCAACCCCTTTCAAATACTAATAAATCATTTCCTCTCATGTGTCATAAAAAGATTAATATGGGATTTCGAAGGTGTATTTCATGAAATTCTAAGTATGTTTCTATTACTCGCTAAACATTTATCGCTTAAATTATATATCCCTAAACATTTGCTGCAGTGCAATGTCTAAGACGGGGTTTGGCGCTCTATTGGTGATATTCTGAATAATTGATCACATCGTTCAATTTCATATTTCCTCTGACCATAAATTGTATAGGGCACTCTACTAAAAAATTAATAATTTAAAGGTTTTATTGGAAAACACTGACTGCCTGACATTGATTGTAGTTCAAATTACACAAAAAATACTCATTAATGGAAATAAATGTATGACATGTATTAACTGTTTTTTTGTGGTTTTCCTCAAACTGCTGCTCAGGGTCAAATTCATCGAATAACATGATACAGCCTTGTATTAACTATAGTGCCGATTGCTGGAGGTATTTAGATTTATGTAGCAGACAAAATTCCCCAGATATTTCATTTTTACTTAATGAATATTTTTGATTTTAAGTGTAAAATTGCAATTTCTTATAAAACTGAAATCTATACAATAGCAGTAAAGAAACTTCTTTTAAATTTTTGTTTTTAAAGAATTAAAGCCAGAGATGTCTTCTTGCAGTTTAAATTTACAGGATAATTTGAAAAGTGAAGCCTGTTTAAACAATTCACTTAATTAATTTTTAAACTTTTAAAATTTATCAAATGTTTTTTAAATTCTTCTAATTTTTTCTAATACTCTTTTACTACAAACGTGTGTTAATACCTATTAAAGCTTCACTATGCTGATTATGAAATGTAAATATTTTTAATATATAATTTTGTAAAAATATTTTACTGACACTTAAAGTAAGTAATAATTAAAATAGTTTCCAGTACATATTTATATATAAAACGTTACTAGTAGTAATTTAATGCATAACTTTAAATGTAAAACTTCACACTTCTCATAAATTTGTAATCTAGACAATAGCACTAAAGAAATTTGTTACTGCTTTAATTCTTTTAATTTTTGTTTTTAAAGAATTAAAGCAGGAGACCTTTTTCTTACAGTTTAAATTTACAGCATAATTTGAAAAGTGATGCCTGTGTAAACAATTCACTTAATTATTAAACATTTAAAATTTATCAAATGTTTTTAAAATTCTTCTAGTTGTTTCTAATACTCTAACTTTTACTACAAACGTGTCTTAATACCTATTAAAACTCCACTACGCTTATGAATTTTTAAGTATTTTCAAAATCTAATTTTGTAAAAATACCTTACTGACATTTATAGTAAATAATAATTAAGATCGATGGTTTCTAGTATATATTTATATATAAACAGCTACTAGTAGTAATTTAATGCATATTTTTTTAATTCTATTGTAAAAAACCCTTATAATAATTTAATTTTTGCCTCTTATGGAAATCCTAGCATTTAATATGCATGGATATTAAGAATAAACGAATATAAAAAACAATTAAATTTTTTTATTTATTAGTAACAAAAAAATACATTATAAATGAAATCATATACATGAGTTTTTAAGATACAGTTTCAAGTTATATATGAATGTGTACAGAAGTTGCAAAGATAATTTATTAAGCCAATAAATAAGAAAAATTAATAAAAAATTAAATCAATATTTTGAGTATAATTGGAGAAGAATGTTGAATTAAATTATTTTATATACGAGGCTCATTGAAAAAAGTTAGTTCCTTAAATCACATAAAATGCCTCTGAATAGAAATGAAATGAGTAGATTGTGGGTATATCAAAAGTATGCGGTAGTTAGAAATTCTTGATCGTTCACACTGATGACGTTGTACTGCGTTAAGATATCTGTTCCCCCGAATTACGATTATCGACATTCACTATCTCTCACGAACAGCTTTTATAAACACAGAAAATATCGCCAACAGCACACAACAGCAATCCATTGTCAATTGTGTGTAGTATATATTTTTCGGATTTGATTAACAATATATGATTGGATATGGGTAGTCGTACTTTTAGAAACATATATGCAATACACATTTCTAATTTACTGTGTCATAATGATGTTGGTTTGGAGCACTATGGACAATTCATTGCAACACAAAAGCTAATTAACTGTTCAAAACTTCTATAGTAGATATTGGATGTATTTCTAAATTTCTAATTGATTAATTTATATTGAGGCTGGCAGTACTAAGTCAATATTTTATGGTAGTAAAGAATCAAAGCAGGAGACATTTTTCTTGCAGTTTAAATTTATAGCATAATTTGAAAAGTGAAGCCTGTTTAAACAATTCACTTAATTAATTTTTAAACTTTATAAATTTATTAAATACTTTTTAAATTCTATTTTTTTTAAATACTCTAACTTTTGCTACAAAAGTGGTCATAAAGCTACAATACGCTGATTATGAATTTTTAAATACTTTTAAAATCTATTTTTGTAAAAAAAGTTTTACTGACATTTATAAAAACTGATAATTAAGATATATGGCTTCTAGTATATACTTATATAAAAACAATTACTCTTAGTAATTTAATGCATATTTTTAATCTATTGTAAAAAAAACTGTATAATAATTTAATCCTTGCCTATTAAAGGAATCCTAGCATTTATAATGCATGTAAATTAAGAATTAACAAATATGAAAAACAATTAAAATTTTTATTTATTTTTTACAAAAGATTACATTATAAATGAAATCATATACATGAGGAACTTTTGAAGTTATGAAGATACATTTTCAAGTTTTATATACATGTGGACAGAAATTCCAAATATAATTTATTAAGCCAATAAATAAAAAAATGAATAAATAAATAAAATTTTTTGAGCATAATTGGAGTAGAATGTTGAATTAAATTATTTTATATACGAGGCTTATAGAAAAGTTAGTTCCTCATATCCCATAAAATGTTGCTGAATAGAAATGAAATTGGATGGCAAAAGATGAGTAGATTGTGGGTGTGTTAAAAGTATGTGATAGGTAGAAATTCGCTATTGTTCACATTGACGACGTTGTACTGCGCTAAGATATCTATTTCCACGAACTACAACTATCGACACTCACGAACAGCTTTTGTAAATACAGAAAATATCGCCAGTGGCACACAATAGCAATTTATTGTCAATTGTGTGTAGTATATATTTTCCGGATGTGATTAACAATCCTATGAGTAGTCGTACATTTAGAAACACATATGCAATATGCATTTCTATTTCATAAGGATGTTAGTTTGGAGCACTATGGACGATTATTTGCAACTCAAAAGCTGATTAACTGCTCAAAACTTCAATAGTAGATATTCGATGTATTTCTAAATTTTTAATTAATTAATTTATATTGAGACTGACAGTACTAAGTCAATATTTTATGGTAGGAAAAAGTAATGTTCGTTTCTTTTAGATTTGCAATATATCCAATTTTGAAATACATCGATGAGATAACTAATTATTAATAGGAAAGAAATGATAAGGCAATGAAACTAAGGCACATAATATTGAAGTAAAATTGACACATCTGCAGCTGTTCGCTTTTAGCTATTTCGTCATTGTACAGATATGAAATATAATTAGAGAGCCGATGCCCTAAATTTTGGTTCTACTTTTTGACTGAGACTAATACCGTCATTGTATACTTGGTTACTTAGATCAAGGACACAGGAATCGATTGCGAACGTCTACGGCCATCCATGTCAACAAAGGGAATTCAATTTAAAATTTTTGACAGCAAAAGATGGCATCTTATCAGTTTAGACACTTCTTGGTTAAATTTTGCTACCACTCCAAAATTTTTAGTGTATTTTTTTACTATCGAAATCATTTGAGAGACGTGCAATAGCAGCATGGATGTTTATTTTACTTTTCTTAATCATGATACCTTATTGTATTTTTAAAACATTTATAACTAATTTTTGACAATAAATTAATTGTATAAAATATGTTTTATTGACAAAATATTTGTAAAGTATATGAAACTAGCTAAAAAATTGTTTTAGGTTTACATGGGATTTGAAAAAGAGATGATATGTAAAAGCAAAAAATCCCGTATATAAAAATAGCATAAGTTATCTGTCCGTCTGTCCTTGAATTTATGAAGAGGTTGGACCTGGAATGAATAGGGGCATTCATATTGGATTCTTGATGAGTTAGGGTTAGAAAAATTCAAAGCCAGTCTTTAAAACGTCCAAAACCCACCCCTTCTCCCCTTTTCGGGCGTTTAATGCCCTTATTTCAAGCCTTTTTTCCCTGGTTAAGAGTATTTAATCAATTTATCACACAATAAATAGGTAAAAATAACATTTTTTCCTAGCAGACTCCTTTAGCAGATTCCTTTAACCATCTCATTTAATCATTTCTTATTTTAAATTATTTAAATATTGTCTGCATTATTTTCATACGTTTTATCACTGAACTTAGATATTACGTAAATAATTTTCTTTTATATTTGGCTTAAATTATAGATTAGGTACATATGTGATAATTTTAAATTTAATCATCGATTATTTTTTATTGCAATGAAAATTTTATCACCGGTATTAATAACAAATTCTTTTCATAAAAGTTTAGGAGTCTATTTCACGGACTTATAAATATCTAGCGCTTAAGTTATATACTTTTGAAAATTAAGAAGTTTGCTTGTTTGTGTGTTTGTTTTTTATACATAACCACATGGTTTGACTAAATAAATTCAATTTGATTCTAAACTGCATTCACAGTATCTGGAGACTTTACTAGAGATTATGAAGATAAACAAATTATTGAGCTTGTACCAGATAATTATCCGCCAAAAATCAAATAATTTTTTTTCATGCATCATAGGGTACTTTACAATTCTGGAAAATTAAACACTGTACTAATAATGTCATATAAAGAGTTATTTCTAGTAAATAAATAAATAAATAAAAACAAAAATAAAATAACAATAAATTACAATAAAACAAAAAATGTAAACAATACATAGAGAAATTAATACTTCGCTTATGTTCCAATAAAATAAAATTATTTCTTCAGTTGTATGTTTTATGATGTATAAGTAATGAATATTCGCTTAAAACTTATGAAATTTATGTAACAAGATTTATTTTCCGTTTGAGGTTTAGTAACTTAAATAATGCCTCTCCCAATGCGAAAACAAAAGAGAAATGCGATATAACTTTTTCTAAACAAACAATAAAGAAATAAAGTTTAAAACGTTGGCAGTCTTCCACGAAACGTTTTATTTTTTCCTTCTAGGAACTCAATCCTTTTGCAGAACACGCGTCTACAGTAAAAAAACAAAAACAAAAACAAGACAGTATTTTTTCTGAGCATCTTTTTTTTTAAACTTACATATCTTAAGATCCAAGTTCATAAAACAAATGTAAGGCATTTTTTATGTTTTTTCCATACCAAAAGTATTTCACTTTCGTATCAATATTGTGTTAACTGTCACCTCGCTTAAAAAACCCAATGTATCATTGTTTTTCTACCGATTATTATCAATCATTTTCGTTTCTTTTTTTCTTCGCCCTTAAACAACTCTTTTCTAAAAAAGTATGTACTGCATTTTATTTTTCAGGGTCTTTTACCCTTTTAGAACAGACATTTTCTCTTTTATGCCAAAGTGTTATTTGGATGAAAGACATCCAGAGAACATAATATATGCAAATTTGCTGGGAGTTGTTGTTATATTTTCAGTCACTAAATGAAAATAAACATTTCGTAGATGATAACGCAAGTTTTCCTGTTTACGTATATGTTTGAGAGAAAATGAGGGTTTTGGCTATGATGGATCATTTTTAAAAAACATTTTTATGAAAGAAGACAGTTTTTTTTACCGTTGCCTATCTGTCTAATTTGGAATAGTCTATTCTACTAAATAAAGAGTAAAATGAATTCATAGCATATTTTACTATTTAATCTAAATATCTAGGAGCATAATAATTGTGAGACCTTTATAAAAACTTTAATATAAATGCAATGGACTCTGCTTAATGTGATCAGTTTAGGACACCATGATTTTGATAACAATAACCGATTAATAACAAAAAACGATATGCAAAATTAAATAAATTTACACCCTCTTCACTTCGCACGTACTAAATTTCAAAACGAAAGGAAAATACACTATATTCTGTACACTATACCTTACATTCTGTATTTATGTATATTATCCTTTAAAACATAAGAATTGTATGTATAATTGAAAAAAATAATCAATTGTTGACTGTCTACAATTCCAAGATACGATTCCAATACAAGAAATCATTGATAAATTATTCGTAATCATAATCAACCTGTCATATCGACTTAAAATTTCGATCTTTATTTTAACGTTAACCCTTTAAAGATCACCTATAAAAAGTCTTTGGAATTTAATGAAACTAGTTTATAAGTATTATCTCATAAATACAAGATGTTAAAAAATATTTACACTCCTTAGAGGGGTTTGACTTAGAGAATACCATAGGAGGGATTGAGGGGAGTGACCTGAGAAACACACACCCTTGTACAGCGTGAATACAATATTTTTTTAAATTTTAATTATATTCTAATAAATAAGTGTTCTTAAAAAAGGATAATAAATAAATAGTTCGACAATTTATAAGTGTTGTTTGAATAGATATTTTTGTTTAGGGTTTTAAGAGAAAAAAAATCGAATCACTAACTTTCCATTTACAGCAAGTATAAATGCATATATATTTCAAAACAAAAAATAAATTAAATGAAAAATTATCATCCATTGTCAGTTTTAAATATCCAAAACACAAAAAATTAATAAAAAACACTCATATTTCTTCAAAACTTACAGAGAAAAAAAATGTTTAAAAAGAGGTTTCGCTGTGCAACCACTGCCCGGTAAAGAGTTAAATCATTTCGATTTCTGGCTTCTATATCGACAAACTGCATGTAAGCGAGCAAGGCATAAAATGTGAATACGTTCCTTCTCAGTCCCGATACGAATGTGTTGCTTTCTGCTTAGATGATAACCACTGACCTTCCGTAGGGTGTGCGTATTTCTGAAAAATTTCAGGAACGTGTAATTTCTCTCTCCTTAGTTCATTCCATATTTCCCTAGTTGGAAGAGGGAGTATTTTCAAAAATTCAAACAACAGCAAAGGAAAACAAAGGATAGGTTCCTTCTGAATAGATTGTGAATATTCCTTTGTCAGTAAAATAAGGTTCGAAAATTGATAACATTAACCGATATAATCATCACACAAAACAGTAACTTTAACATACAAGTGAATAGAGAAAATCGGGATCAAGTGATTTCAGTAACAATAAGCGATTGGTAATATTAACCGCGATCACATTAAGCACAATCCACTGTATATACATACATACATACACACACACTTATATATATATACATACACACACACATATATATATATATATATATATGTATATATTCATACATACATATATACATACATCCATATAATTGGATAGGAGAAATTGTTTTTAAAATCCTGTTTGTAGGAGGAATCAGTTTTATTTAAGTCCTTGCACTTCTAACTAATTTGGAACAGTTTTCCGTATTAAATTAAGAATAATTTTCCTTCCTACATGCTTTACAATATAATTCTAACTAATCGGAATCGGATTTTCCCTAAGATCTTTGTAAACACTCTAATGCACACACACACACACCTACAAACATATACACCAACATATATATAATCAACATATATGTTTGTGTGTGTATGTATATTATATATATATATATATATATATATATATATATATATATATATATATATATATATATATATATATATATATATATATATATATATATATATATATATATATATATATATATATATATATATATATATATATAAATATATATATATATATATATATATATATATATATATATATATATATATATATATATATATATATATATATATATATATATATATATATATATATATATATACACACACAGGTATATAGACACATATATGCCTACATACTTACATAAATATATCCGAACATGTGTGAGCTTGTGTTTTATAGAAACCCTTGATTTTTGAGGTAGAGCCACGAAATTTTAGGCACCATTCTCGTTTTCGTCATTGCATACGAACTACTGGCTGAATAGTTTTGATACTTGTTGAAATAGTTTATTAGACGGTGTTAAGCTATTCTGTAAGGTCTCATTAAAGTAGGTTAAGAAGTATCGGGAATAACAGCAATTTTGACTTTTGGGTCATTGCATGCGGACTACTGACTCTATCGTCTTCACACTCGCTTAAATTGCTACCACCAGATCCTTATTATCGATATTAAAGCTTCTTTCAACCACCGAATCATATACTAACCTGATATTATAGTAACAGACATTTACGTTTCCGATGAACAGTGTCAAGTACATGACATTCATGTTGAAATTTACCACGTTACAAAAAAAGTTACTTATTTCGTAACTCAGCAAATAGTAATTTATCTGAAGATAAAATTGATTATAATGCCTACTCAGTACCTACTGTCTTGTAGTGCTCCAGAGATATTTTATTTTTATAATAGGGATCAATAGTGTTGAAATATTTATTTTAGTACATTTAAATATTTTATGCGTAGTGTAAATTATTAAATTTGATAAGAATCTCTTAATCCAAGGTTCTGAGAGCCTACCGACAACTGTATGGAGGTTTAAGTTAATTTTGAAATGTTAATCACAGGAAAGTCTCATTAAGGCGCGACACAATATTAAACTTAAAAGTATACGTGTCATTTGCACTAATTCTCATGTACACTTATTATTTACACAAAATTTTTGATAAATATAATATACTTCTAAATCTGTCAACAATTGAACTTACAGTTAACAAACGAGAATCTAAGTGTTTCGGCGTGGGAGCTTATTACGATATAATTAAAAGATTTTTAGATAGATCTAAATTTCCTCACAACACCTACATATGCAGATGGATGTGGGATTTTGTGCCAATGTTTACAGGAATTGAATATATAGTATGTAAGCTCTGTGTAAATAAAAAAATAGTTTTACACACACAACATATATATATATATACATACATATATATATATATATATATATATATATATATATATATATATATATACACATATATATACACATATATTGTGTGTGTGTAATACACGAGGGACGAACCTGTCCCAAAATTTACATTTGAAAACGTCTTTTGAAATTGCCCCTATTATTTTCCTTATCCCGGGCATGCTGGGCTGCCAAAAGTCCCGCTAAACGTCTGTTCGAAAGAAACACATCAGTCGTCGTGGCCGAACGTAATCTTTATTTCATATTCTAAAAATAGCACAAAATCCAGAGACATCTGAACCGGAGTTAGAACACACTCTCTAATGACAACCTTCGGCGGGAGACGACCAAATACATTGTGGTTTAGAGTCGTGGGAAAATGATAAGGAAACAGTTAATTGCTTATAGAGAGTAATCTTTGATTAGAGACATCTTCCAAAGTGTGGCGTTTCAGAAGAGTATTATTGCTGATCGTTATAGATTTTTTCTGGTAGAGTTATTGCTTCCTCTTTAAAGTGCCAGCAATATCATTTTCTGTTTTGGGAATCATAGAAAGAATTTGAGTGTTCCGCTGAAGCAATGAAAAATTCCTCGTTCAAATTGAATGGCTGAGAAAATATGATTAATATAGAGAGAAGAAATTAAGATTTAGAATAATGAATGGGGAAAATGGATAATTTTGAATAGGCATTAGGGCATATATATTAATATTATTACACACACACACACACACATATATATATATATATATATATATATATATATATATATATATATATATACATACATATATATATATATATATATATATATATATATATATATATATATATATATATATATATATATATATATATATAAATAATTACATGAATGGTATTAATTCAATTCATAGAAAATTCAAATATGTACACAGAAGTATTGTTTTATGTTCATCTATCGAGTTGGCTATTTTAAATATTAGGAATAGCGATGTAATATAGTTTTAATTATTTCTTTATTAATTTATATATATATATATATATATATATATATATATATATATATATATATATATATATATATATATGTGTGAGGTCTAAAAAAGGGGTAGTTGGAAATTATGTAAGTTAAAAAACGATTCTAAAAAGAGAACTCTTTTATAATAATAAAATAAATGAAAAAGACCCACGCTCGAGTAAGCTTATATATATATACATACATATATATATATATATATATATATATATATATATATATATATATACATATATATATATATATATATATATATATATATATATATATATATATATATATATATATATATATATATATATATATATATATATATATATATATATATATATATATATATATATATATATATATATATATATATATATATATATATATATATATATATATATATATATATATATATATATATATATATATATATATGTGTGTGTGTGTGTGTGTGTGTGTATTATTGCGGTTAATTAAAAGTAATAACTTTATAATTTTGTAATGAATGAAACATATCTTCAGTATCTCACCAATATTTTTATTTGCTATAAAGTATTTAGAGATTTATGATAGGTAGAAAAAAATCCAAATTTAGGATATTTCGATTTTTTTAAGAGGTATGAAACCCCTTAAATAAATCATCTAGTGCCCGCAATTAATATTTTTAATACTAAAAAAAATTATGTTAAGAAATGTTTTCATATAGTCTTACTTACTGGATGCCTTAAAAGCAAGACGATAAATATTTGAAAATAAAATATAACTCGTTTTACATTTTTTCATTTCTTTCTCTCTTAATAGCTCCTATAAGTTATATCCTACGAAATTCCTGAAATGAATGGACTGACATTTTAAACAGAAAGCTAACCAGCCATCTCTCAAATGAGAAAAATATTATTTTCAGCTTAATACTTTCGCTTCAAATCGTAAACGATTCAGACTTACGAGGGGGATTACTTATAACTGGTTGCAGAAGGTATTACCTAAATCTTTTTCGGAGATACGAAAATATAATTGCAAAGACGCGTTATATTTTGTAAGCTTACAGTCAACAAAGAGTTTAGCCTTAGAATAAATGCAGAAATAATACACATATAATTTTTTATTGCTTTCTAAAATATAAATTTTATTTTCATCTGACTTTACGTTCTTGTATCTTAAACACTTTTTATGGTTGTGAATAAAATATATTTAAAACCTTATCCGAACTGAGAAAATGATTTCTGTTTATTTTACGTAAGATATTATTGTACAGTGGAGTAAATAAAACCTATGTTGGCTAGTCTTTTGCGTAGTTTATTCAAACAATTATTTTTAAAACTGTATTTGTAAATAACTATTTACATTTTATAGCTTTTATAAATTTTAATATTAAAAATTTAATGAAATGTGTGAAAGGGCTAAGTATTGTTGAATTTTTCATTGAAATGCTGTATATATGTATGTGGGGCTTAACGATAACACATTATTAGAAATAATGAACTAACGACGTAATTTTATATAAATTAATCTTTACAATTATCCTCCTCTTAGAGTCTTATAGAATAATAGATTTCCCTTCTTAAACTATATAATTAGCAATTAAAGTAATAAAAATATTTCCTACTTTAAAGTCTTTTTATAATATAGTTTTTTTAGGATAACTAATATTAATGTATTTACATATACATACATATGCATATTATATACACGTATATATATGTATATAAATATATCTGTATCTACCTATCTATGTATTTATACACATATACATCTATATAGACCCACACTCAGATTTACTACACGGGTGTAAGACCTCCAGTAACTACCAAAATATCTTTTTTCATACCCTGTAGAGAAAAGAATATTTTTAATCTACTTTATCATATTAAACAAAGTTAATAATTAAAAGTAAAAATTTCCTTACGCACTTTTCTTATTCCTTTTAGTATGAAGGTGAGTCTAAACCTTATACATATATATATATATATATATATATATATATATATATATATATATATATATATATATATATATATATATATATATATATATATATATATATATATAAAAGAATTTTACTTTATAACGTCCAAGTAGGATTCAAAAGACTTTCCTTATCTACGATTTGTTTTAAAAATTTCGAAATATAATTAAAGTTAATCTGAAGAACAACAGATTATTAAGCGATAGAAAATTGTTTAAATGTCAGAAAACACAGAGTATTTAAATGTCAAAGAATTCTCTTCGTTTTAGTTTACGTAATTAAAATGATCTATCTTTTTTTTAAGTAATATGATTACTCTGCTAATACAATAAATCTCTCTTATTTCTCAAGAGTATTTAAAGGCTAATTAGTTTATAAAATTTCATCAAAGTTTCTTTTTGAATTTTTTTCGATTCTTCGTGGTACACTTTATGAATCACTAAAATATTAAACTATAATTTGAAATTATAAAGGATATTTTTGTTGGAGAATTATTGTTGTTAATGTTTCATAATTGAATTTTACACAATAAATCAATGAGCGTTAAAGAAATATAATGATTCAATTTTGTCAATTTCTTCCTTTTTCAGTTTTTGATAACTGGTTATCCAATCTAATATATTTCTACTATATATATATATATATATATATATATATATATATATATATATATATATATATATATATATATATATATTATATATATATATATATATATATATATATATATATATGTATATATATATATATATATATATATATATATATATATATATATATATATATATATATATATATATATATATATATATATAGATAGATAGATAGATAGATAGATAGATAGCTATATTTATATATCTATCTATGTATATACACTCATGTCCATAAATTAAGGATAATTCAGAATCACACAGAAATTGAGCTCTAAAATAAAAATTTCACTTGTAGAATTATCACACACATCTTGAAGAATATGCAAATTGCAGGAAACTACCAGATGGTACCAGATGTCGTACCGGTATTTGGCAGTTACTGCCAAAAGAAACAGACGGAGCACAGCATCAGACCTGTCTCGTCAGCTCTCTTCAGCTACTGGTACGACAGTTTCAAGGCAGACCGTGTACAGACGCTTAGGGAACATTGGTCTATATGCTCGTAAGCCTGTCTGATGTGTTCCCCTTACCGCAACTGACTGTCGCCTGCGATTATGCTGGGCTAGAGAGCATGCATTGTGGACACCGCAACAGTGGTCTTGTGTGATGTTTTCCGACGACTCCAGGTTCAGTTTACATTCTAATTCTCGCCGGACTTTCATATGGAGAGCGCCAGGTACCCGTTACCCCCAAGAGAACACCATTGAACGACACCGTTACGGTGGTGCAGGATGGCTCGTTTGGGGAGAAATTATTCTTGGTTCCAGAAATAACCTGCATGTTCAGAGTGTAACGATGACAGGCCACATCTATCGGGATGTCATTCTGGAACAACATGTACGTTTGTTTCGGGGCGCCATGGGTCCTGAATTTCTGTATATGGATGACAACGTCCGACCTCACCGAGCAAACATTGTAGACGAATGCCTTCAATCGGAGGATATCACCCGTATGGATTGGCCAGCAAACCCACTGGACTTGAATCCAATAGAGCATGTGTGGGACATGCTTGGCCGACGAATTACAGCCCGTCAATCCCCTCCCAACTGTCTATCGGAACTTCGGAGGGCATTGCTTGATGAGTGGTGTAATTTTCCCCAAGATCAGATTGATAATCTGATACTCAGCATGCGTAGGCGTTGTAACGCTTGTATTGCATCGTCCGGGAGACATACTCCGTATTAACCATCATACTAACTATGTTATACTGTTTTCTGTAAATAGGTTCTTTTTTAAAATTTGCTCCAGGGAGTAAAAATCGCAATTTTTATTAATTATGTCAAACATATAGCATCTTTTTTGCACTTTACCTTTTTTTTTATAAATAGACTTTACAAATAAGTCCAATTTGTTTTGCTTTTGTCTCTTTCATTGCCTGAACTTCATTATCCTTAATTTATGGACATGAGTGTATATATGTATATATATATATATGTATATATATATATATCTATGTATAAACATATAAATATATATCTATGTATATATATATATATGTATATATATATATACACACACACACACACACACACACACACACATATATATATATATATATATATATATATATATATATATATATATATATTTAATATGGGCGAGACTCATTGAAAAGCACAACATAGTTTATTTCTGGTGAGATACATTACCATACAAGAGGCATACAACAGGCAAGCACTTTTACAACCTCGTGAACCCATACGATGTGATCCTGCACACACACATTTTTCAAGTAGGGATTTCTCAGGTTAAAAGACTACGAATACATCCCTACGCACAATTGATCATGTGATAAAAAATACCTATGTTTAAAGAGAAATGGGCTAACTATTGGCTAAAATAGTACAGACAGAGGCTGAACTAAGTCTATAGCGTGTCTGGAGGGAAAAATAAGAATTACCTCGCAAACCTGCAACATACTTTATGAAGAAAAGTTATTAAATTAATATTAAAATATGTAAATAAGGGACTTTAATATTACACACACACACTATATATATATATATATATATATATATATATATATATATATATATATATATATAT
This sequence comes from Pardosa pseudoannulata, assembly GCA_032207245.1. Taxonomy (NCBI): domain Eukaryota; kingdom Metazoa; phylum Arthropoda; class Arachnida; order Araneae; family Lycosidae; genus Pardosa; species Pardosa pseudoannulata. Next base: position 6,093,007 of record CM063506.1, read on the forward strand.
ATATATATATATATATATATATATATATATATATATATATGTGTGTGTGTGTGTGTGTGTGTGTTTGTTTACATACATATACGTGTATGCAACTAATTTCCATTATGGCATCCACCGTGTGAAATCTTTGATGTAATTTAAACTACTTTTAATATGCTTCTTTGGGATTTAATAATTTATAGATACTGTCATTTGCTTTTTTGAGAAGTAGGAAAGATAGGACATCGTGAACAAGACCAATCAAAACTGACAATTTTTAGGCAAATCAGAACTGACGACGCATGACTGAATCAATTGAGTAATCCAATAATAAGCTGCACAGTGTCCACCGAAATAGCTCTTGGCAATTTAAATTCTTCAAATTTTCCATTGACACATAAAATGAATCAGATTCCAAGTATTCATAGTATTCCCAATGGCTTAAAGACATTCTTGATTAAAAGATGGAACGAAACATTACCTTTGAAACCCAACAAACATAGTTACTTTTAATTTTACTTCTGATACACGATCTTGCACCTTTAACTTTAAACTCGTAACTTAAACATTCTTTAACTTTAGATAAGATTTTCATTCTGCAGATTTTCACTCCATTCTGCATTTCAGACTGCAGTTTCTATAGGCCTAAATTTATATGATGAAATTGAAGTGTTTAGGTACTGAAACTTAATTTTCTAAAAATTTTTTTTTCAAATAGTGCGAGGTAATATATGGAAATATGGCCGAGAAGAATTTTTTCTATTTTATTGTTCGAATTGAACACACAAACACAGAAAAAAATCTAAAAATGAGAAGCAGAAAAATTCTATCATTATGTTTTCATCTTTGGAAGCATGTGTAATTTGTTAAGTTCTTAAGAGATCAATGTATGTTTTTCGGACTTTTTGAGTAATTGAAAGGTTTCGAATTCCTTAATGAAATTTTAGTTTTTATACGTTTTCTTAACTAAATTCGTCTAGTGTACATCTCTAAGTATTTCTTGTTTAAATAAACAGAAATTTAGTATAAAATTTATGCGCATTCGAGTAAATTTTATGAAATTAACAAATTTGAAATTAATATCTGATGAGAATCATAAATAAATCCACTGTCAGCTCACTTTGGATGCACTTGCACATTTAGAGTCAAATGTGTATAGCAATTAAATCTTATGTAACTGTAAAGTAAATTTGAAAGTTAAAACATTTTTTTGTTATTTTTTAGTATACAAAACTTGTTTACTGAGTTGCAGAAAAAAAAATCTTCCATTAGCAAACATGCTCCCTACATTTTTTTACCCAAGATGAAAAAAATCAAATTTTTTTTTCAATCGGTCGAAAACTTGTCTCAAAGCTTAAACGATTCAATCTAAGGAAAGGGATTATGTTTAACTGGATACAGAGAATATCTTTTAATCTCAGTAGGAGACGCGAACATATGTTTTTGAAAACAGTGTTATATTTCTTAACTTTAACCGAGTGTTACGTCTTCCTATATTTTGAAACGAATGTTTTTCAGAAGTAAATTTTTCATATATTTGAAACTAAGGTTTGGAAAATTATTTTCCTTTAAGATTGAACATTATATGTACGAGTAATAGTTTGAAAAATCTGAAAAATTAAAAAAGCTTTTATAGTTAAAAATGATCATAAACTATCTTTTTTAATGCATTTTTAGAAACAAATAACACATGTTTATTAGCCTGCTACAGTTTCTTTATTTTAATAAATTTTTATACATAAAAGTAATATTTTATTAAATTAAGGTCCACGAGATCTTCATAACGTTTCAGTAATTTTTGTGAGAATGATTCCTAATTTTAATTAAAAAATCTAAACAAAAAATGTAGTGTTTGTATATATTTAGCGTTTTAAATGTATGAAGTACAGATTGATGTGTCAAAAGTGTAAGAAAATGTAAATAAATTAAGTTGAAGCTACCTATACTCCTGTTTTTTTATTTTAGCTTTATATTAACTTTCTTTTGTTGGAATTACATTGCTGTGACTTATTCACAAAAAACTGTTTATCATTAGATAAATTCAAGAAAGTACACATAACTAAAAATAACTCCACTGTTCTGGAATTACTTTGCTTGCAATTTGAGTAATAAAAATTTATTCGAATTTCTAACTAGTAAAAGTTTGGTTTCCAGACGATAGTTGGATAGGAAAGCCTAATGTAGTTTATCCTAATGTATTCTATACTTGAGATAATAGCGTCTTTATTGTACTGTAATAGTCACTTTAGTTATATCAGTTATCTGCAGATTGCTTAAATACGTTGGTTTTAAAACCCATAAGAATCAGCATGGTGTAAATGATTAAATTGCACGCAATTAATCATTTACTTTAATTGCTCTTCCTGAATGTATACTAATAAATATATCAATTTTAATTTTATCATAATATCCTTGTAAAAACAAATGGAATTAAAAAAAAACCTAATGTAATAAACTTAAAACTACAGCACCATGTTTTTTTGAATGATAGTTAATTTTTTTAATATCAGATATTAATTTTAAAATTGAAAAGAAGAGTTGTTTTCATTAATTGCTCATTAATGAAATATTAATATATAATATTAATACATATATATTAATATATATGTTCATTATATGAAATATTAATTACAATAGACTCCTTTGATACGAAGCACAATTAAATTACCTTACATAATAATTTTAAAATTACAACAAACTGTTATTTCTGAATGATATTTTTAAATAGTAAGATATCAATTTTAAGATGGAAATATTCATATTACCATGCACATATTTTGTCACATATTGAAGTATCGTATTATAACAGGTATATTTCTTTACTTGGATTTTAGTTAATGTGTCTCAGCAAAAAGCAAACTACTGTGACAGTATTAAAATGTCAGTTTTATAAAACTTTACATAACTTATAAAAATACTTTATGACGCTTACTTATAAATAAATCATCTATAATCCCTTAAAAGTATTCGAAGAATATTGAAATTTCAACACAGTTTTGTTAACTATCCTCAAATGAAAACACTAGGTGTTATGCTAATAATGGGTTTCTACTTAATAGATATTCATAACTGAAATCAAAAAAATTATTTATATTAAATACATTTCTCTCATTTTTACACCCTTCTCTTTTTTAAATTCTCTAAAATAATCAAGTGTTTAGTATATATGATATATTTTATATTTTCTATTGCCATAAAAAAGCTGAATTATTTTACCTTAAATTTAAATACAGCCAAGGGACTTTTTAGAATTAAAATAAAGCTACACTTTAGAAAATTGATAATACTTAATATTTAAATCCTATTTAAAATAAATGTAAAACCCCTAATAAAATGATGTTACAACAAAAGTCACTAAATTTGTTACGTTTGTCAGAAAATGCCTTTTAAGAACATAGAATCAAGCAAATAAATAAAGAAATTCAGCTTCTATTATAAACAGAACAGAAATGAATTTGCTCAGAGAATTCTTTCATTTCATTCAAAGTATTTTTCGAATTTTTGTTATTCCCTTTACCTTCTGTATTTTTGTTTAATTTTCCGTTTGTTTAGGATATTTGATGGTATTTTCAAAATTGGTTTTCTTCGTTTTATTTTCAGTTAACTTTACTTCCAAATTCATTTTTAAAAACATTCAGATAAAACACATTTGTGCCGTAATATTTTTTGGGTGTTATATTTCTTTGTTAATAAATATAACAATTTATTTAACTTATAAATAAATACCTTTCCTATTAGTTTTTATATTGTCGTAATAAATACGGTAATATTTTATCATAAGAATGAATGTAAGTGTGAGTGTCTGTTTTATAAACACACATACATACATATATATATATATATATATGTATATATATGTATGTATATATATATATACATATATATATATGTATATATGTATATATATATATATATATATATATATATATATATATATATATATATATATATATATGTATATATATGTATATATATATATATATATATATATATATATATATATATATATATATATATATATATATATATATATATATATATATATATATATATATATATATATATATATATATATATATATATATATATGTGTGTGTGTGTGTGTGTGTGTGTGTGTGTGCGCGCGTGTATGTTTGAGTATGATTGTGTAAGTAGACGTATACAATCATACATAAATGCAAGCGTATACAATAAGCGTAGTATGAATAAAGCTGCTGTTATTACGAGGCGAATCAAGAAAGTAAGTTTCCCTGTTAAAAAGAAAAAAAGAACTCACACTTTCAGGTACGTATTTATTGGCAACAAGTACATCAATGTTTCAGCTATTTTTCAACATAGCCACCACCAGAATTGAGACATTTGTCGTATTGTGGGATCAACTTTTGTATCCCTCTGTCATAGAACTCTGCCAGCTGTGAAAGGGACCAGCATATGACAGACGTCTTTAGCTCTTCATCGATACCAAAACGCTCACGGGAAAACAGGAATTTATTGAGGTGCAAGAAATCGGGAAAATTGCTGGAATCAGGGCTGTAGGGTGGAGGATGAAATTAAACTCCCAGCCAAATGTCTTCAAAACAACTTCTGGGATTCGAGCCGTATGCCATTGTCGATCGAGCATGGTCATGGAGGAGCACAACATTTGCAGTAAGCATTCCATGCCTCTTGTTTTGTACAGCAATCGGAATTTCTACAGTATTTCACAGAACGGTCAGCGCTTACTGTTTCTCCACGTGGACAGAAGTCAATGAGCAGAATACCCTTCCCTTGCAGGCGGCGGTAGAAGGAATTAGAGCTTCCATTTCGGACCACTGCTACCAAGGTACTGGCAAGAGGCGGGACCTGTACAGCTGCCTTATGACTGATACTTCCTAGATCTGTTATGCATGCTCAATTGACAAGGCTAATTAAGTTTACTTTAAAGGGGAAAACTTACTTAAAAAGGGAGACTTACTTTCTGGATGAGCCTTGTATATTTATCGCTATAATATGGTGAGTCTTTGGACACTTTCTTTTTGTGTTTATATTAAAACAACATTCCTGAAAAACTTAGTTAAAAGTTAATTTCTTTAAATCAGTAATATTCAAATGCATGTTATATACTTCATACTGTATTAATCATATAATTCCCGATTGGGATTTCGGCCATACATAGCGATTTACTGTGCTTATATTACTGCAACCTAAAATATTATGTATATAATTAATACTTAACATGTATCATATATATATATATATATATATATATATATATATATATATATATATATATATATATGTGTGTGTGTGTGTGTGTGTGTGTGTGTGTGTGTGTAGAATGCTTTATGTGTTAGAGATTATCGATAAATAAACTTTGAATACAATTTTAATTACTTTAAGGTATGGTAAGACTTTAATGTGCATGTTTTGTATAGAGATTTTTCGTCATATTTGGTTTATATGGCACATGACAGTCTTCTGCGTTACCATAACTTTAGTTACAATGAGTATCGTGTTTATGTATCGGCCTTCCATTTGTAGCATTTCCAATAGCTTTTGCTGAAGTGTGTACTCTCTGTCAAGTGTGTACTCTCAAAATAACTAGAATTTAGTAACGAAAATATAATTATTTTTAGAATGCATGTTGGAGTTTACTTTCTACAGCTTTAGGCATACAAAAAGTAGAGCGTACAAAGTTACGCATTCGAACTTGTAAATGGAAGTTACTCTGTGATTTTTGTACTTTATCAATAGGAAATAACGATAAAGCAGTAGATCTATTGTTGACTAGGAGGCAAAGTTAGTTTAAAGCGTAACTAGACATGTTTATATAATGTAATAATGTCATAGAACGTAATAGAAAGGAGAGCTAGTATTCAAGACACTGACAGAATATTCTTGGAATGTGAACTATCTTAATAGTAGAATTGAATACTTTAAAACAAGAAATAAAATCATAAAAATATGAATAAAATATAGATAGTTGAAGATCAGCATATAGCTTTCTTAAAGTGGACTCAGTGGTGCAGTTTTTTCAAGGAAATAAAAATTAAGCCTTTGTATCTACCCAGTCATTAAAAATGGAAATTAAAGCCATTGACATTTACTATTTATTATACAATTAATAATCAGAAATAGGTTCCACTTGGAATAACACAAAATCTCCCATCATTTATATAAAAATACGTTCTGTTGTATATGCATATTCTATCGTTATTCCTCACTGTGTAAATAATTCAAAGTGTCAAAAACAAAGATTTATACTCTTGAGAGTAGTGTGTTTTCATTTATCTCAATTTCCTGTTTGGTGCAATAGAATATTTTACGGTTTTCTTCCTAAATCCAGATATATTTGAAAACACAAATTCATAATTTCCTATTTACATCACAAGCTTTTTTTTCACAATATCAAAATAAATGTATATCACTACGAATCATAAATAAATATAATTCATTATATATTAATCTACACACACACACACACACACACACACACACACACACACATATATATATATATATATATATATATATATATATATATATATATATATATATGAACCAAACTACTTTTTCCAAACAATATGAATGGAAAATATGAATGGCAACAATATGAAAACAATATGATTGGCATTTATTTTTTAACATTCTTGGTTTTTATTAAATTTAATAATTTAATTTTTATTTTTAGCATTTATTAGTATCACCTTATTTTTGCTACAGATTTTGTTTATTTTATGTATTTTATATTCCCTATAGACTTTTATTTCCCATTATTTGCTGGCATAGTTTTAATGTTATTTGATAATCTAAATTAAATTAATAACCAGGTTTTGTACATCCCCTAAATAGTCTCAGAAGATCTAATATTTGAGACGTTTATGACACAATATTTTAACTTCTGCTAGAAATAATTTTTGCAAAGCCCGACATAAAGTACAAACTAGAGATTATAAGAACGAAGTTACTAGTTTTCTTTTAATTTTCAAAATTAAAAGAAATTAAATTGGTTTCTATAAGTCAGTTTTATTTGATATATTTTACAATTACATAACTTTAAGTACCAGAATTGAAACAAATTTTTCATGTGTGTAAACTAAAATATACATTATATTCTTATAAGTAGAAATTTATTACCTGTTTTTTCCTTGCATATGCATTAGGCGATTGAATATTGCAAAATATCTTTATGTTATATTAATTACTACATTGATTCCATCTATTTATAATAACCGCAGCTGATGATCTTTTAATTAGTGGTGTAACATTTATTTAAAATGATACCTTGTATAATCTTGTACCTATGGCTTCTCTGCTACATCCCGATTAAACTGATCCCATTATCCTAAAACACGTTTGCTAATTACTCCATTTTCCTCCTGGTGAGGCAAGTGAATATGACACTATTATTTGTAAAGGAATAAAACAAAGTTCAGTAATAAAAATGATAGTTTTGCAAGTTGCTTCGAAGTCAAATTTCAAACAGTTCTTCATGTATTATGGTAAGATTTTCAGCATGCTATCTGCGAAAGAATCAATTAAGGGAAGCAGATAAATAACCGTCTCTTACCACTGTCTCCTACTAGAATACTTTCCAACTGTTTACTATGATTCTTACTATTCCTTCTCTTCTTCTCTTTTCTTATATATATCTTCTTCTCTTTCCTTATATTAGCCCTCTTGTGCAAAACAGTAGACAGTAGCGCTCCAAACCAAACCTCTTTTCTTATTGTTACGAATTTCTCAAGTAGGCATGTATTTTTGCCTTATACTGTGTATTATAATGGGTAAATCATGTATTTGGTGAGATATTGGCGACTAATTTTTGGCGCCAAGTTTGCGATTTATCGCCAAATTTCGCGACTTGGTGACTTTCTTGGCGATCATTTGTACCTAATAATTTCTAGAATATTCCAGTTTCTCCAGAGGATATAAATACCGGGGGCCGATCCTGATCGAAGTTCAGTTAGCTGAGAAATTTGTAGAGGTAAAGACCTACTTTGTTTGGCGCTAAGAGTTTGAGTGAACTATCGCCCGTGATAACCAGTTCTCGCGGTGTTGGCTGTTGTAATCGTGTTTTCCCTGCATTACGAATAAAGTGCTGTTATTTTTGCTGTCTTAATTCAAAGTCTACTCAATCCACGAACGCTACGCTTCATAAATTGGTAACATTATATATATCTTCTTCTCTGCTCTATTTATATTTCGCATTTTTTATTGTATTAATGTTAATTACTTCGGATTAAATAGCTCAATTTTTAATCCAAGTCATTTTTCTGTCTTGTTGAGTTTTACACTAGCAGATAGTAATTATTCCGAATTTTGATTAACATTTTCAGGTGATCTATGTAATGTCCTAATGGAACCAATTTGCGAGAGGGAGAACGTAATGGAACCACATTTTTTGGACTTACTAATGGAAGTCTTTTCCTTCGATATAAAAAAGCGGAGTATTAAAACCTCAAAATCGCGTCTCTCACAAACGGAAGAGAAAATTGGGACGTCATTAGAACTAAAAGAGGTAATTTTATTTCGGGTTCTGGAATTGGTGATCATTATTATAAGATAATGTGATTTTCAAAAAGTGAAAGATACAGGGATAAATTTTTGTAATTGAAAATAATGCATTTTAGCTTTTTCTCGAAAACAGTTTTGTGCAAAATTGGTAGGTGAATATAATAGGAAAATAAGCATGCGAAATGAAGAATTTTAGGATAATTACTTGTTTTAAATTTTTTCGATCGTTTCATGAAATCTTTGCTTTTTCTCAAATATTTATGAAAGTTATAGACCCATAGAATCACGAATGAGTTTATTCGACTTTGCAGTCTTGTTGAGAAAAGCTTGCCTACTTTTTAGGTCAATAGTCTTTCAAATATTCAAAGCTTTGAAATAAACCATTTATAAAGAATAAAGTTTTTACACCTTTAAGGTATCCATCTACGTTAAAAACGTCATTTTTTGCCAAAAATTATAATTAATTATAATAAAATTTCAACTTTTAGGCTTCTAAATCTGTTTTTGTTTTGCCTCTACGGTATTTTAAAGAAAAGTTACAGCTCTTTAAACATCAGTGACAGCTATCAAAACAGAGCGGCAGTATCAACTTCGGAACAAGAAGTTGTGAATTTAAATCCTTTTAAAGAGCATTTTTCGGACAAAACTTTTTAAATTTTCATGAAGATTAGTTTAAACATTTTTCTAGTATTTTTAATAATTAGCAACTTGGCAATTAGAAAGTTTTGAAGCAAGAAAGTGTGGGGAATTTTAAGCATGTATTTTAATTTTTTAATAGTTAAAATTGCTTTCATAAATTTCAAATGCGATTTTCTCAGAGCGGTATTTTTAATAAAATGTTGAAAATTGAAATGTGATTTCTCAAAAAATTTTTAAAATATTTTGTTGAAAATTATTATGAATGCTTTTGATAGTATTTACTAGTGAATGACCTAAAAACTTTAAATTTGGATAATTTTTAATGATGTTACACTCATAGTTAGATATAAAGGTAATGAAAATTCGTTAAAAATTCTATGTGTATGAATTTGAAGGACCAAAATTTTTTACCAAATGTAAATTAAGCAAAGATTTTAGGTGATTCACTAGTCCAGTATATAAGAAATGTGTTGCACCAAAAAATATTGAAATAATTTAATTTATTAAAAAAATTAGACCTTTTGAAAAAACCAGATACTAAATTTTCTTCATTTATTAGAAATTTTATAAAAACTTCTCCAGGAATAAATTTTTTAAGTGCAATTCTCTATGATAATATAAAAAATAAATCTAAAAATGTAAAAACATGAACTAGTTTCTACATTTAAAGAAAAAAGTTCTCCGAACGTAGACGGATACCTTAAACATATTTGATTGCTTTCTGGAATAACCGGTAGAATGTTTATAATTTCAAATTACAAATCAAAGCCATGGTAGTTCAGTCAGCAAAAGGTTTCGAACCAGAGGGATGCAGGTTTGGGGCTCTAACCCGACAAAGATATACTGTATTCATCAGTGGCGGCTTGGAGACATAAATTGGGTTTGTGGTCGAAATGTTCTCGAAGTTTCCAAATGCTACCTCTGAAGGTGGCAGGCCGAAATTGGGACTTCACTCCTGTTCCTACATTTCGAGTACCCTCTTTTAGAAGTCCAACCTTTTTCAAGGCAATAGCAACCATCTTTCCATGTTAAGTTCTTATGACTTTTAAGGAATTTTACAAGAATCTGCGTAAAGTATTGTAATATTAAGGTATCCGTCTACGTTCGGAGAATTTTTTCTTTAAACGTAGAAACTAGTTCATGTTTTTATATTTTTATATTTATTTTTTATATTATCATAGAGAATTGCACTTAAAAAATTTATTCCTGGAGAAGTTTTTATAAAATTTCTAATAAATGAAGAAAATTTAGTAAAAAATTGGGTTTTTCAAAAGGTCTAAGTTTTTAATAAATTAAATTATTTCAATATTTTTGATGCAACACATTTCTTATACACTGGACTAGTGAATCACCTAAAATCTTTGCTTAATTTACATTTGGTAAAAAAATTTTGATCCTCCAAAATCATACACATAGAATTTTTAACGAATTTTCATTACCTTTATATCTAACTGTGAGTGTAACATCATAAAAAATTATCCAAATTTAAAGCTTTCAGGTCATTTACTCGTAAATACAATCAAATGCATTCATAATAATTTTCAACAAAATATTTTTAGAACTTTTTGAGAAATCAAATTTCAAGTTTCGACATTTTATTAAAAATACCGTTCTGAGAAAAACGCATTTGAAGTTTATAGAAGCAACTTTAACTATTAAAAAATTAAAATACATGTTTAAAATTCCCCATACTTTCTTACTTCAAAATTTTCTAATTGCCAAGTTGCTAATTATTAAACATACTAAAATACGTTTAAACTAATCTTAATGAAAATTTAAAGAGTTTTATCCAAAAAATGCTCTTTAAAAGGCTTTCAATTCACAACTTTCGGTTCCAAATTCGCTACTTCTGTTTTGTTTTGACAGCTGTCACTGATGTTTAAATAGCTGTAACTTTTCTTTAAGATGTCGTAGAGACAAAACTAAAACAGATTTAGAAGTCTATAAGTTGAAATTTTACAATAAAAAATAAAAAGAAATTATGATTTTTGACAAAAAATAACATTTTTAACGTAGACGGATTCTTTACGAGTAGTTATAAATAAAAACATAATACTCTTTACTTTTAAAATACTTATAATTACTTATAAAAACCTTTAACTATATTTTTCTCAAATTGTGTTTTTCTTACGTAATTCGAAAGTTACCTCAAAATATCAATATTTTTTCAGAAAATTTTTACAGATTGTATACAATATAGTTTTAATCGGATTAAATCTAAATTTTTTTATATACGTCCCATTTTTTACAACGATAAATTTTTAAGGAAGAATTTCGCTTTTTTCAAATATATACATTTTAAATATATATGAATCTTAAATATATACAAATTTATCTTCAAAGTTATTTTGAGATATTGTGGTATGTTTTAAAACAATAATTTTGTCTTAAAATTAGTTATATTTTTAGTAATCATGTGCGTTGGCCTTGATACTTTTGCAAACAACAAAGTGTTTCTTATATAAAAATTTCTATCAAAAATATTTTTTATGCATCAAAATGGAATGAGATATGTGTGTAAAAATAATAATTTGTTCAAACTATGTTGAAAAATTATGTATGTAAAACTAGTAGCTATCAAGATATGAGAAGTCGAAAATGATAATTTGTTTACATTTTTTCGACTTTTCAGAGTCATGTGACACTAAAATGGACAAAACACTAACACGAATATAATAATAATGTATTGCAACTAAATTAAGGGAATTGTTTCAACTGCTTGGGAATACAAGGATATCTGTTTTCATATGTGTTGACTAATTTTTTGTTATACATATTGCGGTTTGCAATCATAAAGGGAGGTGAACAACTAGTTATTACAACTGTTCCTAATTGTTGTCGGACAATTGTCTGACAACAAATTTTGCTGTGAATTTATTGTTTAGGCTTTCGTTGGATTTCCCTGATTCTTTGTACTTGGTGATGACGTCATATACAGTTGATATTGGGTATTAGAAGAATTAATGATGTCATAGATTGTTTAGTCCGAATAATTTCGATAAGTTGGAGAGCGATGATCAGTGAACTATAGCATAAAGAAAAACCTTAAACAATTCTTCAAAACTTAAAAAAAAAAGAACATGAAGTGAAGAACTTATCTAGAAATTCTGTTCTAGTTACGTACAATGATACATTATACTGTAACGAATTCTCGTTACATTAAATTTCCCGATACAGACTTACCTACGACCGTGAGAAAAAAACGGCATAAAGTAAGAAAGGCAAACGCGCGTTTAGTGACCATTTAAACTGAGCTCCTCTTTACCTAGTGAAAGTACGCTGTTTCGAGAAGAATAAGATGCTGAATAGAGGATTGTTAACACCGAAGACCATCTCAATCATTCTGTCGGAGAAATTCATTAGGATGCTGGCGAAGTGTTCCCAGTGTTCGTTTCAATGGCATTCCGAAGAAAGAGTCTCACCCGACAGAAATCCTCTACATTGTAAGGGAAGCAGCAATACTTTTCTACCTTGTTCTCCAAAGGTATATCCGGAGACATCGATTAATGATCTGTGAGATTGCTCCCGTTTATTGCAAATTTCCCTTGGATCCGGACTGCACCTGCTCTACAGACGGTTTCCCTCAACTACGTCATCAACCAGATGTCCGATCAGCCGAGATGGACATTTGCGGTAAGACGACGATATAAAAAGACCGGAGCTCATGGCCCAGGGAGAATTTTTGACTGATTGAGTCTCCTGTGAACTCATCGGCCGAGAACGTCGAGGCGAGCGACTGAGAGTGTTCCCCCCTTTTTTTCTCCAAAGGAGTAGAAAGCTGGTTCCTTCAACGATCATCATTTCATTTGTAGATATTCATCGATTTCTTCATGTCTTCATCATAACTTCAACATTGTGTTTCTAAATAAAGATCTTTAGTCTCTACGTAAGCCTTTAGGGCTTCTGCTATCTTTTTTCGGGATCAATTAGAGCCCAGAACGCTACAATACATACAATGTTCATTCAAATATATTCACTTATAAATATTTCCAAGCGGGTTAAACATCACTAAGCAAGCAGTAAAGTTCAACACGATAATCGTGGTATTCTTTTATTCTCTGTTTTCAGTTTTGTTTTTGAATAAGTTTCAAGGTTATGATACATTTAAGGTTTCATACATGCGCCAATCTATTAAATCGCTAAACGTGACACATACCAGTGGAATAGAACCCTGATGAAAATTTCAAACTGAATTTTATCCGGATTTCAGTCTTACACTCTGTAGATATGCATACTGATGTTAATACTTAACAATAATTATACCTTAGAAACTAGACAGTACGTAGCTGGAGAGACATTAATTTAAAATTTGGATAAAATGTTACATTTATAAATTAAAATATATAATAAACTCAACAAACGTAATGAAATAAATGTGTTTTATCTGAATATTTTTTAAAAATATGCATGGAATTTAAAAATTACTGAAAATAAAAGGAAGAAAACCAATTTTCAAAACACAATCAAATATCCGAAACGAACGAAATAGAAAAGAAACAGGAAGATGAAAGAAATAAAAAAAGAGTTGAAAAATAGTTTGAATGAAATGAAAGAATTCTTTGTGCAAATTTATTTCTTTTTGTTTATATTAAAGGCAACATTTCCTTGTTTAGTTTTTTTATTCCATGCTTTCAGAAGTCATTTTATGACACACGCAACAAATTTAGTGACTTTTAAACAAAATTATTTTATTAGGGTTTTACATTTACTTTAAATACGAGTTAAAGTTTAAAGTTAATATTTTATGCACTTTTTGTACTATTAAAATATTTAGATATATGCAATTTTACAAAAAGTCTTAATGTGTAGTTAATACATTTTTTAAAGAGAATGACGAATATTAAAGAAATTATCACAGCTTAAAAGAATATGTTTTCATAGAAATTTAAAACAATAATGTAGGAAAAATACTAAGAATATTTTTAATGAACATAAATGTATTCATAATGAACATAAATGTTAATGGTATTCTGAAAATTCAGTCATTGATTCTCATTATTGATTCTCATTATAATGTTAATCGGTTATACAGTAGAACCTCTTTCTAACGACCCCACGATGCAACGACCCCTTAGTTAGAACGACTATCTTAAAAAGTCCCAATTATTTTACCATAGGAATAATGTTAATTTTGAATCATTACAATGACCCCAAGCATATTATTTTTGATTAGAGCGACCGCCAATTTTAGTCCGCAGAACTCATGAGCAAGTAGGCTATTTCAAAATTATTATACTGTGGTGCAACTTCAAGAAACCTATCCTTTTCTCTTTGTGTTTGCTTAAAGGAGAGGAGGGGACATGACGAAAAGGGAGAGAACTAAGTCTTCAATATCTTTTGCTGAGTTTGTTGCGGTAGACGAAACTTTACAGTGCTGCTGAAGAAATTTGAATGAGGACGATTTTATTGAGAAATGAAGAAATGAAGAAATCTTCCGACAACGGAGAAGAAATCAACAAAACTTTTTAAAAAGTGAACGAAAAAGAAGCCTTCAATGCAATCAATGCCTTGCGTCAATATTTTGAAGGACAATTTAATTCTGAAGATTTCCTTCAAAATCTAACGGATATGGAATCAGTGATAATGAAAAATTCCCAAATGAACTTGAAACAGGCGTCAATCAAAGACTTTTTTTCAAGATATCAGTAATGGAAATACAAATAAATAGAAGTGTTCTCTAAGTATGTACTGTTGCATTTCTTTGCTCAATTTGTTTTATTATTTTTTCAACTCGTTACAACAACCATATGATGTTGGTCCTACAGGGGTCGTTATACCAATGTTCTACTGTATTTTAATTTACATAAAATTGCTCTGTTTCTTATGAGAGATTTCATTTTCTTTTCAGCGATATTAAATGTCTCCTATTATAAAAAAAACTTAAAAATTTTCAAAGATCTGTTGTGTACGAATGGATATCAACAAAATTCAGTGCACATAATTATATTCATTACAATACGGCATATAAGTGACATTACACACGGCCATTGGCAAAAGATAGATATTTAAATTATTATCTTGAAATGTTTTTAAAATTGGAAACTAATGAAGGTTAAAATTACACCCTTTTAATGTGTTGGAATTTTATAGCTAATAAAAGAAGTACTTGAAATTTATTAAGATAAATGATTACATATGACGTACATTTTTAACTATACAGGGTGTCCCAAAACGACTGCATAGACTCTGCACAGGTAATTTCCTCGTTGGGAATACATAAAAACTGCCCGAAGAAGCGTTCCTGTACGATCCATAGTTTACGAGAAAAATATTAAAAACAAAGTATGACGTCACTGCCAGTGCAAGAATAAAAACACTTTATTGGGCATATCAACAACAGTATTTGCTTATCTCTTCAGACAATAATGTAATGAAAATTCCTTACGAACTGTTAGAGAGTATGTCCGTGCATATACTGCTGTTGATATGTTCAATAGAGTGTTTTTTCTTGCACCGGAAGTGACGTTATACTTTATTTTTCGTATTTTTCTTGTAAACAATGGATCGTACAGAAACGCTACTTTGAGCAATTTTTATGTACTTCCGACGAGGAATCTAGCTGTGCAGAGTTTATGTGGTCGTTTTGGGACACCCTGCATTCACATACACATATATACATACACTGTCTACCCATAAGTATTTGGACACCTGTGATAGAAAAGAAAAACTAACTTTATTCAAAATCAATAGTTGGTAGAGCCTCCACGAGAGGCAATTATAGCGTGAACCCTCCGGTGCATACTTTTCACAAGTCTTTGTATTACAGCTAGTGGTACTGTCTTCCACTCGGCTTGGAATAGACCTACAAGTTCCTTCACCTATTTTGGACGGGTATTGCACTCCTTAAATCAGTCCAACTCGTCCCAGAGGTTCTCAATAGGGTTCAGGTCTAAGCTCTGGGCAGGCCAGTCGTTTTGGGACACCCTGTGAAATCGTAGAAGTTATTCATGTGTTAATGGTGAAAGACTACACTCTTTTAAAGCTTGAGTTACTTCTGCTGAACCCATCAAAACAGGATTTAACCCTTATTATGTGAATTGCTAAAACATAATAACACTCAGTTACAAACACTGTTCTTTCAAGATTTGACGAGTTTCCCAAATTATCTAAATAATCAGCTGATAACTGATAAGACTGCTTACCTAATATTACGATCAATACATTTAGACAATTACCTTAAATGACCTGTTGAGAAAACATTTCATTCTGCTGTTGCTTAGAAAGAATAACTATTATCTAAGGGCAGGTTTCACCAAAGCCGTTTTACGTCTAACCGCTATTAACCCATGGTGCCAAATAGTGGTGGGACTCAGTTCTCCGTTTAAAGAGAAGTCAGTCGTTATACGGCAGTGAGACCGTCCCTAAGACAGGAAAATTTAACTGTAGGATTAAAAGAATAACTTTTGGCTAGATTGAAGAACTGGAGTCCCCCGGCTAACTTGCCGATAATGGTTCAAGTATGGTCGCCTAACATTTTCTCCTGATCTTCCCGTGTCCAAACAATCTAAATCTATATTATAATTTATATGATATTTGCATCTAACTCACCTAGTATAATTCTTTTCTTATATATTAAAAGTTCGGAGTACTTAATAAAATTAGATATAACAAACCATTAATGGTTCACTATGGTTGATTTTTAATAATTTGGAGCTATTACGTTTGTAAACTTTAAAGGGATTAATTGCCCATAAATATAAATGTCCTGTTTTTAAGTCTTTTTTTTAATTAAGTAAGAGTATATAATTCTATTAAAATGACGCACTGTGCATTAATTAAAGTCGCCAGAAAAAGCAAGAAATACAATGTTTGAATGGATTAGCTTTGTGTTTTAGTAAATATCGCCAATATTTTCGCAAAATTTGCCAAGGGGAACCCAATTCTTAAGTAGTCCCTAACTTTTTATTACACAAATCTTAAACCGAATCATTTCACTGTCTATAACTGTGTTATGTGTTTTCTAAATGTGTTTTGGTTGGTAAAGAATTTTGTCTACAAATTTTACCAAGAAAATTTGTTCGTAAACAAAAATATCAGAAATGTTAATTGAATTCCACTAATTTTTTTTCTTAGAACTCTTATATATTTAAAGCCTTCACACAAAAATTTTAATATTTATTTTCAACTTATGTTTGGGAAAAAACTTTTCAGAAATTTTATTTATGGTTAGATTTTTGAGTAGAATAATTTGATTATATATACATGAAGAAAATGAGCCTAATGTTTCAGTATTTAGGTATAAAAAGTTTATAAAATCTTAATTCCGAAAATACGAGTTCTTACTAGTCCTTAGTTTTTATTCCTCGCACAAACGATAATTCGTCATGTCTATTAAAGCTGTTATGTAATTAATTTAGTTTAAAAATTTTCTAGTGTCTGAATCAACATATTTTATCACAAGAAATATTGTTCGTACAACAAAATTAATATCAGTAAAAGAAAACCACTAAGATTTTTTACAAGAATCTTAAAATTGAACTTTAAACAATTAGAATTCTTTTTTGTTTTAAAAGTACCACTAAAGACTATTATTGTAAATTTTAATGTTTTGCTTTGATATTTTCTAATTTTACTGTTTCTGATATTATTTAAACTATGTAAAAAGTGTATTTAATTAAGAATATTGAAGAAAATGAAACAATTTTTATAAAAATTTAGGTATAAAAAGTTTATAAAATCTTAAAACAATTTCACGTCTGGCTTCTGAAGTGAAACTACTACTTTGTGAATACTACTACTTGTATTTAAAAAATGTATATATATTTTTTAAAAATACCAAACTATACAACTTCATTGATAACATAAGAAAAATTATTGGTTGCAACAGAGGGGTAATTAGTTTTATAATTTCCTATTTATAAACATATATTGGTGAAAGTATGCAGATAGATAAGAGAGGAGCTTGTAAAAATAATGTTAGGTTGGCCTAGTGTTTGAGAAAGAAGAAATTAATTCTCATTAATAAACACATGGACAATATGTCTTGATTAAATGAATTTATACAAGTAAATAAATACCTAAGGAATACAACTGTAATCAACTTATCATTTGTAGATAACGAAGACGAAAATGCTCTCGAATCGGTGCCGAACGATGGCCGATTGGTTAGAGTGCTGGCCTTCGGTACCGGAGTTCGTGGGTTCGAATCCCGCAGTGGCATGGATGTCCGTAGCCGTTCGGAATCGGATTTAAGCTGTAGGTCCCGGTCTTATTAGCCTTCGTGTTTCAAAAAGTAGACCGCACTCCAAACCAAACCAAACCAAGCTCTCGAGTCGGCGCTGTTCCTACAAAAACACGACTTTGATTCTTCTCAAAAGGTCTATCCCTCAAGCCGCGGATGCCAGAAGCGTTCACCTTCTACCCTCCTTTGGTCACTATCTTGTCCTCTAAAAACAGACTGCCTTGCGGAGAAAAACAGGGTCCACTCCCGAACGGAGAGGTCAGAAAAACTCAAACCAACGGACACCTTTACGGGTTGGGAAAAGTCCGAAGTTTCTTTCTAGTTCAAATCGGTCCTGTTCTGGTATGTCTTTGACGATGACTCACGGGAAGAGGTAAAAAAGGATGAACCGAATGTAACTTATTGTTACAAGGCTATGCTGGAAAAACATTTATGATATATGGATGGAATTAGGGAAAGGAAAAACAGACAGATTTAATTAAGACAACACTTTAGCTTTCAGAAAGGTGAACTGTGGTTAAAATTTCTATATTTTTATCTAAATGAATTATAAGTCAGAATAAGAAGATAGTTTTTTAATATCTAATCATTATAATAAATATAATTACCATGACATACAACTCAATTAGTACTAATAATTTTAAATGAATTTTTCAAATCAATTTTTTTATATTGCATGAATAATTATAGTTGTTCATTTGAATTTTTAATTGTCATATTCTTTTGAAATTTTAATATGTAACATTTAAGTTTAATACAGAACATTTTAATACAGAATTTTTTTAAATTATTCTGCTTCGAAATGTGCAATCAACTTAATAAATTTAACTCTTTCAAGCATGTTCTTAAAAAACGTTTAAGGACATTTTATGTATGTTCTCAGTAAAATGTAAAGTATTAAGAACATGTTAGGTGTAAATTTTCAAATACCTGTAATTTTCCAAATGATAACGTCTTAAATTTATCCACACAATAAAATATTATGGTTTTAAATACTAGTAATTTATATAAAAATAGATCAAAATTAAAAAAAACAAAAATTAAATAAAGTTTTGTCAACAAACCGCAAAAATTATATTTTCTCAAAGCATATAGTAATTACTATCACAGGAAATAAGTTGTTTATCAGATTATAACTCTCGTTGCACGCTTAATATATATATATATATATATATATATATATATATATATATATATATATATATATATATATATATATATAAACCATTAATTTTAAAACTCCTTGACAACAGCTAGCAGTAATAAAAATACAGTCGACCGACATTAAAGAGAACGGCACCACTCTAATTGAAATTTTATTTCAGAGCTGTTACGACAGACATCTTTTCTACTTAACTACAGACAAAGGACAAGCCACAAAAATCATTCTGCTCGAACAGAGGCGCACCCAAGAGCAAAGACAGAAAGAATTTTCTCAAGTAAAAAAAATTACTCAGCGAATTAAATGCAAAATCATGAAAAACTCGGAGCCATTTGCCGGCGACAGCTGGGAAACTTGCTGAATAGACAGAAAGTTTATATTTTTAGGGTAGAAAGCTTTGGGAAGAATTTTCAGTGGAAAACGCTCTTTTGATTAAACTATTTAGAGGTTGGGAAAAAGATTTAAGGAAATATTAATGAATGGAATATTACACACACACATATATATATATATATATATATATATATATATATATACACACATATATATATATATATGTATATATTTATATATATGTATGTATGTATGTATATATATATATATATATATTATAATTCCAATAAAGAGGAGAGAAAGTTATGTTTGTATCATAGTCTTGAGCTTGTATGAATTTCATCCACATAAAATCTTCCTAGAGTTTACTTTAATAATAAAATTTTGTGAAGTATGGTCGATCCATTTATGAATGTAAAGCACATAAACACTCATACATACAAAGAACTCTATAAGCAACATATAACTACGAAAAACCAAAAAAACATTGCAAATTATACTGCTATAATAATATTCAGAATTTAATGAAATTTTAAATGTATATTTTAAATCAGGTTAAGTATGCATTGAACGAAGTTGTTTTAGGTGTATGCATAGAGAAACGAGTCAGTTTCTTTTTGTTAGATACATTTTATTTTTCTTGTTATGTTTTATTTAATTAACTGACTGTTTGTATTTATAAAATATTAATAACTTTTAGTCTTATTCACGCATTACTGACACATGCTTACATATTTTAAAACAAATATAGCATATTTTATACATAGTTTACGTTAAAAGTTTTTTATGTCCAAAATCACTTTAAATTTTAACAAAATATGTTTAGGTTTTAAGTATTATATAAATTTAATGTTAACTTGATTTTGTAATAGTGTGTTAATTATTGCTAAATTAATGAGACTTTACAACTAATTAATAATAATTATTTTTTTAAATAATTTGTAACCTTTTATTAATAGTATATTTCCTTTGTGAGTTATTAACATCTAGACTTTCCGTATTCATTGACTATGTAAAATATACTTGATATTTGAAAAAATTATTACTTTGTGTCAATCATTATTTAACTCAATTTTTAATTATCTTCCCTTACAAATTATCCGAAAGTCATAGAATCATTTATAAACAAACGAAACTTTTAATCTAGAAAATACGGTCTTTTCGGAATTGTACTTCAGTCACTTGTCTGTGGTCGTATAAATGAGGGTTTCCTTGAATTTTAATGATGAAGAATGATGCGCTTAACGATGATTAAATGTAGGTTAAGTACTGAGTAAACACCATTAAACATTTACAGATTTGAGATAAAATTACTCTTCAAACCATGCGCTGGTTGAGTTTTGCTTAAATGCACCATTAAAGGAGTACTGAGTTGCAAAAGTCGTTTTACTGATATTCGTAAAATTTGTTTGCCTCTGCTGCTATACAGAGTTTCAATTTCTTCAAACATTCCTAGTGACTAAATTAGAAATAATAATAAAAGAAAAATTTTTTATTTTAACGAAATTTTTTCACTTTTTTGACGTCTTGTTTTTTAAATTTTAGTGTAAAACTAAAATAAAAGTTTATATGATGAATAAAGTATCCATCGTTACATTGAGTTATGAGTACCACTGATAATTTCCTCCAAAAAAGTATTGCTGGAAACATTTCTTGTGGATTATTCTTTTAATGAATCTTTTAATTTATACAGTATAAAAATCGCTTTCTTATCGATTCTAGATTTATTAGGTATTAATTTCAAATAAATTAAAACTTAGAAATAGTTGTAATTTTACCATAGATATATTATAAATTTTTAAGTCATTATATTAACTGATTTAAATGCAGCAATAATTAAAAATCTCTGAACATAAAGAAATAATTTAAAATAATATGTTGATAGTTATGAAAAAGGGTTGAAATTGATTTAAGTTTTGTAAATTAGTTTAACAGTGCTTTAAAAGTCATTTGAGGGTTTTATCTAAACCATACTGAAATATACTCTAAAATATAAAAATGTTACATGCATTTAATATCTTTGCATTAATAACAACCATTCGTTTTACAAGTTTAGCTTAGGATTTATATACAGACATTTATATACAGATAAATATAGACATTTTTATAAACCTAAGCAAAGCAAAATTGATGTGAAAAATTAGCAATGGAATTTAAAAAATATGTATTTGACATCAATATAATACTTAATACTTAATCAATATCTTTTTGTTTTAATATTTCTAGTACTTTACCAGTATGTTATAAATGCGTAAAGAAATAAATTTAATATAATTAGGTGAAATGTGTAGAATATTAATACCAATATTCTATAAATTACCACTTTCCTTTCCATTATGAATATATATATATATATATATATATATATATATATATATATATATATATATATATATATATATATATATATATATGTAATCCATTGGACATTATTTCATCTGGTCACAATAATTATGTAGCCCCTATTGTTTTTCCTTGCCAGGGCTACTGAGCATGGAGAAACCTAAGCAGCTAAACTAATGAATAATGTTGCAGTCGGGCCACATTGAAGAGAAGCACAATTTTGGGAACAGCTTAATTCTTTATTGCGGAGCTGATAGCAATGAAATCTTTACCAGTCACCAGAAGACAAGAAAATGATACGAAAAACACTTTTCTCGAACAGAGATGTATACCACAGCGATGCAGATAAAATTTTCCCAAGAAACAAGAACTTAGTTAACAAATTTAACTGTTCGATCAGGAAAAAACTGAGCCATTTGATGGCGACAGCTGGAAAATGTATTGAATGGACAGACCATTTATATCTATTGCACAGAAATCTTTGGGAAATGTGTTGGAAGAATTTTAAGTCGAGGTCACTCTTTCGATTAAGACATTTTTGTCGCTGGGAAAATAGATTTTATGGAATTAGAAAGGGAAAGAGGAGGTTTTTAAAGCGAAATAAATTTGATATATTACACACATTATATATTTCATATTTATAGAACCTTCCTTCTCTTAACAGTACCTTATTTGAAAAATATAAAGTAGTAGAAGTAATATCTGCCATTTTTGTATTAAAATATTCTCGTTTCTACGTTGTATTCTCTTGTTTCAGGGTTATTTTTTAAAACTTATTGAGACATGAAATGATGAAATAGTTGAAAAGACACAAAATCATGATAAAATTATCTTTTTTGTGTACATTTCTAATTATTATATCTTCTTAAAATTTTATCACAATATACTAGATGTTCCACAGAATATCTTTTAATCAAAATTTGGGACATAGATGTTTTGTCATAATGCTTTTTGAGTCTTATAAATATTTGGATATAAGATTTAGTTATCTTGTCTTCTTAAACTTCTATAGAACAGGTTGTCAGATTTTCTTTCTAAATGGTATTTCCTCGCTATTCTTAGAACGATAAAACTATTATTTCATATACTCAATGAGGAGTATTTAGGTAGGGAAAGATATTACTACTATGTTTGAAAAGTGTTTATTGAATTTTCTTTGAAAGAGAGACAGGGCTGCAGCGGTTCCAAACAAGGTCTTTATATAAAACAGACTTTATTGTATTGCAATGTTTTATAAGCTCCTTCCACCTTTGTTCGCAACATATTGGCATCCAAACAAATAATTTACATAAAGATTTGAAAATTACCTTAAAATTCATCTGTTTAAGGAGGCATAATAATTCGAGTTGAAAAGTTTTCATTATAACAGCCTATTTTTGATATAAATAGAAAGATCTTCTTTGCTTAGAAAAAAGTTCTTAAGTTTTTAAAACTTCACAGTTTAAAAAAATATAAAATATGTGAAAAAGTACTCATCTACATACGCAAAAAACAACTTTTGAAATGTGTAAATTTGAAACTAGATTTTAGTATTACATTAAAATTTATAATCTTTTTTATTTTATGAACCACAATTATATTCATACAAACAATATATATTATTTTATATAATTTTAAATGCTAATTTTAAATTTATTTTTGAGCAGAAAATTTAAATAAATTTCATTTTTACATTATAAACTTTTCTAAAATTTTAACATATTAGATACCTTTAAAATTTAAAGTTTACAAAATAAAACAGGTGTTTTATTATGAATTGATATACAAACTTTAGTTTCTCATATACATACTTTAATAATTATTTTGTGTATAACTTAATATATTTTTTGAATATTTGCTACAATATTTAAAAATATCACCATTGACATAACCAAAATAATTTTTTTCAAAACTAGAGTGTTATTAAAAACTATTAAAGGATAATTCTAAAGGGAACAAAACTATTTGTTTCGAAAAATGGGTGTTACAAAGGAGATACTATGGTCCCAAAGTATTGTTTTTCATAAGTAAGGCGGCATTCAGTGTTCCCTCCGTTTGAAGTAATTTTTGTGGAAATAATGAATATTCACCGTGTTTCTTTTAAGTGAAGATATAATGCATGAAAAAATTGTTGATGAAAGAAAAATTTTAAATCTCATTGAAACGAAAAAATGAAAAATTTGCTATATATTCTTATAACATTAAATATCTAAAAGACATCTTAAATAAAACGAACAAAGACAGCATTTCCCAGCATTTCCGTATTTCTCTTTAATGTCCCTTTACTGAAATGAGAGGAAAATGCAATGTGATTAAGTCATGCATTACTTTTGAAACAACTTGAATATTCCCCTTTCCCTTTTATGCGATAAATATATAGGAAGAAGCTCTCCAAAAAGATAAAGTTGTATCTTTTCTGCAGCATGAAGATATAACCACGGCAGCCATATAATGAGAAATAAATGCAAATGTAGTTACCTCTCGTTAACACTGGGCTATGATTTAATGAATTGAAAAGGCCCATTTCGTGAAACTACATTTAATCATGCATGCTTTTAACAGGCAGTTTATTTATTCATAAAATTCTCTGGTTCCAGTAAAATACCACAGAAAACCTTCCTGAATTATGTTAGTGGTTTACGGCTATGGAATTTTAGTTTGAATCCTCAATGAATAAACCGGAACGCCCGTTGAATGTAACACATTTTAACTCATCGCCCTAGATTGGATTTCCCTCATCTACAATAACATAGGATCGGAACTGCGTTGTTGCTGTTTCAAGTTAATGCATTCGGTTCATTTAGTCTGATGATACAAAGTATAATAAGGAGCCATTTTAGGAAAACCTCGTAAACCCCCTCTCTAAAACTGCAATACTGCAATCACTTTGGAATAAACTAAGCCAAACTGGAAATTATTCTAACATAAAGTGAATAACTCCCATTTTCTAACCACCAGATTTAAAACTTTGTCAGGCAGTTGGCATATTGAGGACAGTAATATAATTGTCACAGTTTTATTATTTGAAGCAATTAGTTGCTTCTGTATAATGATTGCATAACTTTCTCCCCAAAGTAAAAAAAATCTTAGATTTATTCAAATATTTAAATATGTATGCAATCTAACCATGAAAGACTGAAACAACCTCATTTTATAGCACTCAGGAAACACAAGGTCACATATAATATTTGATTATATATATACCTGTATATATATATATATATATATATATATATATATATATATATATATATATATATATATATATATATATATATATATATATATATATATATATATATATATATGTGTGTGTGTGTGTAAATATATATATATATATATATATATATATATATATTTATTTATTTATTTATACACACACATACATATATACATGTATATAATACATATATACATGTTTCACACTCAAAGGAAGCAGATAGAATAATCATCAAGTGATCATGAATGATCATAGAATGATCATGTCAGTTTTAAAAATGGGAGTTAAGAATTAAGCGTGTTTTAGTTAAAAATAGTTAGATCTGATTAACGATAACGTAATAGGAGAAAAACACATTCTCAAGCGGAACTAAAGCGAGTAAAAAAGTTGACGCAGAAGTAGACATAGGAATTTGCTTAGGTAGCAAAGCCAAAAGACACAGTTCTGAGGGCGAACTTGGGCTGATAACATCATCCACGTTTGTCGTGGCAAATTATGAGAACACAGGATTTCTTCTAAATTGCATAGTTATGGACAGAATGATTACAATAAAGAAGTTTTTATATATGAAATCAAATGTATCTTCCATGCCTTAATCACTCGTCCGTGTCATATATGTATCCAAATTAATACATCTAAAATATCTAAATTAAATTCTCCTTGTCCCCTTCTCCTCTGTTAATTCATCTTTCTCAGTTGTAAAGCGTCAAATTTAAAGGGGTGTTTGATGAACTAAATATTAATTTTTTACATGATTCCTAAAACTATTGGTTGAATAAATGCTAATTTTCTCTTTTCTGGCTACATTTTGTAGCTATCCCAGGAAAACATTTTTATTTCTCCAATAACTAAATTACTGCCTGTGAGGATTTCGAGTTTTGATTTCATTTTTAAATGATCGAAGTTCACTCCCCCAAAATGCTAAATAATCTTAAGTCTCTGAAAAAAATTCACGTGATCACTTACTCTTGGATGTGACAATTGTGAAAAAAGAGTGCATTCTTAAGCTTCTGATGCAAAAGATATTGTCTTGTAAAAATGAGTATTTGACTCATCCATTTTTATCCTCAATAAAGTTCCCCATCGTTGGACTGCCCTTGCTTTAATTGCTGCATGACTGCAAATTACTTCAGTTCTCTTATTGCTTGGTATACCCCGGCAGTTCATATAATAAGGGCTTATCTGCGGAGTAATCTGTAAAAAATTTTCACAGGTTACATAATAATATAAATATAAAAATATTTGGTTTCCTATTAATATTGCTGCGAAATAAAAGATTGAAAGGAACATTGTGGCTCAGTTGGCAAAGCAGAGGACTCGTGAATGAGAGGTTGCGAGTTCGAACTCAAACGAGGCAAGACGTCTTAAAAAATTGATTTCCATTCGATTTTCCTTTATGGTTTGTTTTGGTTTGGAGTGCTACGGTGTACTATTTTGCAACGCGAGGGCTAATGACACCGGAACCTACAGCTTAAAGCCGATTTCAGACTGCTACGAATATCCATGCCACAGTAGGATTCAAACCCACGAACTCCAGTACCGAAGGTCAGCACCTTAACCAATCGGCCATCTTTCGGTTCTCCTTTATGTTTATTTCAATTAATTATGCAAATTTATGTAAATTTCAGTTTCCCATTTTCTGTGAGCCTTCCAAGTCTGGAAGGTTCCAAAAGTGTATAAAAATTGAGACTCATTCAGTTGCAGGTCAATCACAAGTCCTGAGTTGATCTTGAGTGCTTTCGTTTCCATTACTACGTTTAACTCATCTACGCATCTACGCGACAATATAGTATAGTTGAAACCAGATGTTTCCAACCATTCCAGACTTAGCTAGTTGCTTTCTGATTAACTTCTGAGAATTATTCCGATTGGTTAATGAAAATCTCAATAATCTAAGGATTTGACAAAATCGTTATCTTACATTGAACTCCTGTACATTTCGAATGTACCTGGCCATGAAAATCTGTGTTTTCTAACTTAACACTTTCTACTTTGTAGACATTTGTGTTATTATAAACTCACAGATCGACGTTTATCTATACTTTTCCACTCTCATTTGTTAGTTTTCTTGTTTCTATTACATGTGCTCACTGACAGAATTTTCAGGGTTAGAAATCTAGGGCCAGAGAATCATTTTCACCGACTATCATTATGTCCTGATGTCTATATTATTCTGTGGGGATTGTATAACATAATATATAACTTTATATACAGTAAATGGAAAACGTACTTTTTTTATAATTTATAAATCGCACATACTTTCAAGAGCCAAAACATTATAATCACCTGTCAATAATGAGTTGGCCCACCTTTGGCACTCAACACACCTTCAACCCGTCTTGGCATGGATGCCACAAGTCCTTGGTAGATAGCAGGAGCAGATTGTACCAGATGTTTAAGGAACGGTTACGCAAATCCGAGATATTGCGAATTGGTGGTCTTTGAACTCTGAGCCGCCGTCCCGTGGCATCCCAAACGTGTTCTATTGGATTGAGATCAGGTGAGTTAGGCGGCCAGAACATTAACTGGAATTCAGCATCATGTTCCTGGAACCAATCCAACACAATTTTAGCCTTGTGACACGGGACGTTGTTCTGTTGGAACATTCTATTTCCAGCTGGAAAAAAAGAGGCCATGTAAGGGTGCAACTGTCGGCAATGATGTGCAGATACCCTGTAGCATTCATGGTCTGCTCTACCACAACCACTGGTCCCAAAGACGCCCAAGAGAACATCTCCCAAAGCATAACCACCACAGGCCTGTGTATGACCTACTGTATATTGAGGGAGCAACTGTTCGCCTGGAAAGACGGCGTATTCCGACACGGTCATCAGCGTGATGAATGACAAACCGTGATTCATCTGAGCAGGCAACTCTCTCCCACTGATCTATGGACCAGTCACGATATTCCTGGGCCCATCGTAGGCGCAGTCATCTGAGCCACTGTCTGGCTTCGGTTTTTCTTCACCATGCGAGACAGTATCCGACGACCGTTTTCTTTGATAGCGTGTGGACGTCCAACACCATGTCGTCTACTGCTGGTTTCACCGCCATTCATCCACTTTGCATGTTGTTTGCATGCTGTTTGCATGTTGTTTTGTTGTTAGTACTTGCAAGTACTAACAACTGTAGATCGCAAACAACCTACGAGTCATGCAGTTTCGGAAATACTTGTTCCTAGCCTTCAAACCATTACAATCTGCCCTGTATCAAAATCGCTTACATCCGCAGCCTTTCCCATCATTCACAGAAGTAAGTGAAAAACTGATTCTTCAAACTCTCCAGAAGCAGTTAAATATCACTTTCACTTGATCACTTGCCTTCCACGTCATCCAGGCGAAAAATTGCAAAATGTAGGGGTGGTCATGAGGTTTTGGCTCTTGAGTATATAACTTTATATACAGTACAAGGAAAACGTACTTTTCTAAAATTTATAAATCACACACACACACACACACACACACACTATATATATATATATATATATATATATATATATATATATATATATATATATATATATATATATAAGCCAGTACATTCTGTCACTTAGCTGTTATATGAAATTACAGCCTATTTAAACATCATGTATGTACATCTAAAAGTATTACATAAAATATAAGTTCGTAGAATTATATAAATATACTTAATCTCTTAGAGTCTTAAGAAAATAGACTTTCGAAATATTTTTTGGATAATAGAATAGTTCTCGAAAGCTTCTTGATAACGCAGTTTACACGAATAGTGTTCTTTGTGAGAGGGGATTAATGGGCCGAGATTTCGTTGTCTAGAGCACTTAACCTAATTATGATGTTTTATAGTAAAGTATACCATTATTATTTTACTGGAGTGAAAATCTTTACTATAACAAGAGATGAGCATTCATTAACAACTTTTAATGTACAAAAGTATGACATAAAGAGAGGCCCTTACTTTTATTTAATTAGCTGAAATTAAAGTGATTTAGATATGCTAATCCGACGTAAATTTATTATTAAAACCTTTTATCTGATGATAAGTTCACTATTTTGCAGTGTTTATTGTTTGAAGAAGAAAGGCATCTTTCTAATTATATTCCATCTTTAGAAAACAATTATTTTGAAAATGAATTAATTACAGAAGATGCACTATAATTTAAAAATTATATGTTATTAAATGTCTTCTAAAGAATAAAAATATCCTTTGTAGATAAATGATAAAAATCTATTTATGAATAGATATTAAATCTCTTACGTCCTCACAATATTGTAATATGTTTAGTGGAACAATCATTCGGATCAGTAAAAGAATTTTATTTTACAACAGTGTACATTAACATATTATTTAAATATTTTTATGTCAAAATTTATGTAGTAAACTTTAATGTACATAGTTAAATATAATAGATTGGAGTGTTTATATTAAAATAAAAATTCCTACTTTAAATTATATACAACGCAAATAAACAGCATATGTGACCTTCTATCAGTCAGCATTTTTATAATATAAATGACTATTTAAACATAAATGGTGACATTTATATATTTATGAACTATGTACCTAGAATACATTAAAGTGATTCAAATATTCTAAATTCAATTTTTCTAATTATACTTAATTCTTACATTTATCTTTATAGGTAGATTTACTATTAAAACCCCTTTTATAATGATAAGTTCATCTATTTAGTATTGTTTGCCCTTTTTGAGAAAAAAAAGTATTTTTAATTATATCTCACCATAAAAATTGATTTCAGAATAATGTATTAATGACGATAAATGTATTGATAGTTTTGTTTTATGAAAATATCCTAAAGGATAATAAAGGTTAAAAATATATATGACTCATAAAATATTAAAGAGGTAAAATAGCAAATTAAATAACTTCTTTTGCAACACTGGAAACATTTAACTATGTAATTGAATGAAAAATCAATAAATTATTAAAAAAGCAAAAGTTGTCTAAATAAAGTCGGCTAAAACCAGATTCATAAAAAAAAACTTTATCATATTTCAGACGAAAATAATCTAACTGTAGCGTTGAGACATAAAAAAATCTTTCCTTTCAATGTAATATGAAAAGTCCATACACATTATGGCAGTTATAATACAAGTCATTCATGTCTTAAAATTTTAACTTTTGAAAATGAGTTTGTTTTATAAACGTTGTTTGCATAAATTAAATCTGATTTGTATGAAACTGTCTTTTTGTAATGTAGTCGGATATATGTATACACACATTTATCTCTCTTAAAAAAAAATATATATATATATATATATATATATATATATGTTACGGCCAAAGCCCGAAGTTGGGCTTATATATATATATATATATATATATATATATATATATATATATATATATATATATATATATATATATATATATATATATATATATATATATATATATATATGTATACATATATATATATATATATACATATATATATATATATATATATATATATATATATATATATATATATATATATATATATATATATATATATATATATATATATATATATATATATATATATATATATATATTGTGAGATGTTAAGGATTAGTGGAATATATAATTAAATATATGAACTAAAATACAGACTTTATGATTGAAAATTGACCAAAGGGATGGAATTTGCTAACAGTTTATTGTAGATTTGAATTTGACATTACAAAGCAAATATATTACTATCAATAGAGAATTAATGACTACTAACATTTAAGATTTTAACACAGTAAAATAGAGAAAAATAATATGAACGAGAGGGGATACATAATACATAAACACAATCAAATAGAATTAAATGTACATGGATTGGATCAGCGCTGGGAAAATGAAAACCCAATAAGATTTATGATTAAAGGAATTCAGAATTTGCTTACTACAATCATTTTTAATATTTTCACTCCATACGTGGTCCAAACCATCCACTTTAAAGAAACATCAAGAAAAAACAAAGTATATTGATTTGTAGCCGATATAAATCCCTCCGCTCTAAGTAAACACTATTATTTTTCTTTTTTTTCTGATGGCGCTTCGGTCAACGGTAACAAAATAAACACACTTTACAAAACTATTAAGCAATTGCTGCCGCTGATCCAGCATCATGGCTGCTGGACGGAAATACCCACCCAACAAAATGCATTTTTTTCTGGCAGTTTTGTGTAATTTTTTCTGATATAACTTACCACGTTTGTCGATCATGTATCAATCATTTAAACAATTCCCCAACCGTAAGAGCCACCCACAACTTCTAAATCGTTTTACCTTTTAATACTTTTTTCAGAAGTGTATATATATATATATATATATATATATATATATATATATATATATATATATATACACAGAAGAGCCATTACATTATGACCACCCTCCATTTATAACAAATTGTTCTCCCAGGAACAAATCTGCTGCACATGCGCGGCTGATGCTCGCGTATATAAATTGGTTATGTATTGGGTTACCAAACAAAGCGCGATTAGTGAGATAATGGGAAAAGAAGCTGCTGTATTGGGCTTCGATAAAGGTCAAAACGTTATGGTTTGGTGACTGGGAACATCAGAATTAGAAGCAGCGGGTTTAATGGACTGTTCAAGTGCAGTTGTTCTGAACACATATTGAAAGTTGTGTTTGGAGGGTGAAATGACAAGTCGCCGGCCAGAGAGAGCGGAGATCACCATGATTGTTGCTATGATCTTTATATCCGTCGTCATCGAAGAGCTACAAGTGTCATAATCACCAGCAACTACAACAGTGGTGGCATAACGTTCCATTTAGTGTGCTTTATGAAATTTGCCTTAAAAAATACCCTGTTTGTATATTCCCCACCAAGCTCCCAATTATTACGTTAGCGAGACGAAAAGTTAATTTTTTTTTATCGCATAAGCCGCACGCATGTCCAAGAGTGCAGCACGCATACCAAGAGCGTCAGTTGACATTCTCCTTAGCCACCGCGATGCAATAGTTCCATAAATTCGCCCTTTTTATGATATGACATATCCACACACATTGGCACACATTGGCAAGTTTTTTAGTGCTGTTCTTGGCGATGTTCCACCGTGCCGCCAGGCCAAACAGAATTTTGGTGAGTAAGACACACTTGCGGTTGTCATCCCAGCAAACAGGATGGTGGAAGAACAGAATTTTTGACTCCCTGAAAAGAAGAGGGACACGGAACTACGTACTCCATAGTTTTGTTTCGCAGTGACTTAAGTGATATTTTTTTGTTTTCTCCTTTTATTTAATATTTATAATTTTAAACGTTTAACTAGTTGTCAATTAATTAAGTAATTTTGGATTTGAATTTAACAATAAATTCAATTAATTCAATAATAACTTCTTCCGTTTTTAATATCTATTGTGTTTTTTTTTACTTTACGACTTAAGACATAAGTTGATGAAAAGCCAAATTTAATTTAAATATTAAAAATGAGGTTATGGTCATAACGTGTACTTCACTATACATCACCACTTATCAAATAATATACTTTTCTATTGTCTCTTCTGTGGGTTTCTTTTTCAGGTACTAACCCGTTATGTTTTGCGCGACGCAAACTCCTCCGTAGAACTCCCCCCATAGAATGGTTCCGTGAATTCACCCAAAGACAGAAAGCACTGCACCATAAGTGGCGATCCAGACAGTGTTTCTCAAATACACTTTGCTGTTGATGACGGCCCGTCATCGCCAGTTGCGTCTGAAATGTGCCAAGAAATATCAGAATTGGGCATTAGAAGAATGGAAGAAAGTTGCATCGTCCGACGAACAACGTTTTCTGGTCCATCACATCGACGGCCGTGTATGAATGCACACCACATACTTCATTCTATAACTTGGATGCTTCATTAAAAATGCAGTCTATTAAAATACAAAGCATTTCATGATATTGGATAAAATAATAATTTCAAAAATTATTAACTCACTTAATCTCCTAAAATCTTAAGATAATGACTTTTAAAAGAACTGTTAGTAAAGTGTTGTTCTTTAAAGCTCTCTGATAATATATTTACAGAGATATTACTCTTTGTACAACCAAAGTAATGAAGTAAGATTTCGTTGTCTAGGACACTTAACCTAATTATATTGCTTTATTGTAAAAATGTACTATTATTATTTTACTGTCGTGAAAATCTTTGTATCGCAGAAGATGTGCATTCATTAACATGCTTTAATGGATGAGAGAAAGAGGTTAATTTTATTTAATTAAGAGCTATTACAACAAGAGGGATTCAGATAGACTAAATTCAAAGAAAATTTATTCTTAACACTACATTTCTGATGATAAATTCAACTATTTACCTTTTGAAAAAAGGCTTATTTTCAATTAATATGAAAAATCAATTTTTTGAAGTTTGTATTTATAATGGTAAATTAGTTTAAATTTTTTGATAATTCAAAAATTGAATAATAATGGATACAAATGAATTTCATAATTAAATGGTAAAAATTAGATTGTGAGTAAAAGTTAAATATCGAAGTTCTAACTCTACTGAAAAAAGTATGAAAAAATTATGGTTTTTATCAAGATTATTTAAATTAATATTATTATTATATATTTTTTCACTTTTAGTAATATGACGTTTACTGCATAAAACTAAAAAAAACTAAATTCATATTACCAACTATCAATTAAATATCCACCTCTCTCTTTCTCTCGCTGTATATCCTTTACATGTGTATCCTTTTTATGTTCACTACGCATTTATAAATGAAATAAGGATAAGTTTAGTTACACATAGCTTTAAATAAAACCGTTTAAAGTGCCTATAAATTCAATAAATCTTTTAAAACAACACTTTCATGTGGGAATATTTGTAATGCTGAACTGCAAAACCCTAAACAATCATTATTTTACCTCGATTTGACGAGTTTCCTACTTAGCAGTAAAGAAAGTTATTAGAAAAATTGTGTAACGGAAAGTAACTGAGTGATCCTGAGTCAGTTACTAAATTTGGTAATATTGCACTGTATTTTTCCTAAATACAAAGTTCTAATGGGTTCGTGTTCATGTTATTCACTTATGCTAGTTACCTTTGTCGACTGAACTCTGTATAAGTAAGTCAAAATTTAAAATCTTAGAAATAGCATTTGAATGTTTAAATTATATATTATAATGTTAAATTATATATTATAATGTTTTAATTTCAATTACTTCTAAATAATATCGGGTTGTAACGAAAAGTTTCAGCCAAGAAAGTTCCTAATAATGTTAGAAAAATATACACGAAAGCAGTAACTTTAGTGCGGGTAGTAATCACCACCCAAATCTATGATTTTTTGCAAACGTTTTGGTAGTTCATACCTTCAATCAATCAATACCTTAGGCCCAGAAACTTGATGGCCGCGAGTCTTAAAACGGATCAATCTCGTTTCAGGTGTCCTGTGCAGAATTGAAGATAGCACCAGCAAGATGTAGCTGCAGGTGTGAAAAAGATAGAAGTACGAAGGAGCAATATCGGTGATATATGGTGGGTGTAGCAAAAGATCCCATTCGAGTCCGCACAGAGTCCAGCACAGAATTGAGACACATGCGGTCTTGCATTATCTCGATGGAACATTACATTTTTGCTCCGAGACTCAGTTCGACGTTTTTACTTGATAGCAGCTTCAAAATGGACTAGCATCTCGCTGTACATCTTACTACTGAGGATTTTACCTTTTTCTAGATACTCTTTGTGGATAAAACTATTCCAATCCCACCAGGTACAAAACACGATCTTTTTGTTGGTCAAATTGAGCTTTGCGACGCTGCCGGTGGATTCACCGGGCTCAAATGAACCTCCTATTGTGTTATTGAAGTAAATTCATTTTTCATCACAAGTGACGATCCGGTCCAGAATTTTGTCTTTGCTTTGATATTCCAGCAGATTCGAGCAGGCCCAAACACGTCTGTCCTTATTTGTTTAAACCAGTTTACCAACGATGTTTGATGCACCCAACGATTGAATTTGTACGCCATGTTTATGCTATGCATAGTGCGACTAATGGACATGGCACTAACGTTTAATTCCTTAGCTAGCTCTCGAGTGGTTGCATATTGATCTTCTTCCACAAGTCCTCGCAGGCGGGCCTCCTCAACATTTGAGCTGCCAGAGTACTCTGTTTCATGAATGTCAATATTTCTAATTTTCAAAATCTTCTAGTGTATATTTGGTAATTTGTTGCTTTTTGTTCATGTTTAATGAGTTTTTTTAAAATTGATTGATTTCATTACAATATTTTTTTTTGTTATTTTTAATTTAAAATTAAAACAACCAAATTTCATTATATATTTTTGTTTTACAAGAAATGCTATAAAAACTTTTATAAATTGTGTATTTTTTTTTACTATCATGATATTTTATATTTTTATTAATTATATTTTTTTATTTTTTTTAATATTTTCATTTTTTTTTCTTTTATTACCATTTAATATAAATGTTTTTTGTTAATTTTTGTTTTTTTTATATTTTTATATAAGAATTTTTTTCTTTTTTTATTTTATTTTTTTATTAATTTTATTTTTTTTTTTATTTACCAATTTTATTATTCATTTTAATCTTTATTTATATGTTTTTTTTTTTATTTATTTTATTTATGTTTTTTTTTTTATTATATTTTTTTTAGAAAATTTTATTTATTTTTTATTTAGATTTTTTTTTCTTTATATTGTTTACAGTTGTTTTTTAATTAGTATAATTGACATACAATATATTTTTGTAATATTTTTACTTTTCTATTTTTATAATTTTTTAATTTCATTTCTTTTCTTTTTTTCAAATTTTATGATTAAATACTCCAATTCGAACTGTTTGTACGGACGATATATGTGGGGGCAGGAAACTTTCTTTACATATATTTTAAACTTTTAGATTCTATTTAATGTTTAATTGTATTTGTTTTTTAATTTTGTTTACATTTTGTATTTTCTATAATTATATTCATTTTTCCATGAACATATAAAAAAATAATTGTGGCGCTATTCAGCTATTAAAAGAGTTTTAGAAATCTAATTCAATGAAAGAGCTATTTTCAATTTATTGCATCAAAGCAAATTTTTTACGACTTATTTCAAAAACAGAAAAAAAATGACGAGCTGCATTTTGTGATCGCTCTTAAATACGTGTATTAATTTAATGGTAATTATTCCTGTCTCTTCCCGTAAAGAAACGGGATAACTTAATTGTTTTGCATTTGTCTTTTAGGAATGATTTAAATATCCCCATTCCCATGTTCTTTGTTCATTTTTTTTATTTTCATCCTGATTGGGATTGGAAATAATGATAATTCTTTTTGTCCTTATATTTTTCCACAATTCATTTTTTTTGAGACAGAAGTTGTGTTTAGTCTAGATTTAAATAGAAATTTTCTTTTACGGTTTAATTGAACATTTTTAGTGGTAAACGATGGTAAGAATGTTTATAATTCTTATTGATAAATCTTTCTTATCGGATGAATCTTATTTGTACAATTATCTCTCTCTCTCTCTGTCTATCACACACTCAAACATACAGCTTGATTCCCTTATAGTGAGACCAATTTGCAGTTGTTGTAGGGAGCAAAGAGACGATTTGGAATCACATAGCACTGCAATTTCGGAAATGCTTTCGTTTTGCATTAGAGGGCGTTGTATGAGAAGTTGCGTTAACAACGATTCTGCTTAAACTTAACACATTGTATGCGGACACGTACTAGTACGCTTTCTGATGATTGATATTTGAGCACGGGACAGTAGTTGTACGATTTTATAATGTTTGTTTTTTGTCAATTTACTTGAACACACATAGTTATTTTATTTGTGTGAATTTGGTTTTTTTAGAGACGATGGATACATAGTTGCTTTTGTTTTTTTGATTTCGTTTTGTATTTAAATTTTGTATTTTTTTTTTTTATTTTTTTTTTATTATTGTTTATATTATATATACTTATTTATTTATTTATATTTTTATCTATTTGTTTTTTTTTTTATTATTTTATTTTTAATTTTTTTGTTTTTTATTTTATGTTTTGTATTTTTACATCTATTTATAACCACATATATTTTATTTATTTTATATTAAAATTTTTTATTTTATTTTTATTTCTATTTTTTTATTTTTATTTTTGTTTTATTTTATTTAATTTTGTTTTATTTATTATTTTTTATAATTTAACAAACTATTTATTTTGTTTTAACTGTAAAAGGATAAATGTAAATTTTATAATTCTTGGTAAAGAATAATGCATAACAGCAAAAGAGCTTTTAAAAAAGTCCACTGGTTATAAATTATGATAAAGTCGTAAAAATAATTGGAGATAGAATAATCTTATATTAAAACATTTTATTAGAAGTATGAAAAAGGTTCATATGACCTGTCATCTAAGATTTTGGCCGTAAAATTTGTATTAAAATACCTTTAATAAAAAAAATTAGGGGAGTTTAATATAAATTGTTTTCCTTGGGATTACTAAATAATATATAGACTATTATAAAAAAATTTAATAACTCTGTATATCCGTATCAGTTTCAGTTTTATCTAATAATAAATAAGTTTGTTGAATTCACTGTAGTACTTTATAAATTATGGACATGTATACATACATATATATATATAATATATTTTATATATATATATTATATATAAATATATATATATTATATATATATATATACATATATATATATATATATATTTATATATATATATATACATATATATATATATATATATATATATATATATATATATGTATATATATATATATATATATATATATATATATATATATATATATATATATATATATATATATATATATATATATATATATATATATATATATATATATATATATATATATATATTACATATATATATATATATATATATATATATATATATATATATATATATATATATACATATATATATCATACATATATATATGTATATATAATATATATATATATATATATATATATATATATATATATACATACATATATATATATATATATATATATATATATATATATATATATATATAGATAGAGAGATAGATAGATAGATAGATAGATGGATAATTTGTAATATACTTATTATAATATTAATTATAACATTATAATAAAATATTAATAATTATAATATAATATATATAAAAAATATATAAAATAATTATAATATTAATGTTAATATTATGTATAGTTCTTTCCTCCAACTTGGAAATCTAAAAGATTACAAAATATAAACTTTGCAGGATTAATGATTGTACAACTAGTATATATATAAATTAACATAAAAACGGTGCAATATATTTTTCTTTTGGGGTAAACCTAATTTATACGTTCTCATACGGCAAGATGAAAAAAATTAAAAAAAGCATGCTATTCTGATTTACTGTTCGCTCTATAAAGACAACAACCAAAATTTTACAATTGGAGTGAGCTTATGAAAATAGTTAATTTATACCCGAACAGATCAGGGAAATTCCTAGAAAAATCCTGATCGCAAAACAAAAAAGCAATAATGTCATTGCCGTCCGAAGAACAATGTATAGCTTCCAAAGTTAGCCAAATATCGATCGCTTTGAATATGAACTTAAATAAATGTAACCGGCTCTTTACAATGTTTAAGTAAAAACTTAAGTTCATTGATCTTTAGTTTTCTTCTTTCCTTTTCTCTTCTTTCCTTTGTTGTTTATTTATTTTTTTTATTCTATCCCCTCTCAGACCAAAAGATGTTACCCTAATTTGAAAAGTTTTTGCATTATTTTTCAAGCACAGATTTTTGCTGTTCTACATTTTTCTTTACCAGCAGTAAAAATGCTGCTTTTATTTTAATATTTTTCTCAAAACATTAATTACATTGTAAAACAATATATATACATTATAAACGTGGAATTAACAGTCTGATATATTTCATTATGAATTAAATTGTACTAATATATTATATATCGCTCATATAGTTCGCATATGTATATTACCGATATTTAATCGTAGTAGATGATTACGACCCACAATCTTAATTCATTATCAAACCAGTCAATGAAACAATGTATATTCAGTACATGGTGGAATAATTTTCAATGAAAGTTTATCTATCAATATCAATTCTTTATACAAAGAACAATTAAATATTTTAATGGTGTTAAAATAAAAGCTTTGTATGCAAAGATACAATATTTTGTTGTC
This sequence comes from Pardosa pseudoannulata, assembly GCA_032207245.1. Lineage (NCBI taxonomy): Eukaryota > Metazoa > Arthropoda > Arachnida > Araneae > Lycosidae > Pardosa > Pardosa pseudoannulata. Next base: position 6,132,480 of record CM063506.1, read on the forward strand.
TCGTATATTTTTACTATTGTATAGTTTTTCTATCAACATTAAAATATTACGTTCATTTATTTTTAACTATATATATATATATATATATATATATATATATATATATATATATATATATATATATATATATATATATATATATATATATATATATATATATATATATATATATATATATATATATATATATATATATATATATATATATATATATATATATATATATATATATATATATATATATATATATATATATATATATATACATATATATATATATATATATATATATATATATATATATATTATATATACATATATATATACACATATATATAAATATATATATAAATATATATATACATATAAATATACATATACATATATACATATATACATATATATATACATATATATATACATTATATATATATATATATACATATATATATATATATATATATATATATATATATATATATATATATATATATATATATATATATATATATATATATATATATATATATATATATATATATATATATATATAGCCCATATTATTTTTACTTGCCCGGGCACACTCAATCGGCCCCAAAACATCACCGAACATCACGTATTCCCCTGTGGAATCATTATGAACTTGGCATGTATTTATTGGGATATCAGACCGACCTGCACATATACAGGTGAGGTTCTGTGACGGCTGTACGGTATCGAAATGAAGTCTTAGACTCCAATGTGAAACTGTACGCTCCAGCAGCTGGTCTATAGCTGGTATTAATGAATGACAATGCACGATAAAGGTGTGTCTCCATAGAGATGCCATCGTTGAGGACTTTCTGCAGATCAGTTGTGCTTATGGAATGGCTGGCTTACTTTCCGGAGTTTGATTCAATAGAAAAACTTTAGGACGCCCTCAGACGTACTGTATGCAAAAGTTTCCTACCTCCATCCACTCTCAGAGATTTAGAAACTGGAGGAATCACGATTGCTTTATTATCACCCGGTAAGAAGCATGATCACACACTCTATACTTTGTATGAAGGTGAGGGGTGATCACATATCCTATTAATGTCGGTTTCAGATGTTTGTTTTAGGCTATTTCGTTAATGACGCAAATATGAAGTCATCGTATAATTTATAAAGTTTCAATATATTTTTTAATCCCTGTCAGTAATTCTTTGTTTTGTTTTATGAATAAACATAAAGCTACTTTTTTGCAGCATTTTCTGTCTGTCAAAGCAGTACATGTTAATTTTTTTCGAATTTTATAACTCCAAGCTTAACTTATGTGTATGAAAATTGCATACGGTAGATGAAAGATGAATTTCATTTTACTTTAAGAAAGTTAAGAGCATTAAAGCGAGTGAGAAAATTTTACTGGAAGGTAGTTATTTTAATGATACAATAAATGCAGAATATAATTTGTTTTCTTTTTTTTATAGAACGAATTTTTTTTTTCATGAAACTCAAACCGTATAACTAAGGAATTATATTTTCTTAAATTAATTGTTTTAATATCAAACGTTCTCATATTATTACATGTTAACTATTAGTTTAAAACTTTAACAAAGTTAGCCTGATATTCATATTAATATTATATAGTCAATTATCTTAAAACAGTTATTAAAACAAGAGAAAATAATTTTGTCAATCATTAGGATCATTTTTAATATCTTGTACATGAACACATACACACATATAGATGTAACATTATGTACACACACACGCATATATATATATATATATATATATATATATATATATATATATATATATATATATATATATATATATATATATATATATATATATGTGTGTGTGTGTGTGTGTGTGTGTGTGTTATGGAATAAGTAACAATAAAGGATTTAGAGATTTGTTGTACACATACACTGACTCACACACACACACACACACACACACATATATATATATATATATATATATATTATGTATATACATATATATATATATATATATATATATATATATATATATATATACATATATATCAATATATATATATATATATATATATCTGTAATGTATCAAAATTATTTCACTTTAATATCTCTTTATAAATCTCATCTCTTCTATTCTAATTCTAAAATCTATTTCCACAGCCTCAAAATATTTTAATCAAATCGGTCTCCTTGACTTTTGTTAAGGACACTTCTTTCATTAAGCTTTCTGTGCAATAGACGGAAAGTTTCTGTCCATTCAACCCATTTTCCAGCTATCACGGGCAAATGGATCAGTTTTTCCCCTGATCTAACAGTTAAATTCACTGACTAAGTTTCTTGTTTCTTGAGAAAATTCTATCTGCTTCGCTCTGGGGTACACCTCTGTTTCAAAGTTGTTTTCATTAAATTTTCTCCTCTGCCGTTGACTGCCAAAGATTTTTTTAGCAGCCTCTCAGTAAGTATTTAAGTAGTTTTTAAAATTGTATTTCTCTTCAACGAGGCCCGACTGCAACGTTATTCATTAGTCTAGCTGCATAGACTTCTTCTTGCCCAATAACCCGGGCTAGTAAAAACTATAGGGGCTACATAATTGTTGTGACTGGAAAGTTAGTATAATACTGCTGTATTGCACACACACACAGCATATATATATATATATATATATATATATATATATATATATATATATATATATATATATATATTATGGCATTTTAACCTTAAACTAATCAACGTAATTATAAATATATATTAAAATAAATTGAGGGTGATCCTATCCTTAAACTGCAAAATCTGGTTAAGTCTCTTTTTTCATTCTTAGTCTGGAAAATTGTCGATTTCGCATACACCAAAAATAATCCTTGTTTACCCCAGCAGTCTTTATATAAGTTAACTTTACTTCTACTTTAAGTCATCACATGACTAACTATTAACATGTTTATTGGCTGGGTCATCCTCCTATATTGCCACATGTATCTGTTTTTCTCTTCCAGAAATCCTGGAGATAAGACGCTAAACTAAAAAGCAATTATATTTTCCGAATTTCTGTATTTTCTTTTTGGGCCACTCGATTCTTAACTACTGCACCCAATTCAAAACGAATAACGTTTCTAATTTATGATGCTTTAAAAAAGATCCATTGCATATATACGGATACAAATGTATATACATACACATGAATCTCTTATTACATATTAAGATATGATCAAGACTTAGAGAAACATATTGTGACGTCACTACACCACATTAGCTTCACAAAGAGGTTTTGTTGAAACCCAGGCCAAGGAATTCGGTCTGGAAGTTTGACATTAAACTACAATAGACTTTCTGTTCGACACGCCTTGAGATGTCCGAGGTGATCAGGAGGTTGGACGCGACGCGTGAAGGACATACTCTCAGGCTTCAACGAAAAAACCAATCGGAGGTTAGCAGGACTGCGAAGTGGAAAGGAAAGCCAATGGGAAGTGTTAAAAGGTGAACTCAGGCTGCGCGAGTTTTCACCGGGGGAAGATTGACTTCAAGAAAAGAGAAGAGAACAAGCGACAGCAACGGGAGTTGCGTTTTTTTTTGTTTTTTTTTAAGTGCCAATTTCTACTTCTGTGTAGGACTTAAGGAGTCCAAGTTGTACTCCTAAACAACCGTATATCTGTTGGACACCTGACCACATATTGTTTCTTAGGTTCGCTTTGAACCTGGGACTTTTAGGTTCGTACAAGCTCACATGAGCCCTGTGATTTGCATTACGAAAAATTTGTAAATAGCTTTAAATTTTACTCAAGAATAAATGTTGTTATTGTTATAAGCTGTACGTCGTTTCACTACAACTTCGACACCCACACGCTACCCGAGGATCCAGCGACGTTACAATATATAGTGATGTTAATAAAATTCGAAAGGAATAAGTATATCCCTGGAAATTATGCTGTGCACATGAAAATGTTTTGTCAAAAAAATGAATTAAATAACTAATATTTAATACAGAATTATATACATTTAGAATTTCTATGCTGAGATTTTTTAATAAGGGGAATTTTATTTCGCTGTCTTTAAAATGTTACATACGTCACTCGGGTTAATCCAACCGGCCATCTATCAAAATTACACCAAAACTTGATTGTCTATTCAAGCAGCCGAAATACACTAAAAATGAAAGAATAAAATGTCTACCGGAGATGATGGATGAATTTTACTTCACTCTCAGCAAGTTATGGAATATAACGGACAGTGAAAAAATTTTACTGAAAGTTGTTTCATATTTTTTAAGCTGTGTTTTTATTTTATTAGGTATAAATTTTTGGTATATAAAAATAAAATTTCCATTCTGCAACATTTTATAGATAAGTGTCTTTGTTTTTGTGTTCTAAAATAACCAGATTTTAGTTATACACTCAAGAGCCAAAACATTATGACCATCCCTACATTTTGTAATGAACTCGCCTGGATGGCGTGGAAAGCACGTGATCAGGTGGAAGTGGTGTTTAACTGCTGCTGGACAGTCTGAAGAATTATTCTTTCTCTTACTTCTGTGTGTGATGGGAAAAGCTGCGGATCTAAGCGATTTTGATAGAGGGCAGATTGTAATGGCTCGATGGCTCGGAATAAGTATTTCCGAAGCTGCAAGTATTTCGTGGGTTGTTTGCGGTCTACAATTGTTAGCACTTGTGCAAAGTGGATGAATGACGGCGAAACCAGCGGTAGACGACATGGTGTTGGACATCCACACGCTATCAAAGAAAAAGTCTCGCATGGTGAAGCAAAACGGTAGCTAGACAGTGGCTCAGCTGATAACCCAATATAAGGCAGAGCGAATTAGAATAGTATCGGAGCACACTGTTCAGCTGACACTGTTGGATATGGGTCTACACAACTAACGTCCCATTCGTGCGTCTTTGCTGACGAAGCGTCATCGCCAACTGCGCATACGCTGAGCCCGGGAACATCGCGAATGGTCCATGGATCAATGGAAGAGAGTTGCCTGGTCAGATGAATCATGGTTTGTCATTCACCACGATGATGGCTGTGTCAGGATAAGCCGTTTTCCAGTCGAACAGTTGCTCTCTCAATGTACAGTAGGTCATACACAAATTGGTGGTGGCGGTATTATGATTTGGGGGACGTTCTCTTGGACATCTTTGGAACTTCTGGTTGTTGTAGAGCAGGCCATGAATGCTACATGATATCTGAACATCATTGCGGACCAGTTGCACCCTTACATCGCCTCTGTTTCTGCAGCTGTAAATGGAATGTTCCAACAAAACAACGCCCAGTGTCACAAGGCTAAAATTATTGGAGTTGTTCCAGGAACATGATGCTGAATTCCAGTTAATGTCCTGGTCACCTAACTCACCAGATCTCAATCCGATAGAACACATTTGGGATGTCATGGAACGGCATCTCAGAGAGCAAAGACCACTAATTCGCAATATCTCGGATTTGCGTAACCGTTGCTTAAACATCTGCTACAGTCTTTCTCCGGCCATCTACTAAGGACTTGTGGCATCCATACAAAGGCGAGTTGAAGGTGTGTTGCACGACAAAGGTGGGACAACTCGTTATTGACAGGTGGTCATAATTATTTGGCTCTTGAATGTATTTCTGATATGAGCCTAAAATAGATTTACATAAAATATATTTGGGTGGTTTACCATCATGGCTTATATATTTCTTTCAGGGTTTCTTGACCTTTCGAAGACAATCATTATGTAATTAGACTATAAACTTTTATTTTCTTTATAGTGCGATTTATTCTAATGAAGAACTTCCTAAATACAGACAAATCCACATGAACTGCCCTAGTTTACAACATTTTGTTAATAAAGACCTATTATTTAATCCTGCATCTGGGTTATTTCTTTGTAAAAGGTAAAACTTAATGATACACCTATTTAAGACTCTAAAATCTATATGAAAACAGTTTTCGATAAATATGAAACTTAATATTCAAGTGGCATAAAACTTTTCTGCATTCTTACCATCCAGGCTTGTATATTTCTCCAGGCGTTTTGTAAACCTTTTGAAGACAATCATTGTGTAATTGTATGAGCTTTTCTTTTTTTATACAACGAGTTACTTATAAAGGAACTACTTCCTGAAGTTTTCATAAATCAGCATGAACTGCTGTAAATAATAGAATTTTGTTCAATGGACAAACTTAATGTGCAGAATAAATTCTATCTATGCATCATTTCTTTATAATAAACGCATCCATATACAGGACGATATCCATATACAGGATACTAAAATCGATATGAAAAGGGTTTTCGATTAAATACGGAACATTTTCATAAAATCATCCAACAACATACGGATTAATATCCTCTAGATTCCAGCATTCCAACAATTCTTTCTTTTACAAACATGATCCTTTGGCTTATTTGTGATATTATTTGCTATTTTTTCATCGTTTAAATGGTCCCAGAACCTTTCAAACTAAAAAGTCTACATTATAATAGATTAATTTTGATTCAGTATTAAATAGAAAAAAATCTGTATTGTTTAGAATAAAAGTTTTACTTAAACATTAAAATGGAGTAACTTTATAAAAATTATGTAGTTTTGCTATAGAAACCACTATATTTTTAAAAAGGGAAATATTAATATAAAATGGAAACAATTAGAGATCGAATCACCCGAATAAATAAATAAATTAGAAATTAATATTTATATTAAATAAAATCTAATTTTCGTTTTTATTCTGTGAACCTCGATTGCATAAATGCAAAATAACATATTTAATTTTACAGCATAATAATGTAATCTTTTAAAAATTTCAATCTCTTAATAATTTTTACAAATTTTAAAATATTAGATACCTTTAAATCTTTAAGTTTACAGAATGCAATAAGCTTTTTATTTTCAATTTGATAAAAAAATTTAATTTTCAAAGGTTAACTTGCGGGCACGTAAATTGAATTTTTCTCCTTTGGGGTATAGTTTTTATTTTACTTTAAAAATATTCTGATTGAAATTACATAACTAAAGATTTTTCTAGGTTGGAGAATTATTAAATAACTTATAAACTGTTATTTTAAAAGAGGCAGAATTTTTTTTATGATAAATGGAAGAAGGCTTCTATAATGAAGTCTCGAAGGGTACTATAAGTAATACAGCAATAAAAAAAAGGCGGATCTTCGAACATATTACGTCTTTCAGACATTAATAAAAACAGACCCTGAAAAAGAACAACTGTTATCTCCCATATATCCCATTAATAAAGCAGTTTCAAGATGGCGGAATGATAGAGAGCTGCTCTTCGGTACCAGAGTTCATGGGTTTGTAATCCCTCTGATGGCATGGATGTTCACAGCCGTTCGGAATCGTATTTAAGCAGTAGGTCCCGGTCTCATTAGTCCATATTAGACCGTAGAGCTCAAAACCAAACCAAAACCAAACCATAATGTAGTTACTTAGGATTGATGACTAACATCAAAATTATACTCTTATATAATACAGGATGTTCTTCTGAAGCAAGTTCATCATTAATTATATTCATATTGTCTTTCTTTGTACCCCACAAGCATGAGTCTGCAGTTTCCTTTCAATTCATCTAGTAAAAGGATTTTACAATACCTCCTGACAGATCACAGTTATTTAAATTATTGTTTTTAATCGTGCATAACAAACACATTTATTTTTACAAAAATCTAGGGTTCAAACTTAAGGTGTGCGTTATTTACTGCTTCTTGTAATCAAACAATACATGTGAGACAGGTATTTTAAAAACAAAATTAAGTAAATGTCTAACTCCATAGTATTGCTGCAAGTATTACATTCCTATTAAATTTTTACTATGCAACAGTGCTATTAATACTGGTTATTATTTTCTATGCCGAATTTCTAATTTGAAGCAAGGTTCGTATTTTTTGCTTCGTATTGCACTGTTTGCAGATTAAATGCCGCTATACAACTAAATCTCTTCTCCCATCGCACTCTTTCATAAAGCTCTCTCTTTATAAAATAAAGCGAATTATTGTCACGTAGATAGAATTTGGAGAATTAGGACATTCGAATAGCAAGAACATAAAGCATTTTATTTAATGCTCAACGCTTGTTTGGTCGAACTTAGAAATCAAATGTGACAAAGTGAACTACTTGCTCTTTTATACTTTAGGGAAATATTGTATAACACCGTTACAGTAAGCTCAAGAACATTCTAGTAACTTCTAGAAATAATTAAAGAATTCGAAACAAATTAAAATTGCCTAAAAAGCGCTTGTACGGGGATATCAACTAAGGATCGATCGTTTTTTAGAGACCGTGCCACGCAGTCCTGAAAATAAATTGCAGTATAATCTTTCCAAAAAGAGCCCGGTATCTTCAGTCTCCACAATTATTCGATAGTACATAAAGCCCACTTCTCCCGAATGAATTAATACGTCCGATAATAGTTGAATGATTTCCTAAAAAATGACTTCTATAATTTTAGAATGACATTGAAAGGGCGCTGAAGCTTGATTAGGCTGCACCCTGTTGCATATTTTATAATTTGGATAGACGAATTTTTATAATTTGGTTGATTTAATACTGGAGAATTTTATAATTTGGTTGATTTAATATTGGAGAGTGTTATAATTTGGCATGTTTTATAATTTGGTTGATTTAATATTGGAGAATTTTATAATATTTGGTAAGATAAATGTATGTCAAATTTTAGGTGAACATTGTACATGAGGTATAATGGTCAAAAAAGAGTTGAAGCTTAATTCGCTTAATCCCCGTAGCAATTCGTTTATTAACTGGAATGTCAATGCTATGCCAAATTTTAGCTGTGTATAATATACGAGATATAATGTTGTAACAGGTTACTAGTTATACACGAATAAATATGCTAGCATTTGATGTATTATTTTCTTGGCTTTTAATGTGAAGAAATTCGGTAAACATCAAAAACACATTTCCTTTATTTAACATGAGTACATCTATAAGCAAAGTATTTAAACGTATATCTTGTGACGCTTTTTGTACTTGCATATTTATAATCTCTGCTGCTATAAGTAAATTTTGGACGTTTAGTTGAATCTGTATATTTTCTTAGAGAAAGAGATCAAGAAATAAATTTGAAATTCGGTTTCACAGAATGTATTGATGTTCTATAATTTTTCATTAAACTAAATATATGTTGCATTTAATATTTATGCATTATGTCAAAAACCACAAGGCTAATTATTATCTACAATTAAAGTGAAAACTAATCGTCTAATTTCCAGCTAATTGGCTATCCATCATGAAGCCAGGGGGAATTAATAACGTTTGCCATTATGGTAAATTGACAGATGCCAAAATGCCCTTTGTAACAGTCATAATTTATGTTTATCTGAGTGAAGATGAACTATTAATTGGTATGAAGTTATGTAGCTACCCCTAAATTTGTAATTGCTGATAACGAGAAAGACATATTGAGGATATGTGTTTCCACAGAAATTGATTTAAGTCTAATAGGTCAGTTTCATTCTCTCTGGTTTGTATAAAGGTATAATTTGTTACTGCCGTGTAGCTCTATACATAGATCTAAATATTTAAGTATAGATCTTATAGTTCTACCTGATTTATTGGATTGCGTTGTGTTAGTTTTTATTTAATGACCCCCAACCCAAGCTCTGAGACACTATTTGCAGGCCATTAGATCAAAGTTATTACTTTTTAAAAAGTAAATATTCACTAAATAAGAATACATAACAAAATTTATTTGGTTTTAAATTAAAAAAAATAAAAACATTGATTTGTAACTATTTATAGGTATATTTACAAACTTATCAGTTTTATAATTTGCTTTTGAAATTATCTATAACTTATATCATATTGTAATTAAATATCTTTTAGTATATATAAAAGAAAAGAGAAGACCTAATTTTAAATTCAAATCTTAAATCCAGTACTTTTTTGGGTGGCAATGTATAAATCTCAGTATCATCTCCGGTTGGGAGGTTTTAAGGTCTTGGGAAGTGGACGTAATGTTGAGGCACTTGGTTCAATGTTGTGGGCCAAAAGTTCAGGAGTTATTTAGGTAGTATCAATGTTGGACCTAAGACTCTCAACTTGGCTTTCAGGATCTTGACTGTCACACATCTTCTCCTCCTACTTTCTTTTTATTTTAATATTATTTGTTTTCCTTCATATAACTTTCATTTTCCGTCCTCTTCTGCTTCCATCACTCCAATCAGTAGAGCTTTACTTTTTGATTCGTTGCCTCTTCCTTTGCTACTCCCTCGTCTACAGACTGGAAACATGTGGAAAACCTTACTCTTTTAAACTGGGTTATCACGACAGCTCCATTTCCTCCAAATTGGTCCCTAAGGGACTCAAATAATTCCACAATGATACATTCTTACTTAATATCATAGAGATATGATTCAAATCAATGTCTGGTATCAGAATCCTGCACTCGACGACCGCACATAAAACATTCGATAGATTTTTTATACGTCTTTTATTCTTTACAACAAACATGTGATGAGGTCAAATTTAAATTAATAATTTCAGTTTTCTGTTCTTTTCATATTAATTTCACTAATTGAAAAGGATCTAAATCACCTGATTACAATTGCCAAGTGTGAAACTATAATTAAATGTTTTTTCTTAATGTAGCTGGGAAAACAGACAATATTGTAACGTCACTGTATACTCTGGTAGCGTGTGGGTGTCGAAGTTGTAGTGACACGAAGTACAGCTTAAAATA
>CM063506.1:6148120-6150620 GCA_032207245.1 Pardosa pseudoannulata
TTTTAGACTGCAAAATTTATCCAGATAGAAAATTTAGTTTGCAGCAAACTTGAAGCAGTCTTATACTTGGATCAAGTTCAGCATGACAAGTCTGCAAGTTTGAAACAAGACTGCAACAAGTCTAAGAATTTTCGCTTGCTTCAAGGTTGTCATGGCAAGGTTGCCATAGTTTTGCCATAGCAAAATAGCGTTGTATACGAGTGGTCGCTAACTTGCAGTAGTTTTGTTGCAAGTTTGTCAGGTCAAATTTGTTATGACAAGATATCCAGAAAAAATCAAACTTGCTGCAAATATGCATGCTATCTGGGTAACACTCTTCAGGTAGGTGTGCCCCGGAGCTTGGAGTTTCGGGCACACTGCGTCTCACAAGTATATCTTTGTTTTATGTAATTTACTGATTTGTAGTAAGCTGGCTATTCTTTCTTATTTTTTAAATTATTTATTTCGGTATTGGTTTATTATTTACATTCACTATGGCAAAATATATGAAATACTATTTTAAAACTTCTCCGGTGACGAGAAACTAAAAAGACATAGTTCTGCAGAAATTATTGCAACGTAAAGATTGATAACATAGAAATAAAGAAGTATAGTAATATAGTAATGATCAGATTTTTAGATAATTTTACTTTTCGAACTATGTGAAGTTTTATTTTGTGATTTCAAAATTAATCACTCCATAGGGTGGGCCTCGGAACTTGCAATTTCGGGCACACTGCGTCTCACAGTTATATCTTTGTTTTATATAATCTACTGATTTGTAGTACTTCAAATATTCTATTTTTGATCTGTTTAGGCTTAAGATGGCTATTCTTTCTAACCTTTTAAATTATTTTTTCTGTATCGATTTGTTATTTACCTTCGCTGGTACAAAATATATGAATATACTATTTTAAAACTTTTCATGTGACAATTAATAGAGGTGAAAATCTAAAAGACACAGTTTTGTACAAATGAATGTAAGATAAAGACTGAAAACATAGAAATTACAAAGTAAATAATACTCTAATTTGATTCTAAATTTAAGATCAACTTTCAGCCGTAAATTTCTCCCACATTATTACTCCATATTTCAAATGAAAATATCCATTAGATTTTATGCAAGAATGTATATATCTACACTTTTTATTTGCTTGCCATTTAGAATATATTTATGTTTATTTAAAATATTGGTAACATAGAACAATATCTTCTTCCGCAGTAAGTCTAGTTTAGAAGATCAAGTTTTAAATGATTCAATTCCTGATTTCCATCACATTAAACATTATAAAGTAATTCAAGAGTTTTAAATTATTGATATCTAAAAAGCATTTAACAATCATCAAGGGTAAAAAAAAACAAGTCGAAAACTATGGGAAAATTTTAAATCTACCAAAGTAACGACCGTCAAATGGCTTATTTATTGATACAAAATTTCATATAAGCTGAAAAATAGGAACTTTACTGGCAGTTACTTCATTACAGAGAATCAAGTAAATTTTAGGCTTATCTATCAAGCAGAATTCTTACAGATAGTGATATAGTGATGATAATATATTTAGATAATTTTACTTTTCAAACTATGCGAAGTTTTATTTTATGACTTCAAAATTTAACACTAGCGTGCCTCGGAATTTGCAATTTCGGGAACATTGAGTCTCACATATGTATCATTCTTTTATATAATCTATTGATCTATGATTTGTAGTACTTCAAATATTCTCTTTTTGATATGTTTAGGCTTAAGCTGGCTATTCTTTCGTACCTTTTAAATTATTTTTTCTGTATCAATTTGTTACTTATATTCGCAGTTACAAAATATATGAAATACTATTTTAAAACTTCTCAGGTAGCAATTAATAGTGGTGAGAATCTAAAAAGACATAGTTTTGCACAACTTAATGTAGCATCAGATTGAAAGCATAGGAATTACAAAGTAAATAATAAATACTCTCATTTGATTCTAAATTTAAGATCACCTTTCAGACGTACATTTCTACTGCACTATTACTGAATGTTCCAAACGAAAATAGTCATTAGATTTTATGAAATTATGTGTCTATTTACACTTCTTATTTGCTTGTCATTTAGAATATATTTATGTTTATTTAAAACATTGGTAACATCTAACATTATCTTCTTCAGTAGTAGGTCTAATTTAGAAGCTTCAAATCATTCAATTCCTGATTTCCATCACATGAATGTTTATAGAGTAATTCAAGATTTTTAAATTATTCATATCTAAAAAGCATTTAACAATCATCAAGGGTAAAAAAACAAGTCGAAAACTTGTCTTAAAAATTTAATTCTACCAGAAATCAAAGAGCGTTATATGGCTCTTTTATAGATGCAAAATTTCTTATAATCTGAAAATCAGGAAATAATCCAAAACTTTACTGGCAGTTACTTCTTTACAGGTTTGGTTTGATTTGGAGACCTACGGTCTACTGTTTTGCAACACGAGGGGTAATGCGATGGAACCTACAGCTTAAAGACGATTCCAAATATCCATGCCACTGTG
>CM063506.1:6155620-6173120 GCA_032207245.1 Pardosa pseudoannulata
GAAGAAATCTAATTACACTGCAGCATTTAAATTTCAAGAATTACTATATGTGAAAAAAATGGGAGACATGCTTCAAGTAGAAAATTCGTCATTAAAAATTAATAATTAGTGTTGATAGCAATGGTCTATAAAAGAAATGCAATACTAATGAAATATAGATGCAGCAATTTATTGAGTAATATTTTTATTTTTTAATATATTATTCCTTGAAAATACCTTTACTTATAACGTGCACAGAGTATTTACAGGAAATATAAAAAACTATTCCGTGTACAACATGCACTTAAAGGGTGCAAATTATCTTTAAACCTTCAAATATTCAATTTTTGCTTTTAGAACCTCCATTGAAACATCGAATTAGAACCTGCAAACTAAGCAAGCTTTGCATTTAACACTGACAAAGATCTTGAAGATCAGTCTTAAATTAAATAGGAGATATTAATATTAAAAGCTCCCAGAGACAGAATAAAAGTCAGGATTATTATTAAAATAGTTGACTTACTAGAAAAAGGAGTTTTGTATGTATTTCCACTGTTTTAAAATGTTTTAATATAGTTTTAACCAAAGTATATTAATTAGTTTTAATCGAAATCATTGAGATTAGATAAATATGCGTGAAACCCTATAGTAATTATACTATCATAATTATAAATTATAGCAACTATAGTGGAAACCATAGTAATTATATGGAATGTTTTAACTTTAAATGCGTTATACTAAAAATGATGTTTTTTAACTTGCACGCATTCTGAAAAAACTACAGCCCATACTAATTTCAAAATTTCCCAGTATAGACCTAAAATGAAGCCTTCCTACTTGTTTCAGTGATTTTTCTTTTATTTGGTTTTTGTAGTATTTGAAATGGATTTTCAAATATAATTTAAATGTTTTTTAAAAAATCATTCTTCTGTGTAAAATTTCTTAAAATTTTTGAAAATATAAATACTTGGAGATTTATTCCTAATAAGTATTGTTTATTTATTTAAATATTGATGAAACTTACATTGTGTTGTAAGTCTGGACATTGTATGTCAAAAATTTTTATTATGAGAAATGTATACAAAATAAACAAAACTACTTAACACATTGTATGCGCTACACGTACTAGTACTTTTTCTGACGATTGATACTTGAGAGCAGGTCACGTACTAGTACGGGTTAGTGTAACAACATGGTTAGTTTGTGGGTACAAAAATAACGGTATATACAAGAAAACGGAGCTGAATGTTCTTGTCTACTACATAGGTTTTGTATAAATTTAGACAAATAAAAACTTGTTTTTACATCAGTCGATTCAGAACCACACAACGGGAAGGTTGGTTAGAAAAAATCAATTTAGATTTAAAATTAACTTTTTATTTATCCTTGCAAAAATGATATTATCTATATGTATATGTATATATATATATATATATATATATATATATATATATATATATATATATATATATATATATATGTGTGTGTGTGTGTGTGTGTGTATATATATATATGTATATATATATATAAATATGTATATATATATATATAAATATGTATATATATATACATATGTATATATATATACATATGTATATATATATATATATGTACATATTTATATTTGTAAATATATGTACATATTTATATATATATAAATATATATATATATATATATATATTCATATTTGTATATATATTTGTTTATTTTCCTATTTATATATTTGTTTATATATTTCAATATAAAATGCCAAAAGTTGGTTGAAAATTGAAATAATTTTCGATCTATTGAGATTTAACTGAATAACTATATTTATGCTAAAAACGCCTGATCCTGGTACAAATCCGCTGCGAAATATACCCACACGCAATGTGTTAAATATGTATAGAGAACAAATGCTTAAATTCCCATGTATTTGAAATAATAGTTAAAAAAGATATAAATTAAAAAAAAATAAGAAAATTCTTTTATTTGAAGCTGCTGAAAAGTGATGTATAACATTAAGTTTTTAAGATAAGTTTTTGAAAAATGTATGAGCCATATAAATAAATATGTTAGTTATCACTAGTCATAGATCGTAAATATACTTTCTTAAGACAAACAAATAGTTAATGCAAAGAAAACAAACACACATACATTGCAGTGTATCTTTTATCTATAACCCTCCAAATATAAGCAGATGAGAATTGTTAATAATAGAAACAATCACCAATCGGAATTGGAACGCAAAATGAAAATGAAAAATAAAACCCTAATCTAAATGATGATTTTTCTACTTGAAGAGAAAAAGAAATTATTTTCACTGCTCAAGTCAGTGGAATTTAATTCTATCTGAACAATCCTTTTCCTATTTTTTTTAACCAATCTCCGTTCAACCTGTGTATGTGAAGAGGCTTCTTTCAAGATCGATTGGCCATTGAATTGGGATAGCACACTCAGCCATCCATCAAAATGATTCAAGAATTAAATTCTCTATTCATGCGATCGAGAGACTCAAAAAGAGAGGGAATGACGTATCCAGGGAAGATGATTGATGCATTTTATTTCATTCTGTTCCAGTAATGTGTGATTAAGGCGGAAAAACCAAATTCCGAAACGACTTTACTTTGTTATTTTGTTATTACTCGAGTAATAGCTCCGGAAAGAGGATTTAAACGCTAATGTTAAAAAATAATGTTGTTTACATTAAAAGTCTCTGTTTCATAGTGCGTTTAATTGTTGACTTCTTTTGATTTAGATTTAGGTGGTAATTGTTTTTTATGATTTGTGCACTGTTGTTTTATATATATTGCTTCAGAAAATTAAACATAAAGGAGAAAGAGGTTTACAAAATGATACAAATAAAACAAAAATATGTATCTCTTCTCCTGTATTGTACTGTAAAGTCTGTTGTAAATTTGAAATGTGAGAACAAGAGATGAGGTAATAGAAAAGTGTTCACTCACCTCCACAACACATCCTCATTGGGAACGCAGTAGAATAAACAGGAATTTGAAGTAAATACCACAAACGTATCCATAATGAATGAAATGTATAAGATGATTAAACATTCAGACATTCAGTACTTGACATTTCTCCCTTTTACTTTAAGATGATTTTATTATTAACATTACGACAGCAACACAAAAGAAAATCAACAGTTACACACGCAACATAGACAAAAAAGAAAACTCAACTAATACTACTACAAAAGCTCCTCACAGCGCCACCTAAAAAAGGGAAAGAGAAGAATTAGTTTATCGCGATTAAAACATATATCGAATCTTAACAAAGTCAAGCTAAATAACATAAAAATTTCACTTCATAATGCCATGATATTAATACTTTCATACATTAGAGTTGAGGTATAAATACATTTTTCATTATAATGTTTAAAAAAGATTATACCTATCGCATTAAGTATTGATGAGATTCATATTTAGACGACTATTAGGTTCGATAAATATATTGTATAGTTAGTGTCATGATTATTTAGAAATCATATGGCTTCTCATGGAATGATAGTTTCTTTTGCTTCGAGAGGTTGAATTTCTATTAGTAAATCCTCTTAATTTATAAATTTAGACCATGCAGAAGACCCCCAGGTTTAGCCTGTCACCTTCCAGAGGTATCATTTGGAAAACTTGTATGTCATTGGGACTACGAACCTATTTCTCCTGCCCCAACTTCCTCTAAAGTACATGGGGGATATTCGGCCTGCTCGAGTCTCAATCCCGCTACTCTTTGGTTACGAAATCGCTGCTTTTGCTGACTGAAATACCATGGCTTTTAAAAATGTTTTATAAATTTGTGTAAGAATAAATAGCAATCCAACTCTAACTTATAAAAACACCTTGAAAAGGGTCAAATAGTAATAAAATATATTGTCCTCCATACATATTATTGAAACAAACTGATTCGGCAATTGATTATTTTTTCTAACTCGACATTTTGTCTGGTTTTGCATCGTTATTTTATTCTGTTATTTAAAATATCCGTTTCTTTTCTTTATATAATTACGCTATTTTTTCCATATATTCCGAATAAATTTAATTGTACTGTTTCTTCAATTCCTTGAAACCCGTTACTATCTATAGATTTTAAACCAGAAATTTGTAATCAGCCATTGATTGCAATATCCGAGGCCTATTTTTTAAGTACCGTTATGATATTCCGCAACTGCAGTTTTGCGGTCGACATTCTGGGAATACGAGCTGTGTACCTGCATCTATTGGTACGGCTGAGACGCTATTATGACAACACTCAGTCACTACGTATGTTAACAAGCATTTAAAATGTCAACGCCAATTGAGTGTCCCGCCGATTGAAAAGATCGGTCTGTTATTCGTTTTCTGTGTACAAAAGGATTAAAAGCATTCGACTTTCATCGTAAGATCTGTTCAGTCTACGAAGAAAACATTATGGGCAATGGAATGTTTAGGAACTTGTTTCGAGCATTTAAAGATGGTCGCCCAAATGGGCACGCGGACAAACAGAGTAGGTGATCTTCTGTCTGTTACTGACAATTTGGTGCAGTTGACCAAATAATGAGAGAAAATAAACGCTTTACAAATACGTCGTCATCTGATGATTTTACCCAAATTTGCCGAAGTGTTTAGGTTATATTGACTGAATTATTAAATTACCGAAAGCTGTACTCACGCTGAGTACCAAAAATGTTGACGGAGGTCCACCGAATCGCGTGTATGGACAGTGCCTTAACTTTCCTTGAGCGTTACTACGAATTAGATAGTGATTTTAGCCTAATTGTTACGGGTAATGGAAAAACTCGATGCCCCTCCATACAGCACCATCTAGAGTCCAATGACTGCCACTTGTTCCTTCATTTTTAACACCTCTGGCCGGCGAGCGCCACCGGACAACGCTGATGTCAAAATGGCCGTGTTGCAGTGGATGACAAATCAGACTTCTTTAACGACGTTATCCAAAAGCTGTTTGTGCTATATGATGGCTCAATATTTGTGGCAATTATGTAGAAAAATACATTAAATTAGAGGCTTTCATATAAAAATAAAATTGTTAAAAATATCTCTGTTTCTTTTTTATTTATTTTAAAACTGTACTTAAAAACCACGCCTCTTGCAAAAGCTAAGACTTTAAAGAAACAACAGACATTCATAATACCTAGTTCAGGCAAGAATAAGATATGATCAATAGAAAATAGATCCGCTGACCATGCTGGTCAAAGTAACATTCAGCAAGCAAGAAGACAAAAAACAGAAACACGTGCAGTGTGGGCATGGACATTATCTTGCTAAAATGTAAGCCTAGGATGGCATGATTTTAAGGACAAAACAACGGGGTGTAGAACATTGTCTACGTAGAGATGTGCTGTATAGGTGACACGGATGGCAAACAAATGGTCCTTACTATGGAATGAAATGCCCCCCCCCCAGATCAACACTCATGGTTGTCAGTGTATAAAGGAAGACATTCAAGTTCGTATCCAGCCGCTGTTCGGGCGTTTCCAGACACTTCTTCGTTGGTCATCGGGGCGTCGGGTTGGTCTTAGTTCAAAGCGGGACTCATCACTGAAGGTTATTTTACTCCAATGAGTGACATTTCAGTTTGAATGAACCCGACATTACTAAAAACAGGGCACCATGACCTCAGCTACCTTTCTGTGAGTTCTCGTTCTTAATATGAATGGTCCTTGCGGTCACTGAAGCACTAGTTGCACGTACAACCGATGATAATGATGCATATGGGACTGTCAGTACCACTCTGACGATTTAGTGGTTCTCACATTCTGTCTTTTCTCTATACCGACCGTTTTTTTCTTGAAGCTGCGCTCGGCTATGGTTTATTCATTCCTGCTAACATCGTCTAATAGGGGCATCGATCCTGCACAAATGTCAAACGATTCGATAGTTAGACCAACCTTTGAGGCCAACTATTTCTCTCTCACATACCGACATCTGCTTATATCTTTCTCACAGCTGTATACGAGGCATCGTTATTGTCAACCTGAGTACATGGAATGACATTCGCTAAGAATATATAACCTAGAATTGAAACTTCCGTTTTAAATATCCATCTAGTTTCTCAGATAAGATACGATTCAATGCACACGTTCATTCACTGGTCGCCAAACTTTAAAATTTTGCATTTTCCTTCGAAACCTGTATGCTTATCAATTAGTGTCCAATTTGCCTTATCTTCTCGGTCCGTCATTTTTTCCTAAAAGTGTGTTTCATACATGCTGTTCAATTAATAAAACAGTCCGTATTGAAGTAATATTGCTGTCTTTAAAAAAATTTTTTTAAGTTACAAAATCATTTTTAACTGTAAAGGAGAACGTCAGGAAAATCTTAAACATTTATAACCACGAAATTGGATTCGCTAAAATTGGAACTATTGTATTTATTATTCAGAGTACGAAACGTAATTATAAACGTCTATTTAAATATGCTTTTAAAAGTGAAAATATGAATTATTAAAATTATTTAAAGTTAAAGAATAGCTGATACAACATTTAAATGTGAATATTAGCGACGTTAAACGTCAATACGTATTCCAATCTCGTGTAATTACCTTTTAATATTAATATATTACTATCTTGGGAATCAAATTATAATTTTCAATTTAAATTGTTTAGTAGGTTTCATAAAATATATATAATGGCTT
Source organism: Pardosa pseudoannulata (assembly GCA_032207245.1). NCBI lineage: Eukaryota > Metazoa > Arthropoda > Arachnida > Araneae > Lycosidae > Pardosa > Pardosa pseudoannulata. Next base: position 6,162,228 of record CM063506.1, read on the forward strand.
AAAAGAGATAATTGTATAAAATCGAATGTATTAATATACTAAATAATTCATAAAAATGAAATAAACCGCGTTCCACCGAAACCCTCAATTTACATTACATGAATCTCACACGAGACTCTTAATTTAAGAAATAAAAAAGTATTTAAAATAAAATTTTAATAAACTTTTATGTTAAGTGATATCTAAGCCCCATACGTGGTTTCAAATTGCATTTATTTCTCGATAACCGTGTAGCACAAGATCGAAAAATTGTAATCGCAGTTATATAGAATTGTATATAAAATGAAATTTTTTTATTTGGGTTTGACTTTTTTCCTTAAATAATATTTTATAAATATTGCTGACTTCGTAGAAAATTGTAAGCTTAGGTATAAAATTTACCACCTAAATGCACTGCAGTTTTGTTGAGTTTTAGTAAATAGATATGAAATTGTATATATATATATATATATATATATATATATATATATATATATATATATATATATATATATATATATATATATATATATACATATATATTTATTTATTTATAATAAAGCAGTCTCATTTATACGTTATTTGAATTTTAAAATATAATTTTGATGTCATAATACTGGCACCTATAACTTATTTATTAGTAGGGAGATTTCACATATATCTCTAAGTTTGTATTTATGCTGATCTGAATATCAAATAACTTACTATTTCCTTTTCTATTTAAGATGCATTTTAACTATTATTACTAAAGACTACAAATGTACTATATAATAGCTATGAATAACTAATATATATATATATATATGTGTGTATATATATATAAATATATATATATATATATATATATATATATATATATATATATATATATATATATATATATATATATATATATATATATATATATATATATATAAATATACGATTCATGATTCCTTCTATGTTAATCTTGTTATATACAACTCAAGAATGTGTATATGTGAAAACACTAAACTCCTCGGCGAAACAGCCAATAGTGGGCCAGGTCATACGGTACCAATCTGCGTTTAAATGACCAAGGGTCCTGGGGTGCGAAGCATATGTTCCGGTTAGGTGGTCAATCTTACGAGGAACTCCCAGTGTTTAGTTACCAAGCAAGCTTGGTTCTCAGTTCATCTGCACACTAAAAGGATGAAAGGCTGAGTCAACCTTGGCCAGCCCTGGTATTGATCCTCAGACCTTGGGAACTTTGGGGGAACCTCAGACCTCGTGGGAGCGCATATATATATATATATATATATATATATATATATATATATATATATATATAAGAAATTTTCAAAAGTAAATTATATTTTCAAGTGTAAAATTATAAATCAGCCATAAATCAGCCTTTTTTTTTAAAAAAAAAGCAGAAGTGATTTGACTGGTATTCAATGCTGTTAATGTGTTATATTAAAAAATATGAAATAAATATACTTACATGATTTACTATTAATTTCAATTAACTTTCAACTTTATTATTTTCACGATTATGTGTCCTTCAAAATTTTTTTTCTAGCTAAAATATTTTAGTTCTTAAAATTATTAGAAAATTTATCTAACACGTTTATTTTAAGTGATTTAATTCTGAAACCAGAATACTTTTATTCATGAGGTTTTCTTTTCCATTAAAGCTATTTGTATGAAAATGTACGCAACCCCCAAAATAAAACAGGAAGTTATCTCTTAACTATCCGAAATTCGATCAAAACAAGATGGATTGTGCATAGACTCCAGACTCTACATTGAATCATCCATCAAAATAAATAGAGAATCGTATTTTGGATTCACACGAATGATCTAAAGAATAAATTTGGAATGTATCTGGCTGGTGATAAATGGATTTTATTCATACATTCAAATGTTATCACCAAATCCTTTCTTAATCCAGCTATTTGGGAAAATTTTTATATACAATTTTTCTTTAAAGAAAAACCTCTATAGAACTGTTGTTGCTTGCAAAAATTTTATAAATATCCAAATGATAATTTTTAATATTTTGTAAGCATAAAATGTTATAAATATATATTTACGAGACAAATATGAAAATGTTTTGTATTAGAAACCATGCAATGTGTAAAATACAACATTATTTATAAATTATATAACGACATAATTATTGAATCAAGCATAAATAACGTCTAAATATGAAATTCTAAGGAAATGGTAAAATTATGTGCAATAATTGCTATAGGACGTAATGTTTGTGTATAATTTACAACAAAGCAGATATATTTCCCCTGACTTAGCATGTACATTTTTTAAATTAATATATAAAAAATTATATAAAATTTTATACTTAATTCAATAAAATATTTTAGAAACTTTAATGCAATGCATAAAAAATATGCCTTTTAATGATAATATAATTTATTGTTACTAATGCCACTTGGAAGACCCAAGAACGTGGTTTATTGGCCAAACGAATTAAGGAGAATGCGAACGCTTTTCGTTTGACGAGCACCACTAGGGTGAAAGAACATTTTAAATCTACTTGGCATTTAGAAAAACTTATAATTTATCTATGAACCAAGCGAAATTGAAACAACTTTTTGTAAATAGAGAAGTGTTTTAACTGTACTTGTATGTGTCAAAATTATTACTTACTTAAAATTTAAATTAATTGCAATGATAATGAATATATAATAATATGAGCTAAATAAATTGAAACAATTTATTTTTTTTGAAAGTACTTTAAATGGAATTTAAAAGACAAAATATTTGATTTTTAACAACAAAAATTATATTTTAAATAACAATATTTACGTAAATGCTAACATCTATGTTTTAAAGTGCAAAAGCTTAGAAAACATATTTTTAAACGAAGTGAAAAAACTAGTTGATTTCACTTGAACTACTGACCTAAATAAATCAAGTGGGTCCATATTTACCAGAAACCAAGAAAACTCCCCTTCTTGGCTGTCACACCTAGAGGTATCATTTGAGAACTTGGATATTGTGACCAGGAACATATTTTAAGTGCCCCAGTCATCATTAACTCAGACAACGGATCGTAGGCTGTCTCGAGCTCCAAACCCCTAACTCTCCAGTTACGCGGTCGTTTGCCGACTGAGCTACTACTTCATAATGTTCATTTTGCTACCTTTTTGAATAGGATTTTTTTTTCCTGAATTTATTTATATTTTAATATAACAAGTATTTCAAAATATGCTGAAAACAATAATATTTTCAGATCAATTATGTATTGTTAAGCTACGATTAAGAAAACATATTTTTACGTCAGTAAAACTCATGTACTGCCCTTGAATGACGACCAATAACGTTAATATTGGTTATATAGTCATATCACTTGATTAGATGTGAAAAGTTGTGTTACAATGTACGTATGATTTAATACACGTACTAATAACACTGAGCTCCCTATAACTCTAACCTAGATTGTGTGCTTAGCCAAAATAGTGATTAACACCTAATTCTGCAAATTTATAATTTTATTCTTTTTAAACGTAAGTAAAATTATAGTCTTTAACTGAGGTGGTGACTATAGTCATAAAGACAGTGACTTACTCGGAACGCCGAAGAATGTGCGCAAATCTAATAAAGGCAACGGACATCTGTAGTAGGGCGGTATAGGGTGAGTTCCGATATCGCTGAACAGGACAGCTCAGGTTTGATGCTGGGACGTTCTGAGTCTTTACTCTCTGGATGCAGGAGAACAGGAGCACAAAATAACGGAGAGCGGCAACTGTCGAGGCATGGTTTAGGGAATCAGGAGAGACCTTCACTAGTGAACTCCTTGTCTCTTCCACTTTTCTCTCACTTGGTCAGATTCCTTCCTTTTTCTCTCTGAGATCCTCTCATTCCCTCCTCTTCTTCTCACGCTCAATCGTTATTACAATCCAAAAAGATTTCCCCATGGTAATAAATATTGACTGTGACCCTTTTGCTATTTGCTATGAGTATTCTGTATCCTCTTCCAGATGCATCCTAGGGTCCTAAATTAACTTCCCATGGAAACCTCTTCAGTTGCAGGTTCCCTAAGGTCCTAATCTCTTGGATGTACATGACTCCTGTCCATAACTGCATCTTAATGGGCCATAACTTGTCAGTTTGCGTCCATTGCCATAAGCATTTCTGTGGAATCCGTCAATCAAGTCAATTCTTCACAAATTAGCTTAATAGTCACCACCATACATAGATCTTTTCTTTTGGCAGGGTTAATCTGCCAAGATTGATATTGTGTTTGCAAGTTGCTTTAAATTTAACCCTGAGCATCTGGTGGTACCAAATAGTACTTGATCAAAAGTTGGTGACTCTACGGGAAAGGATATGGATTTGTATAAAACAAACACATGCAGAATGAATTTGACAATTTCTTCTACACACATTGATGACACTAATTTATGCTATATTATGTTTAAAGCTTTGAAAATCGAGAATCAAAGCTGAATGTTCCTTTAACATTTATCAAGAATGGTTGTTCATATGCTATTGATATTGATACATCTCGTTTTATGTTGTACTTAATATTTACAATCAGACAGTTTCGTTTAAGGTGTTATGTTTTAATAAAACTTTGAATTTAAAAAGAAAGGAAATAAAATATTTTTCATAACAAATTATTATCATAAAAGTTCCTATTAAAAGAAAAGTATATTCTGATAAGGAAAAAAACTATTAGTAATAATAACGAGAATAAAGCTTTAAATTCGAGATAATTTTCCTTAGATAAAAAATTCCATTTACGATGAAGAACGTAAGTACATATACGTTGCTAGAAATAAATGTTAAAATATTAGAGCTTTTTCAACCCTGTCATTTTTTTTACGAAAAGCAATTCCAACAGATTTTAAGTCTGTAAATGATTTTTAATAAGTGTTAAATACTTGTCAAATGCAAAAAGGTTTTATGTTCATTTGCTTCTTCAAGACAACGACTTAACTTTGAATGAAATGAAAATGTAAGAATGTTAATTCAAACAGCTGCGGGGAAAGGGGAAGTTTAATTCCTTTTCTGTTTTCAGGCATCAAATAAATGGCCTGTTGAGAAAAAAAAGTGATGGAAGAGATTAGTAAAATAACATGAATTAATTTAATGAATTTTTTTAAGCTGTGAAGACTTTTATGCGTGGATGATTTAGAATTTATTATTGAATATAATTAAGGAAAAAAAGTGTTAAAACAGAACGTCAGTTTTATGAAAAAAATAATACTTTCTGATGCATTTCATTGGCATCAAGCTGTAAGATATTATCAATCAAAAACACTTGATTGAGAAATTTCAGAAAATAATCTCGATGAATACATGGAAGTAATATGTGATTTGTTTATGATGTTTCTGATATTCGGAAAATTGCATTGTTCACTATGCCTGTCAATCATCACACACACACACACACACACACATATATATATATAATTATTTCCTCTAGTCACAATAATTATGTATCCTCTATTATTTTTACTTGCCCGGGCTCGTGGGCAAGGAGAAGTTAAAGCCCATCAGCTAGCAGTAACAAAAAACGATGCAGTCTGGCCACATTGAAGAGAATTGTACAAGTTTAATGAAAACTTTATTTTAGAGCTGCTAAAAAAGACATTTTTACTAGTCAACGACAGTCGAAGGAAAGACACAAAAATCACTCTGCTCGAACAGAGGTGCACCCAAGAAAGAAGGCAGAAAGAATTTTCTGACTTAATCAGTGAATTTAAGTGTAAGATCAGGAAAAACGCGGATCCATTTGCCCGGCAATAGCTGGAAAAAGTGTTGAATAGACAGAAAATTTTCATCTATAAGACAGAAATCTTTGGGAAATGGATCGAAATAATTTTAAGTCGAGAATGCTCCTTTGGATAAGATATTTAGAGGCTGGGAAAAATATTTTAAGAAATTAGAATGAGAGAGAGGAGGCTTTTAAGGAAATATTAAAGTTAAATAATTTTGATATATTACACACACACACACACACACACACACATATATATATATATATATATATATATATATATATACATATATATGTATATATATACATAAATATATATATATATATATATATATATATACATATATACATATACATATATATATATATATATATATATATATATATATATATATATATATATATATATATATATATATATATACATACATATATATATATATATATATATATATATATATATATATATATATATATTATATATATATATATATATATATATATATATATATATATATATATATATATATATATATATATATATATATATATATATATATATATATATATATATATTTGTGTGTGTGTAATATATCCAAATTATTACCTCTATAATAGGTAAGCGAACGATGGCCGAATGGTTAGAGTGCTCGCCTTCGGAATCAGAGTTCGTGGGTTTGAGTCCCACTCTGCCATGGATGTTCGTAGTCGTTCAGAATCGTCTTTAAGCAGTTGGTCCCGGTCTCATTAGCCCTCGTGTTGCAAAATGTAGACCATAGCGCTCCCAAACCACACTATAATAGTTGTCCAATATTCCATTTTTTCCCTTCTCATATTTTAATACATTATTTCTCAGCCTTAAAATGTAAGATAAACGAATATTCTTCGGCTTCACTTCTTTTATCCATCTCTCAAAACTAATGGCTGAATATTTGCTAATTTTGTGTCTATTAACCACATTTATCTGTCAGCTGTTCAGCTATCCTAGGGAAATGGTACTGGGTCTGCAATAATTAAATGATTGCATGTGCGTTCTTGAGGTTTCTTCAATGCCACTGAATCACACTGAGGCATGGATGTTCGTAGCCATTTGGAATCGGCTTTAAGTAGTAGGTTCCGGTCTCATTAGCCCTCATGTTGCAAAAGTAGATCTTAGCTCTCCAAACATACCCGAAACTTGTCTATCTCTTCAAATTTGAGGACAGAAGGTGAGATACGAGAGATATCCGTTTGACTAGGATTTGGCCCAAAGTTGCTGATCCAGATGAATTCTCAGGAGAACAAACTCAAGTGAGTCTCTCACTGTTTAGCTGCCATCGTCCAGAAATGTGTTTTATCTTCAAGCATTCTATGTAGTGCTGTTGCACTGAAAATTCAGTCGATAGAATGATGAGTTTTGGTATATAACATATATGAAGATCCACTATTCTATGGACCTTCTGATTCCACGACTGCCATTCAAAGAAGTCTCTTTTTTTTGCAAGCAGAGGAAAATGAAATAATATATAGTAATCGCGTATAAGATTTTTAATATTATATAAATTGTCAGTTATATTCCTACTTTTGTCGTGATCGAAGGCAATGTGATACACACACACATATATTCAGTCATTAGAAGAAATTAAAAATTTAATGTTTTTAAAAACTTTCTATCGTTAACTTTTAATTAGACAAGAAATAAAATACAGTTTATTCCTGGTAACAAAAACAAAATGAAGAAAATTACTGTGACAGTCATAATTTACTCTGGTGTTTAAAGACTGTAGTAAAAAAAAACAAGTACATCCAAAAATGTTGTACTAAGTAATAAAGTATGTACCGATGTACTTTCCCACTGTGATCTGCACGTGCATGCACAGCTGTGGGAGGATTTTCCTAGAGGAATTTAGGACTCCAATTGTTCACGTCAAGTTTAGGGACCCCTGCAGAGAAGGTATAGATCACGGAATGGCAGCTTAACGGCCAAGCTCTCACAGAGTTGTAACCGTGAGTTATGGGAACAGGGGCTAAAAAGTAATGTCAGCTTGTACAAAAGGGGCTACTTTAATGAGCCCACCTGCACTCCGGAAGGGCATACAGATGGGGGAAAATTTCCCGAAAATAAGTGATTGGCAAGGAAAGAAAAAGTGGCGTTGGAACCGAGGTGAGGAGTTGGGAAACGAAGTTAAGGAGAGGAGTTAAGTCGGGAATCGAGAGAAGTGGGACAAAGATCCACCAGCACCAACTCGTCCCGTGCGCCCGGACCGACACCACCCCGCTCACCATCACCAACTCGTCCAGTGTGCCCGTGAGGAAAGCCCCTGCCTGCTCCCCTGTGACAGTACTAGAGGTAAAGATAAAATAATATTTACAGTCACTTAGGCCTCTATTCAATTGGATAATTAGTTCATTATAAAGAGAATTGTAGAAATCATGCTGTAAATATAAGACATAAGTATTTGATGATTATGATATATGATAATCTAGGATCAACTTGTAAATGAATGTACATAATAAATACCTGAATCTCAATATAAAGTATTATATTCTTTCTGTATTCCCCCTTGTAACAAACACTGGTGTTTAGGTTGCAAGTACATTACAACAAAGTAATTCATTGTTTTACAGCCGTCAGATTTCTTGTATATGTGAAACCTTGATATTACAGAATACATGAATGCGAATGTGCATGTGATTATTCTTCTCATATTCTTCTCAATTCGGTGTTATCAACGGTATTAATAGCATCTGTGATCCTTTCACGTAGTTCTGCCAAATAATGGGGCAAAGAGTGTCTTTTATATATAGCATAGCAGGAAAGGTCACGCAGTGTAAATTATATTGAGTATGAAATCACTTTGCTGCACGTTTAGCTTTTAACTATAGTATTTTGAAAACCACGAAGTAATCATGATTAGCTTTGTATACATAGTAGGGAATTGAGATACCATGTTATAATATTCACAAATGATGTTTAATTATATGTAAACATGGAATAATGTTGAAAACTACTACAGTTTAAGGCACTAGTATAGGAATTTCAAGTATTCTGTCAAAAGAGATGCATTATATCTCATTTTCTAGAATATATATCTAAGGAAATGGTGAACTACTCAATATAAACAATAATTGCGTAGAGAATTTAAGTTCGCGAAATTGTCATTATTAATTTTTGAAAATTAAGATTTAACCTAGTAAAAAATATAATAGTAATATGCTCTGAGTAAATTTAGAGCTATTAAACTATAACTCTAAAATTTGTTATTATTAATTTATGAAAATCAAGATTTAACTGAGTAAAAAAAATATAATAGTAATATGCTCTGTGTAAATTTAGAGGTATTAAACTATAACTCTAAAATTTGTTATTATTAATTTATGAAAATCAAGATTTAAATTAGGCAAATAAAATTTTTGAATAATACTAAACTGTATATAAATTTCTAGACATTAAATTAGAAGTATAAAAAGTTGATTTTATCGATTTATGAAAATCAAGAATTTAACCAGAAATACAAGATTTTACAATAATGCTAAACTCCAAGTAAGTTTTTAGACATTAAATTAGAAATATTTTAAATAAGTAAATCAGTACAATTTGAAAAAAAAAAACATAGACATTATACTCTGTACTGTAAAATGCAACCGTTTAAGGCACTAATATCGGAATTTCAATTATTCTGTCTAAAGAGATGCATTATATCTCAATTTCGAGAATATGTAAATAAAGAAATGGTGAACTGCACAACATAAAAAATAATTGAGTAGAGAATTTAAGTTCTGGAAATTGTTATTATGGATTTTTGAAAATCAAGATTTAACCGAGTAAAAAAAAATCATAATAGTAATATGCTGTGTGTAAATTTAGAGGTATTAAATTATAACTCTAAAATTTGTTACTATTAATTTATGAAAATCAAGATTTAACCGAGTAAAAAAAATATAATAATAATATGATGTGTGTAGATTTAGAGGTATTAAATTATAACTTTAAAATTTGTTATTATTAATTTATGAAAATCAAGATTTAACCGAATAAAATAAAATTATAATAGTAATATGCTGAGTGTAAATTTAGAGGTATTAAATTAGAACTCTAAAATTTGTTATTATTAATTTATGAAAATCAACGTTTAACCGAGTAATATATATATATATATATATATATATATATATATATATATATATATATATATATATATATATATATATATATATATATATAATAGCAATATATTGTGTGTAAATTTAGAGGCATTAAATTATAACTCTGAAATTTGTTATTATTAATTTATGAAAATCAAGATTTAACCGAGTAAAAAAAATCATAATAGTAATATGCTGTGTGTAAATTTAGAGGTATTAAATTAGAACTCTAAAATTTGTTACTATTAATTTATGAAAATCAAGATTTAGCAGAGTAAAAATAATTATAATAATAATATGGTGTGTGTAGATTTAGAGGTATTAAATTATAACTCTAAAATTTGTCATTATTAATTTATGAATATCAAGATTTAACCAGGTAAACAAAATTTCACAATAATACTACACTGTTTATAAATTTCTAGATATTAAATTAAAAATATAAAAATTGTTTTTATCGATTTATGAAAATCAAGATTTAACCAGGTATACAAAATGTTACAATAATGCTAAATTCTATGTAAATTTCTAGATATTAAATTACAAATATTTTAAATGAGTAAATCAGTACAGTTCGAAAAAAGCATACATATAGACATCATACTCTGAACATAATCAGAGAAACAAAAAGTGGTAAGATGATAAAATATATTTCTTTACAGAACTAATGTAATAAATTTCGAGGAGTACCAAATTAGCATAGGATCTTACAAAATATTTCTTCACAGAACTAATGATTTACATTTTCAGAAGTACTAAATTAGCATAGGATCAAAATTCAGAAAAGTTTACGATACGGCTCGAAAAAGAACCGTATAACGAAAGATCTCTATCTGGATTTCCTTTTTACTTAAATACTGAAAAACTCCAGTAACATTTGTTTCATTGTAAGGAGGGAGTCCGGATCAATATTTGGCAAACTTTGAAAGCCATACATTCTTTAGGTTGCCTTTGATTTGCTCCTTTGTTTCTTTGGTACTTTCTCTTCATTTTCTCTGTTTTTGAAACACAACTTCTGTCGGTTTCGGGGGTTCTAAATTAACTTTTTTCAATGTCCACCCAGCTGTACAATTTAGAGAGTT
>CM063506.1:6175620-6235620 GCA_032207245.1 Pardosa pseudoannulata
TATATATATATATATATATATGTGTGTGTGTGTGTGTGTGTGTGTGTGTGTGTGTGTGTGTATTTAAAACGGCAGCTGATCACTCATGAGGACATACAGTTATACCCATAGTCGTTTAAATTTCCAATTTGTGAAGTCCATGGCAACTTTCACAACGTATAATAACTTTTGAGTTACGATTTTTATCAATATATAACTACAAAAATTCTCGGGCTTTAAAGGGATTAATCAACTTTTAATGACTGTATGACTTTTTAAAATTTCTTTAATGTCGATTTAATTAATTTTAATTGCGTTGTTTTTTTCTCAAAGAGAAGCGATGTAACATATGTAATAAATTTATCTGTAAGTAAAACATATGTAATCAAGCAATACTTTAAGCAGTATTAAATTTTTATGGATCCTGATACGTGTTTTATGGCTGAGATCAATGGTCGGGCGTTGCTTTTCGTATCCAGAGTTTATGGGTTCGAATCCCGCTGCTGACATGGATGCTCATAGTCGTTCTGAATCGATTTTAAGCATTAAGACCCAGTTTCTTTAGCCCTCGTGTAACAAAACGTATACTGTAGCACTAAAACCAAACTTAATACACATATATTCATTATAAAACTTATGCACATGTTTAACAAAAGTATAGATAGTTGTTAACTGCCTGTAAGTTCTGCTTATTTCATAATTACAATGTGTAATCTGATAAATTTTTAAACTTTAGAAGATCAAAATAAGAAATATATTCAAATACCAAACAAATATTTTTCTATTGTCTTTTAAAAGTAAGATAAAATTTACCGCTGCAGATAGTGTTGCTATCCGTGCTGACATTTCATATCGTAAGTTGTCGGACCATATCTCGTTTTCGGATAAAATCATTTTAGGAGGTTCAAAATCGCATGAAATTAACTGACAACTGTTCAGAAGAATTTTCTATTGCTTGAATGATTCTACATTTCATTTTACACTTATTTTTTACGAGTGAAAGATGATGTCAAAGTATTTGAGTCTCTTAGGGATGTATTAGAGGAATTTTTTAAACCTTGGAGGCATGTACATTAAGATTTCTACAATTTTGGACCAGTTTAATAAAGAAGGCTTGATTATAAAGGAAATTGAAGGATTATTTGTTTCCGCAAATGCATTTTATCTTTTCATGGATATATAGAAAAGGATGAATCTCAAAATATATTTTTAATTTAAAATACTAGACATCATTTTAATAAGCCAGTAGAATGAATTCTTTATTCCAATTACATATAAAGTGAATCTTTCTCTCTCTATATATGAAGAAATTTACCATAATGAAAATAATAAATACCAAATAATATACAAATATAAATAGGAATATGATAAACATAGCTTTAATATTTTGAGATAAATAATTATAGTTTAAATTTAATGTCAGTCTCTTTGATTGTGCATACACGTAGATAGATAAAGTCTACATATGATCTGATAATCATAACTGAATAAATTATTTCAAATATTTTTCATAACTAGAACATAGATTTCTAACTCTTTGTTTTAATGAAAATTGCTTATAAGTGCATAATATATATATATATATATATATATATATATATATATATATATATATATATATATATATATATATATATATATATATATATATATATATATATATATATATATATATATATATATATATATATATATATATATGTATATATATATATAGGGTAACCTATAAATGTTCCAACAGGCTCGGAGCGAAGGTAGAGCAAATCATAAGTATAAAGAGTTACATGGAAACCAATAAACAGTAACGTCTAGGGTAAGTGTTAGCAGAGGTCTAAGATGGGAAGGGAGAAAGAAAGTGATTGTTTTGAAGCATCTATTTGACATAATGAATACAAATTGTGAACACTAAGTTCATGTCTGGAAGCTCTCCGTGAATATACGGTTCCATGCTCTTCATACGCGGTCAGGTGGACGAGAGGTCAGGTGTACACCAGAGTGCTGCTATAAATGTTTCTTCTGCTACCAGTAACCTCAGACGTTTACACCTATAGGATCTTATGAAATTTTTCTACCTTATGATGGGCTTTACCTCCATAGAAATTAATTAAAAAGTTATGGTACACCCTCTCTCTCTCTCTCTCTATATATATATATATATATATATATATATATATATATAATATATATATATATATATATATATATATATATATATAAATGTAATATATCAAAATTGTTCAACTGTAATATTTTCTTAAAAAACCCTCTCTCTCATTCTAATTAGTTAAAATATTTTTCCCAGCTTCTAAATGTCTTAAACAAAGGAGCGTTCTTCTATCAATGATCTATCTATAATTTTTTCTATCTACTTCCCAGAGCTTTCTATCCTATAGATGTAAATTTTCTGTCTATTCAACACGTTTCACAGCTATCGCCGGCAAATGACTCCGAGTTTTTTCTGATCTTACACTTAAATTCGCTGAGTATGTGGGAAAATTCTTCCTGTCTTCCGTCTTGGGTGCACCTCTGTTTGATCAGAGTGATTTTTTGTGTCTATTTCTTGTCTGTCGTTGACTAGTAAATATGTCCATTTTAGCAGGTCTGAAATAGTTTTAAATCGACTTGAGCAGTTCTCTTCAATGTCGGCCAGACTGCATCAATTTTATTACTAATTGTTTAGCCTTCTCCTCGCCCAGTAGCCGAGCAAGTAAAAAAATAGGGTTTACATAATTATTGTGATTAGAGGAATTAATTTATTACACACACACACACACACACACACACACACACACACACACACACACACATATATATATATATATATATATATATATATATATATATATATATATATATATATATATAAATATATATATATTCATAAGTGTGTGTGTGTAAAATGAAGCAGTGGATTCAATCATGTAACCATGGAAATTAAACTTTAAATATATACGTTTATAAAAATGTATAGGATTCCTCCAGTAATTCATATTATTCCAAGTTTCCCTAAGTTTTAAAAATATAAAGACTACTGTTATATATGAGTTACAGCCAAGTAAGTAATTTAGAACAAAACTACCAGAAAATTTCGTAACTTTTAAAGTGAAAAATACTAATAATACATCTTAAAACAAATTTATATATAATATTTAACTGGATTGCATAATTAAGACCATATAGTTAAAAAAAGCATCAAAAAGTTATCGGCAGTGTTACAGAAAACCCAGTTTCGAAGAAATTCTACTTAAATTTACATTTTACAAATTCAATACCTTAGTTAATTCGTCTGTACCGACATGTATTTTATCAGCTGTGGAGATTTATTAAAGACTTTAATATCACATTTTTATATTCTTCCAAATGTGATTTTATAGAATGACAGAACTACAGCTTCAGATTAAAGAGATGTATCTTGTTTCTGAAGCCTAATCACTCACAGAACGTAACATAAATATTTTAATAACTTTTCATGGAAATATGTCTATGAGTGTGGTTGGTTACTATACGAAATAAAAGATCAAGAAGTTCAGAACAACTTGCGAAACTTTTATAGAAATTTACTCTTACCAGAATGCTTGTTTAATGAACGTTCATGTGAACTAAATGAAAAGAAGGTGATTAAATAAGATTGTTTAAAATATATTTTCTTTGATATATAGTGAATGCTATACTACAATAAATATATCACAAAAGATTTACTAAATCTATAATGAATAGTCTTAGTTTAAAACTTTCATATTTCTATTTTATCCATTCTCTTCCTTTTTCCCTAAATTTCCCGCTGCATGATAGACCACGAAAGATACCACGAGTGAATGATGACAGCGGAAAATAAAAATACCTCAAAATAAGGTAAACCTTTTAAAGTATTTTCCTCCCCTTTTTTCAAAGGTTTAAAAAAATACTAAAGTCAGATTGAAAGAAAAATAAGATTTAATATTTTTTGACTTAAACACCATTCTCCTCCAGTCATCATATATTTTATTTAAAATGTAGATTTAGCGAGATTAGTCTCTAGACACGAAAAGACACAAAAATAACCTCATATCTTAGGAAGTATTTTGTTGGGAAGTTGTTCTGGTTTTCGTTCCACACGGTTATCCTTCTTAATATTTCCGCTAGACACTCCTGCAAAATTAACTAGGATCTAGACCAGGGATAGACAAACTTTTTCGGCCACGGGCTAAGATAAATATTTCTTAAATTTTAAAAACAATATACAAGTATCTAATGGTTTAAATACGTTAATGAGATGAATGAAATTGCGATTTCATTTTTAAAATTAATTATACTGAGGTTCGAAGTGAGATGTATTGATTTTAAGGAACGATGCTAAATGCTCATCTGTCAGTCTACTTCTGAAATTATTCTTTATACGGTTCAAAGTTGAAAACACTTCACATATAAGAAGCAAATATACCAATGATCTTCTGGGCGTGAGATAATAAATTTGGGATATAATATTTAAGCAATGTTGAAAAGGAGATGGATATATAATGTATAAATATATATTTCTTTTAGTTTGCCTCAGACCGGCAACTTAAAATTCTATCCGCGGGCCGGATAAACCTTTCGGTGGACCGGAGTTAGCCCGCAGACCATAGTTTGTCCATCCCTGATCTAGACACAAGAAGTCACTCAGAATGAGGGTTAAAAAGCAGTGGGATTAGTGTTCTGAATTTGTGATTTGAAACTTTCATTAAAGGGATCAGCTTTCAGTAGGTTGTGTAACAAGCTTTAAAAAATGTTAGGTATGGGACATGATTATCCAAAACAATAATATAGAGACACTTGTGGATTTAAAGAAGCATCTATATTGTCTATGTCGAATCGAAAGTTTTCCTCTAACATCAAGCTGTGATCAACAATTATTGAATTACTATATTTGAATTAAATAATAATATTAGTTAATAAAAGGATTAATTTTACTGCATCAATTGATTAATTTCTTAATTCTATAGTACCTACAGTTTTTTCGATCCAGTTTTTCTTAGTTATTAGTTTTCTATATGTGAAAGTGAAACTAATAGCAAAAAAATCCCTGTTTATTGCTATTATTATTTTAATCATTTAATATAAATTCATTTCAACATCAATGATTTCAATTTCCCAAAATGGATTGCAAGATAACAGCCTAATAATTATAAAAAATATAGCCTATAGAAGTCCAGTTTTAAACTTGAGTAACTGCCTAGCC
The DNA here is from genome assembly GCA_032207245.1 of Pardosa pseudoannulata. Classification (NCBI taxonomy): domain Eukaryota; kingdom Metazoa; phylum Arthropoda; class Arachnida; order Araneae; family Lycosidae; genus Pardosa; species Pardosa pseudoannulata. Next base: position 6,180,797 of record CM063506.1, read on the forward strand.
ATCTTTTATTGATTATAATATTTTAGTAAAAAATAATTTACATGAATTTTGAGGATGCCTAGAATTGTTTATTACATTTTGTATTTCGAGCTTTGAAACTAAATTTTTTATTGTAAACTATTTATGTAAAACAGGCATATTTAAGGTTCATAAAATACATTGTCATAGAAAAGTATCATTCATTCATTATCTTCTCTTATTTTTTGTATACCATTTAAACCCATTATTATTAAGAGTTTTTTTATTTCATTCATATGCAGGAACGTTAAGATGTAATACGTTTGTAGTTTTATTATTCTTATACCTATTTTGTGAAGTTGTTTTTAATGCATAACGGTGATTTTTCTAATATCTGGAAATGCTATATTTGATCTTCTTCTCTGATAAAGGTCAATTTTTGAATCACTTGTTCAGATTACGTAATGTCGGAATGTCTGTATTAGTGTTATGGTTTATGGAAAATAAAACAAAGCACAACCCCAGTCATATTAATAAGTGTTTTTGGTTCATATGGATAAACATTTATGTGTGTTAGGCTTTAATGTTATTTTCCTTAAAGACTAGTATAATTTGAAGTTACTTTTAATGTATAAACAGTGATTTTATTAATAGCTGGGGACGCTGTATTTAATGGTTTCTCGAAAAAGCTTTGTTTTTTAATCACTGCTTTGGTGTCCACATTAATGTTATGCTTTACGGAAAATAAAACGAAACAGTTTCAAAACATACATAATCATTTAGCACACGCACAGAAAAAATTATTGTAAAAGCAGATTTACTGTGTTGAAACGAGTACATTTAACCGATTCAATACGATTAGTGCAAAAAATATAAGTAACTTTATGACATTCATCTCTGTAATAAAGGAGAGTGGTTGAGTGTTTTGCAACTTCATTTACCGTTTTATTCTGATCCCGATGAAATTTTGCAGACTAGATCTTCTTCAAGAGAGAATGGTCACTCTCTACATTTTTGGAAGTTTAATGAAGAAAGATATTAATTGAAACCTCTAGTATGCTAATTTCTTAACCTCTTTAAGCGAATTTTTCAGCAAGGCTAAACAAAAAAGTCGGACACGACAATGTTTGACGAAGGTTTTAGACATTCTGAAATTCTCCTTGTTCATTCTAGAGGGAATTAGTTTAACAATATGTATTATGTATCTCAATTACTTCTCCGTCGAACAATATAATTGTTTCCTAAATATAACGAATTTTACAACTTCATATGAAAACTTTTCTAAAGTTCGATTTTGAACAACTTTTACGAAACAGAATGTTAAATTATTCTGTGCCTTTTTGTAATTCCTCTATTCCGTATGTTCTTGCACTGTTAAAAAGTTCAAAGTTTATTTTCCAGAAATAGTTAGATTATAAAAGTATAAATAATCTTATTAATTTTTTCCTACAAAACACTCAAAATTTGACTAAAACTTTCAATAACTTCATGAATTTTAATCCGAACACATGAAACATGATTTTTCTTTCGAGATTGTGTATGCAATCAACTATTTTACTCAAATTTTCATAAACTTACTAAAAGAAATCAGATTTTAGAAATGTTTTTGGGTGAAATATTCATTCTCAACTCTATTTATCAAGTGACCATAACTTCTTGAGAGAAAAATAATCTTGGAACTCTGCGAAGTAAGAACAATAATTAATATTCGACATGCTATATAGTTTGCTGTTGTCAGGCAAGCATTGTGTGTACTTAAACTTAGAAATAGTAATGTTTTTGCATTTAAAACTTTCAGTTTTATTGAACTTTCGTAAACCACCATTCAACTACAATCAAAGCAATCAACTATTTGTCTAAACATAATATCAAACCTTACATGCAGGGCAATGACAGGTACCAGGGCCGTAACTAGGGAGTAGCAAAGATGGTATTTGCCACTGGAGCATCAGTCATAGGGGAGCAGCACTGTGATGGAAATGAGGTCCGAAAGAGGACGATTCACCCCAGTAGAAATAAGGAAATGTTGAAAAATAATTTATTTATAAAATAAAATGTGCTTGAAAATTTTTTTTATGATTTTTCTTTTTTTTTAAATGTTTCTACACATTAAACTTGTTATAAATTCATACAAAATGTTTACCAAATACTCCTAATATGCTTTAATATAAGTTATTCGTTTTAAAATTTGAATTTATTAAATTTATTAAAAATAAATTTAAATTTATAAATTCGTCAATTTTTTTTATGGAAATTCAATGTGCAAATAAAAAATAGTCCGCTCAATAAACTATTCAATTCATTAGCAAAATAATACCTCCAGAGTGTTCAAAAATATTTTTAAGTATTAATAAATGTAAAAATAGAAGAAAAAATTAAAAATTAATATATTAGGAACATTTTATGAACTGACAAAATATTTTTTGAGTTCATTCTAAATAAATGATATAGCAAAAAAAAAAAAAGTTTATTTATTTTTTCACTATATTTGGTGTTAGGGGCACGTACAGTCTTTTGCCACGGGCGTCAAAGTACCTACTTACGGCTCTGCCGGGTATTTCAGCTATTATAACTATTATACTGCATATAATAATTATTAGATTATAATTACAGACTGTATATTATTATAATAACTATTTGAGTTTAAAAACATTATGAATTTTACTAATGTTGTTCTATTAAATGTTCCTTATCATTTCAATTTCTCTTTTGACCATAACTTCTTGGGAGAAAAGTAATCTTGAAACTCTCTGAAGCGAGAAAAACGCTTACTATTTAGTAATCCATTTAGTGTTTTTGTTTTCTCTCCTTAGAGGTAAAGGTAAACATTGTGTATACCCAAGCTTTGCATTAATAATGTTTTTTACATGCAAAATATTTAGTTTTATTGGACTGTCATAAAACTTTAAACCATTCACCTACAGTTAAAATAATCAACTATTTGTCTAAACATAATATCAAACCTTATATCCAGGGCAATGCTGGTTATTACTTCAGCTATTATAACTATTATACTTCATGTAATAATTATTAGATTATAATTACAGACTGCATATTATTATAATTACTATTTGAATTTAAAAACATTAGGGATTTTACTAATTATGTTCTATTAAATATTCATTATCATCTCAATTTCTCTATTGACCTTAACTTCTTAGGAGAAAAGTAACCTTGATACTCTCTAAAGCGAGAACAACGTTTAATATTCAGCAATCCATTTAGTCTTTTTTTCTCTTCGGAGAGGCAAAGGTAAAACATTGTGTATACCCAATCTTTGCAATAATAATGTTTTTTACATGTAAAACATTTAATTTTATTGGATTTTCGTAAAATTTTAAATCATTCACCTACAATCAAAATAATCAACTATTTCTCTAAACATAATATCAAACCCTATATCCCGGGCAATGCCGAGTTCTTCAGCTATTTTAACTAATATCATTCATGTAATAATTTTTAGATTATAATTACAGACTGCATATTATTATAATAACAGACAGCATATTATTATAATTACTAATTCAATTTAAAAATATTAGGGTTTTACTAATAAGGTTCTATTAATTATTCATTATCATCCCAATTTCTCTATTGACAATAACTTCTTAGGAGAAAAGTAATCTTAATACTCTCTAAAGCGAAAACAACGCTTCCTATTCTGCAAGCCATTTAGTTTTGTTGTTTTCTCTCCGAGAGGCAAACGTAAAAACATTGTGTATACCCAAGATTTGCAATAATACTGTTTTTTGCTTGTAAAACATTTAGTTTTATTGGACTCTCGTAAAACTTTACACCATTCACCTACAATCAAAATAATCAGCTATTTGTCTAAACATAATATCAAACCCTATATCCAGGGCATTCCGGGTACTTCAGGTATTATAATTATTATACTGAATGTAATAATTATTAGATTATAATTACAGACTGAATATTATTATAATTACAATTTGAATTTAAAATAATTAGGGATTTTACTAATATTTTCTTTTAAATATTAATTATCCACCAAATTTTTCTATTGACCATAACTTCTTAGGAGATAATTAATCTTGATACTCCCTAAAGGGAGAAAAACGTTTCCTATTCTACAAGCCATTTAGTTTTTTTTTGTCTCCGGAGAGGCAAAGGTAAAACATTGTGTATACACAAGCTTTGCAAGATTTGCATACTACTATAATTACTATTTGAATTTAAAAACATTATGAATTTTACTATAATGTTTTTCTTTTCAATTATCATTATCATTCCAATTTCTCTATTGGCCATAACTTCTTGGGAGGAAAGTAATCTTGAAACTCTCTGAAGAGAGAACAACGCTTACTATTGGACAATCCATTTAGTTTTTTTTGTTTTCTCTCCGGAGAGGCAAAGATAAAACATTGTGTATACCCAAGCTTTGCAATGTTTTTTGCATGTAAAACATTTAATTTTATTGTATTCTCGTAAAATTTTAAACCATTCACCTACAATTAAAATAATAAAATATTTGTCTAAATATAATATCAAACCCTATATCTAGGGCAATGCCAGCTACTTCAGATATTATAACTATTATACTTCATGTAATAATTATTAGATTATAATTACTATTTGAATTTAAAAACATTATGAATTTTACTATTATTGTTTTATTAAATGTTCATTATCATCTCGATTTCTCTATTGATCATAACTTCTTAGGAGAAAAGTAATCTTGATACTCTCTAAAGCGAAAACAACGCTTCCTATTTTGTTAGCCACTTAGTTTCTCTCTTTCCCATCGGAGAGGCAAACATAAAATATTGTTTATACCAAGATTTACAATAATAATGTTTTTCATTTTCCATTAAAAATATTTATTTATAATATTTTTATTAGACCGTCATAAAATTTACACCATTCACTTACACACAAAATAAATCAACTGTTAATATCTAACCCCATCTTTACCAGAACAATGGCGGGTATTTTAGAGAGTGATATCTATCATATTTTATAGAATAATTATTAAATGATTATTACAGATTATACATTATTATAACTATTTTTTATTTATAATAGAATATTTATTTTTTGATTAATTGACTGAAGTATTTTTTAGATTTCAATGGAATCATTTGTGTTTTATATAACTAAAAATATTTTTAATGAATAAATATAAGCAATATTTTAGATAAGGTGTTGCTTATAAAATGAGAATATTTTCAATTTTTTTTTCATGTAGATACATTACAATTGGAACATTTTCAAATTCCTCGCTGTAATTTAATTAAAGATAAAGATTAGGCTTTGATTAAAGATTAATTTTTTTTATTTTCATAAAAAGAAGTAAATCTTTAATTTCCACCAAAAGTACTTTCTGAAACACGAAGTTGTTGGACATTTGCCCACTCGCAAATAATCTGCGACGTGAAATCTTAAGTCTTGCTACTGCAGTTATGGACAGAAGTGAATAAAAAAAATAAATGAAAACATCATCAAACAAAATCTGTTTCTACTTCCGTTTTAATTTGTAAATTACTTCTCTCAGGCGAATTTTGCTGTCAGGCTAAAATTTAGATATGTGGAGAGTCACCAGCTTTAAAAGCAACAGCGGTTCAACTTTTTTTTCCTGTTTTATTTGAAAGAATCTCTGAACTGCAAAGAACGTTCTGACTTCAAACTTAAACAACCAACTTGTTGCCCGGGGATATAAATTCAAGTTTTTCGACTAGATTGCATTCGTAATACTTTTCATTGAAATCAACAGCAAGAAGAAATTTAATTTAGAAAAGAATTTCTTCATAATTTCAGGTTTCAAATTGCAGCTATGTATACATTTATAAATTTAAATTGTTTCTTAAATTTTACACATATAATAGACAAATTACGCCTCTAAATTTCATTTTAGCAGAGTGCTAAAAATTTAATAATTTTGGTTTATTTTTACTCTGCAAATTATGTGTAAAATTTTAAACAAAATCAAGGAACTTATTGTTGTGGACAATAAAAGACACATAAAATAAAAATTATTTTGCATATTTAGTCTTTATGAATGATTTTCCATTTCAATAGTGATACTTCTTGTTCTTACATTTAAATTTTAAAGTGATTGATAATAAAACTCCTCGACAATTTTATAAAAATCTGAATAGTTGAACTTATATTACACTTATTTATATTATGTCAGAAATTTATGAAAATTTTAATTTTAGTTGTATAAATTGCTTAAGAATATATCAGGATTTTTGTCGTAAAATAAGGTTTGAAAAATATATACAAGTGAATTATAAAACTAATTTAATTAGTTTGAAGTTTAAAAATTTTGTTTTAAGAAAAATCTGTTTAATATTTTTGATACACCATGAAATTGTAATGACAAAAATATAAACACAGTGAATTATTGAATTATAAATCTAATTTATCATTTTAACCTAGTGTAAAATCTTATACATAGTGAAAAACAGATTTCACTACACTTCGCCTTCGGGTTGACGGACGTGCGCATGCTAGAGGTGTAATAAGAAAAGTCATCACATTTAGAAGTCTATATTAGTTTCTGAGTCCTTGAGAAAATGCTTCTCTTAGTGGTACTCAGTTGTTGTTTAAACGCAAATTTAAGTACTAAGCGGGTGGGTTTGGAGGAAAAATAGTTATTTTTTTATGTGTCCGAAAAATACAGACTCTTTAATTCCGAATGCTCGCGTTTGAATACCACTATGTCTGTTTGGATTTGTTACATTTTTTCTAGAATCACTTATACGGAAAAAATATTCGAAATCTGTCTCTAGAATATTTTATGTTCATTCATCGGCATTATATATGTATACACACACACACACACACACACACACACACACACACACACACATATATATATATATATATATATATATATATATATATATATATTTCTGGATTACATATATATAAGCAGAGGTTTACTCAAAGGCACATTTAAAATTGCAATATACTAAATGTTCTTATCAATCACACTAAATTTTTGCTTCATATTACCTTTAAAAATGGAATAATAATTTAAAATGTAATAGTTAAAAATGTACATTATTCAATTTACCTTTAAATAGATTTTCTGGGGAGAAGAAGTCCCCTACATAAAAAATGTTCAAATTTAAGCTCTTAACAGCTCATACTAAAAACGTCGACTACATTTTAGAGATGAATTCACTTGAAATTGCTCTTCCTTTTATTAACCACACAAAAGAAGCAAACTTTGGCCTAGAGGCAAGCCCACCAGGAGGCACATTTCAAAAAGTTTTTCTTTCAGATTCTCTCCCAAATGTGTTTTCGGATACGCATTTGGTTCTAAATTTGCTTCTTGTAACTAAAATTATTCTCTTACAAAGAAAGTATATTAAAAAATGCTTGAAAGGAAATAAAAATTAGGTTGAAAAGTAATAAAATTTTTACTTCTTTCTACCTTTTTTCAGCGGTTCTTGAAGTAATATAACTGTATTTTCCTCTAGGTATAAAGTGTAGAACTTTATCTTATATATCGGAGCTGCTTCAAGGATAAAAGTATTTTAAATTTAATTGAGTAAGAGAAGTTCTGTTCCATTTTGGATTATTTGCTTCTGGAAATTTTACAATGAATGTGAATTACTGATATTTTAAGATGTTTTAATAAATATTTATTCATCATAATGTAACTTGCAAAAATATTCCTTACGAATTACACGGAAGAAATAACTTATGTTTTTATTTGTCCGGGATTGCTTGGAAGTGTAACTCAGATGAATTCATCATGGCTAGAAATGGTTTCAGTACCAAGAGAAATACTGAGATTTTTTTTTTATTTTTTTAAAGCACATGATGGAGACCTACGGATGCGTCTTTCAAAGACAAGAAAGAAACATGCATATGTTGGATGTGTGAAAACGCCTCATTTCTTTTGAGGCTTATTAAAACATAAATGGTAAATCTGCAGTTAACGTAACTACTGAAACTGTAAAGATCTTCAGTATTTTTTCTGGGAAATCGGTAACTGGGTTCAAGAAGGGAAAACAAAGACTTTACTTAGCACATATTAGTTAAGTTTTGAGAACTAATATGTGCTAGTTATGAGTTAAGCTTTGAGAAGTGCAGATCCAAGTGCAGAAGAAAGGCAGATCAAAATGGTACACATCCTTAACTTATTTTATATGGTTGGGAAAATTAAGTATAAGAAAACAAGAACGCCGATTGGCAGAACTTTAAAGAACTGCAGGAGTAGTAATTTTAATATATTACATGTATATACTGTATGTATACATATATATATATATATATATATATATATATATATATATATATATATATATATATATATATATATATATATATATATATATATATATATATATATATATATATATATATATATAACAGTAAAAATTAAAGATGGTCTGGGTTCCAGATTATGAGAGTGGGGTCGTTTTGTTTCTGGTGTTGATGGTCATGTGACAGGGCGAGAGACATTATTATTCCATTAGATGACGGAATGTAGTGTGCGGCGTAAGGCCCAAGAAGTCTGTATGTATTTCTATAAGGAAATAAAATAATTATGTTAGCTACGACTATTTTATATTTATTGTAATTGGCAATGAACTCTTGAATATGTTACACACACACACATATGTAATATAGAAAGCAGATCGAGGAATAAGACCCCTGAAAATATGAAGTAATGAGAGAAATCCTTTAAGTGTGAAACAAACAAGATCTAAAACACAGATATCAGCCACGTGTTCGAAATGAAGACGAAATTTTAATCCCCCTTTGACGTTACAGAAGTCGTCATTTAAACCAGTTAATCCCATTTTGACATAGACAGTCACATAACTTTTAGTCACCCAAAATCTGTGGTTTGACTTACACTTAAAGTGAATCACCTGCAGCCACAAAACGGTGTCCCCCACGCTATCTGTTAAGCCACACTAAAAACAAAACAAAAAAGTGCAACGGCCAATGAAGAGATTCAAGAACATCCAAAACAAAATTCGAAATGTGTGAATGGTTAGGCACAACCCCCCCCCCAAAAAAAAAAAAAACCTGCTTAGATAAGATTTTATATTTTTAAGTAAGGAGTTCACACTCTCTATTCTGACAGCACGTAGAATTAGACATCGCTCTCCCAAGCCGGGACTTAGTTGCGTCAAGCAGACTATGTATCGACAGTACTTCCTCTTTAAGATCTCTCATGTCTGGATAGAAATAAAGGATGAGTTGGAATGAAAAATCACAGCCCCGACTGTTTATGTAGAGACTGATATTATGTTCTCCTGTGTATTAATTTCTGTTGCATAACTAAAAATAAATAGACTTCTGAAGCTTAAATTATTTACGTGACCTGTAATGATTGAATATAATGTGAAGTATTAATTACAGAATCGGGAAATCCTTCCTTGAAGAATAGGGTATGGTGGGGTAAAATGGATATTTTTTATAATTTACAAAAAGGCAAAACATTTAAGAGTTATATTTGAGCTTCGTAATATTAGACTTTTTTTGGCAACCTTTCTTTTCCTTAAAAAGTTTTATATTTTGCATTGAAAACATAGATTGCTTTGTTTACAAGTCTGGTATACATTCTTTTTACTATGGTCTCAAAAACTATCAAAAAAGTAATATTTTCTTTATTGTGAATATTTTTCAGTGATCAATTTAGAGTGTTTCTGGAGAACAGCTTTTCAAAAACAAGTAAAAAATATTTTAAATATTTTATATTTATTGATTATTTTTGTATGATGGGAGAAAATGGGTATTGGTTAAGCTTAATAATTTATTATAAAGTTCTAAATTTTTTGCTGGAATGATTTAAATCAACCCTTCAGTGTAAATAATATTACATAGTTTTTTTTTATCTATTCGCTGTGGTATAGAGTAAATTAATACAATATTAGTAAAATCAAGCTTGAGGCCTAAAAATGCATGTGTTTACATGGCCTAACAATACATGTGGTTGCTTTTGATTGTTTTTATATTTCTATTTTGTTAAAATAGTATTTAGGAAATATGTAAAGGAAATTTCCACATTAAATGATTTAATGTTTATTTATTGTATTCTTAAAAATAAATCCAATACAATAATTAAATCAAGCTTTTAAAAAACACATGTTTACGTGATTTCAACTGATTATAATTTTTGTTTTAAAGGAACAATATCGAAGAATATGTGAGGAAATACAACTACTGATTTAGATTTGGCAATTCTTGAAGTCCAAAATGGAAAAACAATCGCTGCAGTGTCTAAGCAATATTCACTTCCATATAAAATCCTTCGAAGGTAGATTGTTAATCATGACTAAAAATCTCACAAAATATCTGGACGCTCTACTACATTCAACTAGAGGAAAAGAACACAAATTCCGGTTCAATCACTTCAAATTTTGCCATTTCTACTCATATAAAGATTGAATAAATACCATCCTTACAAAAATTTCACCACTGATTTCGGTCGGATGGAACAACAACAACAAAAATGTCTTAGAAAAGGCCAGACGAAAAAAGAAAGAGGGTACAAACTAAAGGCTGAGAAGGGATGACTGTTTATGATGTAGTAGAACGCCTTGTAGAAGAAGAAATTGCACGTTCAACAACAACAACAAAAAAAAGAAAAGAAACTGCCCCAACTATAAAATCTATCAATCAAAGTAATGTTGCTGTACAAGGCACAAGAAATCTTCCTAAATTTGATTCAAATGTGGCCCAAAATATTCTAACATCAAGTTGTAAGTTTGAGTTGCGTAAAATAATGACCCTCAACTGGGGCATCCTAAAATATACTCGGAAAATGAAATAAAAAACTTTATTGGGCAGACTACTAGGATGGATTGAATTGATTTCATAGTGAAATGTGTAAGAAAACCATCAATTAATGAATTTCATATTTTCTCAGATTATGATAATACTGACATTGTACAGAGAGATCAGATTATTGCCATTTTAAAGGAATCTTAACTTGATAACAGTGGCCATTATAGTTTTACATTATAAATTGTATTTTTTTTTACAAATAAATGTATTTTTTCTGCAGATTTTAGGCTATGTTTTTCTCGAACTAGAAACTATATGGTTGACAATTGAATTGCGTGATGTTAGATGTAATTCATTAACTGTTTCTTTTTCTATGTTTGTTTAAGCATTGAATTAAAAATCAGCATTATACAAAAACAGTGAGGTAAAGATTTTGCATTATTTAAGCTGATATACAAGTTTTTACATTGAATAAAATAAACAACTAACAGAAATAAGGCATAAATAAGGAAAGAACGTATACAGGCATCTCCTTTGTTACTTGGAGTGAACATTGTTTTCAATGATAGAGCACTTATAGGCTTGTAAACAGACTGAGCAGAGAGACAGGAATCTAACTGCTTATATAAACACGTATACAAACACATGTTCCAAACCATTGCACACTACAGAAGACAAATGTTTGGTTTTAAGTTACAAAAAAGCAACATGGAATGTAGAAAGGGCCATAAAGGTAATTTAATTTAATTTGATTTTAATATAAATTTTCTATTTATCTGGAAGACGAGAGGGATCAAGAACATATTTATATGGTTAAAGTTGAATGTTTTTTACGTTAAATCTTTCCTAATTTTACACTTCTTTGTCGCACAAGAAACGAAATATATGGAAGAGTTTGAGGGTGGGTAAATCTAAAACTGGTGTACTGGTAATATTCGAAAAAAGTTGTTGACACAAAGTGAAATTTACACTTCTTTGCTGTTTAAGAAACCAAATATATGGAAAAGTTTGAGGGTGAATAAATCTAAAACTGGTGTACTGGTAATGCCTGAAAAACGTTGTTGGCACAAAGTGAAATTTACAATTCTTTGCTGTATAAGAACCAAATATATGGAAAAGTTTGAGGGTGGATAAATCTAAAACTGGTGTACTGGTAATGCCCGAAAAAAAATTGTTGACGTAAAGAGAAATTTACACTTCTTTGCTCTATAAGAAACCGAATATATGGAAAAGTTTGAGGGTGGATAAATCTAAAACTGGTGTAGTACTGGTAATGCTCGAAAAAAGTTGTTGACGTAAAGTGAAATTTTATCCAAAATATTTTTCATAGGAAAAAAAAAACATAAATTTGTATTATGTCTTTATTGTATTAAATATTATAATTCTAAAACACAATTCGTTATATTAAGTTTAATATTTTAGTAAGCTCAATTTCGCAATAAGTCATATATTTACATTTATATTTAACCTCCTAACAGGTGATACCAAAACGACGACTACCATTAGGGGATGAATTCAGTTAAATCCGTTCTTTCTTTTGAAACACACAAAAGGAATATCTACGGTTTCCTGTGAGCCTCAAGGCAAGACCAACAGAGGGAACATTTCTTTTCTTTTTCAAATTGTCTCCAAATGCAATCCTTCTTCTGTGTTTGCTTTTAAATTGCTTCTTGTAACTAAGATTATTTCCGTACAAAGAAAGAAAATACGAAAAATTTTGAAAGCAAATTAAAAAAAAATAAAAATTTAAGCTTAATGAAAAAGTTTTCATGGTTTTATTTCCGCAATTTTTAAAGAAATTTCGCAATACTTTTCATTTTCGTACAAAGTTACAAGAACTTTTTATACAGTTTTTTATTTACTTTTGTTATAAAACACATTAGAAATTATTAAGCACGTGAAATATTTTTCTAGTTTCAATTACTTCTTCATGCAAAATTCTTTACTAGTCCGAGAAATATATTTTGACCAGATTTAGTGATAAATATTTTTTTCAAGTTACTAAGTGCTTTTACTAAGATAATTTGTATTGAATAAGTGCTCAAGATACAAACTTTCCACATATGAACACAAGCATAATCATAAATACATATGTTTATGTATGTAATAATGGTGCTTAAAATATTTCTGTTTTGGTTTCAAAATTCTATATGTCAATTTTTATAAAATGGCTGCGTTTTTCTGGTTCTGGGATTTGCACTCAGCACTCTGTCTGTGGAATGGGTTTTTAGAATTTGCGAGAACTATCTATGCGGCATGATTAGCTGTCTCTTGACATCCATCAGGACGTTGATTCAGGTTTTAAAATGTTTTAAATAGGCGAGAACCAAGGTTCGAAGGGGGTATTTTTAGACTTTCTGTTCCTTGCTAACAGGGCGCAAGGTTCAGATGTGTGCTTTGTAATTGTAATCATGTAACACTGAAAATAAACGAATTTGTTGGTCGAAGTAGTCCATATTTTGCCTCTGCATGCTACACACCGAAGAAAAACAGTCTAGTGTAACCAGTGGAGTACACAGAATTGTTTCAAGGGAGGGGGGTTCATAATTTTCAAAGGGGGTTCATAATTCTTAAAAAATAATAGCCCTCATAATATCTACTAAAATTTTTATTTTTGCTATTTTGTCTGAGCTCAAGGGGGTGTTTAAACCGCTACGCCCTTGTGTACGCCCCTGAGTGTAACCATTTTAGGATTGGGGCACTGGACTCTGCTAGTTCCATAGCGGACTCCCAATGGACACAACTATATTCCACGAGTGTTGATGGATGATGCGTACGGCTACGCCTCGTCGCATATATATATATATATATATATATATATATATATATATATATATATATATATATATATATATATATATGTATATATATATATATACATACATACATTTATATATATATATATATATATTTGTGTGTGCATATGTATGTAAATATACACTGTTTGACAAGTGACACCGTTCCCAGAAGTTAACCAATGATTATGCCGTAGTACAACATGATCTGATAAATGCATTAAAGACAGCGTAAACGCTTTTCTCCAGTCTAAAGTTCATGGAATTATATGTTTAACTAAATAAGTGTATAGGATTTTAAACTTATTTCTGTGTAATTTGTCGTGAGTTTAAGTGTCTGCTAAACATTCTTTTCTTACGATCAGGACAAGGATCTAGCAGATCGTTGCAGTTTAATGTGTCTATAATGGGATTGCAAAAATGGTGACGTTAAAAAGTCTCACCTAGATTTCAAAAGAGATCGTCGAATGTGGAAATTTTAAGTGAAAGTATGCCAATGGCTGTGAAAAGAATCTCTCTTCTTCGTAGGATTGAAAATCATATCTAGTTTCGAAAAGGAACAGAAGTCACATTCCTAGTGAAATATTTTCAGATTTTACAATCATTACAGTACATGTGTATCTACCCAAACACTCCTGTTCTATTTGGGTTTCGGAATCAAAAGTATGATACTGAAATAGTTCAGAAATATGTTCTCAATGGCGTAGTTAATTGCTCAAAACGCACTTTTAATATAAAACACCTTTTATTATATTTTCTTCTGCGAGTTCTATAAAAAACAGAAAATGTCTAACAGAAGAATTTATGGCGTAAATAATTTTAATATATCAAAACATAAAAGCAACTCAAGAGCCATTGTTTTCTCGCATACGAAAGAACAACCACGTTTTTACTAAAAAGTATCGTTCGTTCCCACTGGTAACTTACAAAGAAAAATGAAATAAAAAAGATAATATGCGGTTAGAACATCAGTTTTAACAGACTATGTGGCAACGCTATTTGTCAGTGATTATGCACAACAGCTTATTCAGTGCTGCACCCAACTCAAACCTTGCCAATATACACAGAGATAACACTGGTGAATTATTCATATACTTTGGTATCAGAAACGGAATCGTGTTTTCCTTGGTTGTCTGTTCACCATGTAAAGTAATTATGGTCACCAATTAGTGTGGAAAGAAATGGTAACACGTTAAGCACCACAAATTGCTCGTAAATGTCACCTGTAGGGCCAAAGTGTGTTGGTGGGGGACAGGCATCATGCATTACCCGTCACTGTTTAAGTGATGCACTATTATAATACAGCGACACTGTAAAGAGATTATTCTTGATTATAGTCGTTATTTTAGGACAGCAGTAGGTTTATGAATTCTGTTTATGGACGATAATGTACATCCACAGATAAGGAATGAAGTATCATACACAATAGAAAGCATTTAATGTAAGAATTATTCACTCTACTCACTTAAATTCAATAAACCTTACCTGAGACGTGCTTCTTAAGAACATATTTTCTTGTGAAAGAACTGAAAAAACCTAGAGAGAGAAGAGGGAAATTTCTCCCAAGGACATTGCAAATGTTTAGTAGACATATTCCATAAGAGATGCAAAATATATGGTATTATCCGAGGAAATCCTATTCGATACTGAGAGATTAATATTTCATTCTTCTATCAGGAAAGAATTTTGTTTTAACACTCAAATGTTTTTGAAAGACAAAATTCATCAGTTTTTGTTACTGTGTTTTTCCATATAGGGAAATCTTTTCCATTATGTAAAGTAAAAATAAAGTCTACCTTAATTACATATTTACCTAATTTTATTTCCTCAACCATTAAGTGTAATCATCTATTTCAGAAAATATGTATGTTACATAACAATTGCAAAGTAATCTATTATAACAAAACTTAGCATCTAGCCCGTCATATGACGAGATCAACAAAATTTTTAATTTTCCAGAATTATAAAGTACCTTGTGAGACAGATAAAAAAATGGTTTGTTTTTTGGCTGAGAATTATCTGGCACAAGCACAATAATTTGATTATGTTCGTAAACCTCTAAAGTCTCCCGATACTGTGAATGCAGTTTAGAATCACGTTAAATTCATTTAAAAAGATAATTCAAAGTTTACTTAGACACGTCGGAATTATCGTTAAGTTCTTCCTAGCTTTTTCCCACAGTAATTAATGGAAGTAAAGGAATGTAACTATCATTTCTACTACACCTTGGAGGTAGATAGAATTTGTTGCTAATATAATTGTGATAAAATTTTTATTGCGATAAAAAATAATCGATAATTAAATTTAAAATAATCACATACGTACCTAATCTATTATTTAAGCCAGATAGAAAAGAAAATTATTTACAGAATATCTAAGTTCGATGATAAAACGTATGAAAATAATGCAGAAGAATTTAAATAATGTAAAATAAGAAATGATTAAATGAGTTGGTTAAAAAAAATGACGTCCTAATGCTAAAGAAAAATGTTATTTTTACCTAATTATTATGTGATAAATTGATAAATTTAATCTCCTGCTCTTAACCGTGAAAAATAGGGCTTGAAATAATGGCATTAAACGCTCGAAAATAGGAGAAGGGAAGGAATTCGAACGTTGCTAACAATAACTCATGATGAATCCAATATCCACTCCAGGTACAACCGCTTCATAAAGACAAAGACAAACGTACAGATAACTTAGGCTATTACTATATAGGGGATGTTTCTATACAAAATTAAGAGTGCAGTACATTACTTAGCGTAATCCGTCATTTACGATAATTAATTTATATATTCTTAAATTATATCGTAAAACAAATATAATTCTGTCCTGAGAGTGGTCTAGAATATAAATGTAATAAAACACTTTCAGTCAGTGCCGCTACAAAACCCCACAACAGGAATTATACTTAAATTAGAAAATACTAAAACAACGAATACTTTTGGGAGATGAATTGAGTTATTATAGCTCTTCTTTTAACCCCACAGAAATAACAAACTCGGGTTTCACTCAGCCGCAGGGCAAGCCCACAAGGAGACAGATTTGCAAGCCAGATTTTTTTAAAAGATTCTCCCCAAATATATTCTGGATTCCGCATTTGTTTCTAAATTGCTTCTTGTAACTAAGATAATTTGCGTACAAGTAAAGTAAAATTTTAAATAAAGTTTCAAAAGAAATGAAAGAAGATCTAAGCGTAATAAAAAGTTTTATTCCTTTGTAGTTTTCCGTTCGCAATTTTAAAGTAATTTAACCATACTTTTCTTCAAGTATAAAGTGAGAGCTGTGTTTTATACAGTAGAATTTCTTTTATTCAAAAGAATATAAAATTAAATTCAGAAAATTGTGTTCCTGTTAAATTATTTGTTTATGCAGTTTTACAATGAATTTAGCTCTTCTTCATTTTGATAAGAAATATTACTAAAAACTTTATTTACAAACATTATCTTTCTCTCTCTCTCTCTCTCTCTCTCTCTCTCTCTCTATATATATATATATATATATATATAGAGAGAGAGAGAGAGAGATACATATATGAGAGACATGTATACATATATATATATATACATATATATATATATATATATATATATATATATATATATATATATATATATATATATATACATATATTTAATATATATACATATATACATATATACATGTCATATATACATGTATACATATATATATATATATATACATATATATATACATATATACATATGTATATATATATATATATATATACATACATACATACATATATATATATATATATATACATATATATATATATATATATATATATATAATATATATATATATATATATATATATATATAAATATATATATATATATATATATATATATATATATATATATATATATATATATATATATATATATATATATATATATATATATATATATATATATATATATATATATATATATATATATATATATATATATATATATATATATATATATATATATATATATATATATATATATATATAAGTGTGTGTGTGTGTATGTAACATATTCAGGATTTCGTCGCCTGTCACAACAATTATAAATTTGTCGTAGCCATAAATTTTTATATTCATATTGACATACGTACAGCCTTCTTTGGCCTTTCGCCATGGTACAAGTGTAATTTGCATGGAAAATGACACTTTACAAAATCAGCGACGTAAGAAATGTGGTGCACCACGAACCATACATGGCAGATGCGAACGACGGTTTCGGCGAATAGGCATGCAATAGACCGCCAAGATGAACTAAGGGTCTAACAGCAGTGTCTCTACAACAACGGTTCAGCGGACGTTGGGCCTACGTAGTAGAAGCCTAGTTAAAGCATCTATGCTGACTGCTGTTCATAGACGACGAAGGGTAGAATTTTCACTCCAGTACTGCAACATGACTTCCAGTAATAGCACTTTATGCTTCATCGGACAGATACACGTTGGCTTACACGGCGTGAAACGTCTAAAAGAAAACACCATGCAACAATTGCAGGAAAAGTCCAAGCTAGGACATTATGGTCTGAGGAATGTTTTCGTGGTATTCTCTTGGTTCACTCATCATTGTGGAAGGCGCGATGGATCAACACAAGTAAGCGCACAACATGCGAATTGGGTTTTTCCAGGATGATGATATCTACCAGCAGAACAATGCAACATGCCGACAGTGTGCCCGCTTAGTGCGAGGAGCACCAGTATGAATTACCAGTAGAAGCACCAGCAGTTTAACACGTTGCGGACACCTGCGTTTATAGCCGTCAAGTTCACTAGATGGCATGACGGCAATATCCGTCCAAAACGAAACGGTTATTTTTAGAAACTACGGCTATAGCGGCAGAAGTGTGCATTTACCGGCGTATAAGTAGGAGTCTAATGTCATGCTTTGGAAACAATATTTTAGGTTGAATTTCGTTTTCCACACCGAAAATAATGTGTAATAGTTATAAAATTATAATAATGTTTTGTAATTTATTTATTTTTGTTTGATTATGATCTAGCATTTCACGTAAAACTTCCAAATATAATTTGTTGTACACAAAAATTGCTTATTTGTGTCATTAAACCTGTCATTTACGTTTTTCAATTTTTGCTTTTATAGCCGCCATCGTCTCCTTACTAGTGTCTAGAGTGCGCTGGCGCCATGGCGGTTATAACCGCAACCTAATAAAAGGTGCTGAATAAATCAAAACTAAGTTTATTTAAGCAGAAAGAGTAAAACTATACTTCTAATATTCTAAAAATTACAAGAACTTATAGTGTTAATTTTCGAATTTTACTTGTTCCTTCTGTCCTCCAATGTGCTAACAGACTTTTCTCATTAATGTATTTATATTTTAAGGCAATGCATTTCAAATCGCACTGTAAACAATTTTATCTTAAAATAAATTACATTCTTAAGTTACTAATTTTATTACCTCTTATTTCATGGGTTGAAGTACAACAATTATGAATACATCTATTGCTATCTGTCGTCAGTGTTATTATTCGTTATGATGTAATATCCATTATTGCATGGGTAAAAGAGATTTTAACATCGAAATTGATTATTTGTTTGTATCATACAGAGTCCAAAAATGTAGTAACTCTGTGATAAACTGTGTAGATTTATATAAAAAGCACACAGAGAAACGGACACTCTCTCTCTCACACAATACACACACACACACACACACACACACACACACACACACACATATATATATATATATATATATATATATATATATATATATTTATGTATATACATGTATGTATATATATGTATATATATGTATGTATATTTATGTATATATATGTATATATATATGTATATATATATATGTATATATATATATATATATATATATATATATATGTATATATATATATATATATATATATATATATATATATATATATATATATATATATATATATATATATATATATGTATATATATATATATATATATATATGTATATATATATATATATATATATATATATATATATATATATATATATATATATATATATATATATATATATATATATATATATATATATATATATATATATATATATATATATATATGTATATATATATATATATATATATATATATATATATATATATCTATATATATATATATATATATATATATATATATATATGTATATATTTCTACATCGATAGTAGATAAATATCTAAACATCCCAATCTGTCACAACTTTCAAATTTTACAGGCAAGGATAATAAAGAATTGTTACAAATTTGTTTCAGTTGGCTTTAGTGAAAATCTTTATAAACCTGTATGATGCAATAATGAAAGAATAGTGTCCGTAAACATACTAAAGTAATATAAAAAAGAAATTTTCCCAACAAATACAGGTCTTTAACTTAAGACCATAATATTTGATTATTTTTTAAAATTCACTTAATCTCTCAATTTTAGAAAATGGAGTTAATAGGTTTATCTGCTAGAGGAGAACAAATGATACACTGATGTGCAAAAATCTCAATTTTAAAAATGAATATAGTTTTATTTACTTCCGATAACAAGGTATGTAGATTGTACCGTGCTATTTTCAGATTCTTTAAGTTTAAGTTATTTTTAGTAGTGGAAGTTAATTTTCACTACTGTCTAGAATAAAAATTAATGTAATAAATAAATCTGAGTTTTCAATTGTCATCTATAGCATAAATTAACTACACAATGAGTATAACATGAACAACTATTTAAAAAACTATTCGAAATTGATAGTAAATAACGTTCAGTATAAATTTAATTTTAAAATTTGTGAAAATATTACAAAATATTTGTTATATGTATCAATTCACTTTTTTTAGTAAAATGTAATCGAAGTTAATGTGGCAAATTTAAACCTTTTACTGATTTATAACTTCCACCTGTAAAATGGTTTCAGTATTTGTAAAAAGTTAAAACTTTCAATTTATTGTGTTAAATATTTTAACACTTGTTTATCAGTTGTTTAAAGTTAATTTTAAATACTTAAAGAAAATATATGGTAATAAGCAGCATAAATTTCGTTAGTATGGATTTTTTATTTTATATTCGAATGTTTCGTGGAAAATATTTATTTTAGCCTCTCCTATAATTCCTTATCATCCAAAATTTTCAACTAGAGCATGTTCTGTACTGAAAATATTTTTCAAAAATTTAGAGTCGACTTCAAAGAATTTTCTAGAGAATTCTAAGGATCAATAGGATTGATGCGCCTGTGATTCAGAGGATGACAGGATCAATATATGTATCTTTTTTAGAAGTGTTACGGTGGTGACAAAATGAAATTCTGAGATTTTACTATTTTAAAAGGGATTGTTAATAATCTGAGCATTCCTTTTAAATCTCTTTATTTCACTTCACTTTAATATAATTTTTAGCATATAGGTTTTTGCATTTAAAATTAAGTTGACATTGAGTTTATCTGTGGGGTTTTAAAGCAAAAAATACTTCCATTTACATTAAAAAAACAAGAAATAGCCTTATTATATTAACTTATCTCATTTTAAGTAAAATTTTGATACCTGGCGATATATAATTAAGAATTAATTTAAACCTTTTTAAATCTTTAGTTAAATCAGTAGTTTTATTAAGATATGAAATTTGGAAGTTAACCGTAGCCTAAAGATGAAAACTAAATACCTTTGAAATTAAGTGTTTAAGAATAGTCACAAAAGTGTTTTGGCTCATTCAGTAACGAATGAAAAGTTTTTGTAGAGAACTAACTTAAAACAAACGTATTTAAAGACATCAAATCAAGAAAATTACATTTTATTTACTGACCATGACCTACGATTAGTCTCTGTAGAAATACTGAGTGTTGCCCTAAACTAGGCATCTGATTGCAGTCGATGACTTGCTCGCCGTCGACTAACATGGAGAAGAATGATGGAGAAAAAAAGGAACGAGGCGAGATGGTTGAGCTGGGCTGAGGCAAAGAAAGCTGCAGAAGATGGGGGATGGAGAGTTAAATTGAAAGCCTTGTATGCCTCTAGGGATGAAATGAAATGATGGCGATAAAGATAAAGTTATCTCATTGTAACGTATTCAACATCTGGTGTTTTTTTCGGATTTGATTAAATTTATTATTTCTACCTCTACTTAGTGAGTCTCATTCATCATTACTGTTAGGTAATTATGAGAACAGCTGTCGGCCTATTTTATTAGGACAACTTATCTGTTTCGGTGTTGTCACATATGAAAGAAAATTAAATTACTATAAATAAGGAGCTTAATTCTTAAGTCCAGTAAAATAGAGATAGACAAACAAGTTCTTCATACGGCTGGTCTGCCTAGTAGTTAGCGTAATCCTAGTAGTTAGCCATGCTGGGGGCTACGGGCTAAAGTCTTCCGCAAGACGTGATTGTTTTTTGGGGAAACATTGTACTGTAACCTCAAAAGAAAAGGAAGTTCTGCAACAGTCTTATTCATTGTCTAAGTCATCTGAATCTGATGATAAAAATGTATGTCTTTCTCTCTGTATATTCATTTTAAAGTCTCATTTCGAACTTAAGTGTAGGGTCAGATGGATCTATCGTTATACCAATAAGAACAACAGCGTAATGTCTGTCGTTGAGACAATAACAACAACAACATAATGTCTAATGTGTCAGATTGGTTATCTGTTATTGAAGTTTTAGACTTCCCCATTAAATTATCTGCTTCCACTATTTGGGAAGTGTGAGAAGAAACCCCTTGCCCCTCCCTTTATTGGATCTTCTTCGAAGTTCAGCCTCATCTATGTGTTCTGTTTGGTTTTATCACGAAATGTCACGTTATTTCTACGAAATCCGTCGGTACTTTTAAATTACATCTAGTATCAAAGATTGTTTTGATTAATGAATAATCAAAACAACCAAAAACATATCATAGTGCCTCTTAGACTTCAGTAGGATTCAACTCCTATTCTTTGAATATCTATCTTTCACTACTTGCATCTATTGGCTTAAATATTTCTTTTCTGTAATGACGTATCAGTCTGAAAATTTTTTCCACTGGTAACTATGTTTAGACTTCTTAAAGCCACAAAGTTTTCACATTTAAACATCATTTCTTCGGTCCAGATACATTTTCATGGATGTCAACTTATCAATACGTCTTTTAGGTAGTAGTAGAAAAAATAATAGTAAGTAGAACACTTTGCGTTTTTTAGCAACAGTTTTTAGGTCGAATTAAATTATAAGTTCCATTCTAAATTTAATATGACTAACTTGTTTTCGAGTTAACACATTGTATGCTGTACAAGGACTAGTACCTTTTCTGACGATTAATACTTGAGCGTGGGTCACGTACTAGTACGTTTTCTTACGATTGATACTTGAGCGCGGGACACGTACTAGTACGGGTTAGTGTAAAAACATGGTTTGTTTGTGGGTACAAAAATAACAGTATATACAGTAAAATGAAGCCAAACGTTCTTATCTAGTACATAGATTCAGGAAAAATTTAGACAAATATAAACTAGTTTTTACATCAGTCGATGCGGAACCACAGAACGGGAAAAATTAAAATTATATACTACTATTTCTATTTGATTTTTCCTATTTACGATACTATTATAAATTTATCCACTAAAAATATATTTTTTATTTACAAAAATCTTCTGTTTGTTATTTATATATTTCTATTTATATATTTTTTTATATATTTCAATATAAAATACGAAAAGTTGGTTAAAAAATTAAATAATTTTCGATCTATTGAGATTTAACTAAATAACTAAAATTCCGCTGCGAAATGTACACGCATACAATGTGTTAACATGTTTATATAGGACCATCAAAAATGGGCAACAGTATATTGCCTAGAGCCAAATTTGAAGACTTGTCCACAATATTTGTATCTATTCCGGGTCAAGTTACAATTACTTCGAGTATATAATTTTCTTAATGCAGATGAGCGTAAAAATGACAATTTTTACAAAGCCTAACATAGCCTAATAAATCATAAATAGCATTTCAATATGTTACTGATACTTGAATAAACTTTTTTTCCTTTCTTTTTCTTTTCTTTACCATTTGTTTTTGCCAACACGCAGGCAGAAATTTATTTTCAATCAAAATAATGAAGAGCAAATTTTGAAAATGAATAAAAACTTATTTAAATTTTTAAAGAATAAACCTAATTAGTAAAAAATAAATTAGTTATCCAATAAAGCATATATTTATTGAAAGAAAAAAATTCCATATTAAATTATATTTGTGTTAAACAGGAACAAATTTTCAATTATTAAAGTTTTTTATAAACTTTTGGGAAAAAATATTGTTAATGACTATCCGGAGCTTAAAATAATTTTTTGTAGCGGACAAGATTTTTTAGTAAATGAATGATCTTGTCAAATTATTCTTAAATTCAAAAATATTCTTAATAAAATTATTGTTTTTACCGTACAAGATGCTTTCTATGTCCATGACACTCTTCACTTTTGTTTTTAAGAACAGGCAAACGGGGAATTAATTATTTCAATCTTTTTTAAACATTTAAGTAAGAAAAATATATTTTGTAATGTAAGAAATTATACCTGATTACTTATAGTTTTATCATACAGTTTATAATTTCTCTCAAAAGTAATAAAATATATTAAATTATAAATTGAAAGAGTACATATACAGTTTTTAATTTTTAAATGACCTCTTTTTCCTACAAAATAGTATGTTAAAATAATATTTGATTTAAGATTCATTTAAGAAAAAGAATTAATTTGGATTGTTAAATTATGGTAATTTTATTTCAGGTTTTTTTTAGGGGAAAAGTATTTTTTCCAGCTTCTGCTGTAGTACTATTTAAAATGTTTGCACTTCTTATTTCTTTTTATTTTGTACTACATAATATTTTAAAGCATATTTTGCAAACATAACTATTTAAAAATGAATCCATCAATTGAATGATAATGTATGAAATTAATGAACTTTTATGTGCAGAAGAAATTGAATATGTTTGTGTTGCCTACTCTCTCTTATACAAAGTTAACCTTATGTTATGAGGCCAAAATATTTATTAATTTTCTTTCTTATTTCTAAAGTTATTAATAAAGTATATACACTCAAGAGCCAAAACATTATGACCACCTGTCAATAATAAGTTGGCCCACCTTTGGCGCACAACACAGCTTCAACCCGCCTTGGCATGGATGCCAGACGTCCTTGGTAGATGGCGGAGACAGATTGTACCAGATGTTTAAGTAACGGTAACGCAAATCCGAGATATTGTGAATTGGTGGTCTTTGAACTCTGAGCTGCTGTCCCATGACATCCCAAATGTATTCTATCGGATTGAGATCAGGTGAGCTAGGCAGCCAGGACATTAACTGGAATTCAGCATCATGTTCCTGGAACCACTCCAACACAATTTTAGCTATATGACATGGGGCGTTGTTCTTTTGGAACATTCCATGTCGCTTGGTCAGCAAAGTCACACGAGTGGGACTTTTGCTGCTTAGCTCCATATCAAACAGTGTCCGCTGAACAGTGTACTCCGATACTATTCTACTAAGCCTTGCATTATTTTGGGTTGTCAGCTGAACCACTGTCTGGCTTCGGTTTTGCTTCACCATGCGAGACAGTCTCCAACGACCTTATTTTTTGACAACGTGTGGACGTCCAACACCATGTCGTCAACTGCTGGTTTCAACTGCCGTCATTCATCCACTTTGCATAAGTACTAACAACTAAAGATCGCGAACAAAACACGAGTGATGCAGTATTGGAAATACTTGTTCCGAGCCTTCGAGGCATTACAATCTGCCCTCTATCAAAATCGCTTAGATCCACAGTCTTTCCCATCACACACAGATTAAGTGAAAGAAGGATTCTTCAGATTCTCCAGCTGCAGTTAAATACCACTTCCACCTGATCACGTGCCTTTCACGTCATCCAGGCGAGTTCATTGCAAAATTTAGGGGTGGTCATTTTTTTGGCTTTTGAGTGTATAATATAAGGGGTAAAATAAATTGTCACAAATATTTAAAACAAGTGACTTTGAGCTTTAATATATTTATAACTGATATACGGAAAAAAAGACAGAAAGACTTAAAAAAGAAACAAGATATATTATTTTGCTAGCGTGTAATAATATTTACATTACTGACAGAGTTTAACCTATTGATATTTTCTATTTAAGTCAACATTATTACACAAATATAATATTCATTTCGAATTAAAAGTAAAATATATTTTAGTAAATCATGAAATTAAAGTATAGTCATTGTTATCAGAAACAAATAAAATTGGACTTGCATGGAGTTATCTGAAGCTAAATTTCAGTGAGATTTAGATACAGTATGTCAGATAACACAATACCCAGAGTTTCAATACAGAAAATATCTTGAATAGAATTTGTATTTCGATCTAAATAAATATTTTAATTTATTCACGTAAATTTAAACCTACAGAATAATAGTGAACATCTTGGATATTTTTTTCAGTTCTTCATACGGTTCGCTGATATATTAGAATTAAATTTCAGTTAATTGAGAAAAATTAGGGATCCCCTAAATTGGAATAAAGGAATCATTGGTTCAGACATCCAGTGTTTGTTTCTATATTGACTTTCAAGTGATTAAATAGCATCCATCATAAAAATCCTATATTTCAGGGAGTCTTCCAGGCTAATCATCATCAATCTCCACATAATTGCAGGGGTGCCTAAGCAAAACTTTTGTCGAAACCAAGTTTTGCGAAATGAAATATTTTCTCACTGCTCTGACTGAATTTTTCCAATTCCAGATTTTGCGTTCACAACTGAAAATAATTGCTGATAAAAGAATCGGAAGCGCAGAACCGTGATGATCAGTATACGTCATGAACTGTTACTTCCATTTCAATGTTTTTAATTCTTTAATGCCAGATTCTGGGACTTGTTGGATACCATCGCACAGAAAGACTTTACAATTTTGGAATAAATTTATTGTATAGCAGTTCTTTCTACTAATAATTTAGATTTTCCTTGAAATGAGAAAAACATTTCAATTTTTAAATATAGTTATTACAAGCTATTCTAAGATAAGCGATGTATATTTAATACATTTGTGTAAGGGTAAAAATTATACACAAAATTAAGGTTACACATAACGTTCTTTCATAATTTTCAAGCGGATTTCAAATGGAAAGAAGTAATTTGTTAAACTCATTAACTTTTAAACACGAAATACAAGTAATGTTTTCTTTATTTTACACACGTATAAACAATGATTAACATCAAGTCGTTAATAACTAAACTCCTCGGTGCAACAGCCCCTAGGGGGCGAGGGCCTACTGTGTCAATGTCCGTTTAAGTGACAAGGGCCCTGGGGTGCGAAGCACATGTTCCGGTTAGGTGGTTAATCTAATGCGGAACCCCTAGTGTGTAGTTCCCAAGCACGCTTGGTTCTCAGTTCCACTATCCATTGAAGGGATGAAAGTCTGAGTCAACCTTGCCCAGCCAGGGATCGAACCTCGGACCTGTGTTGTGGAAGCACGAAGTGCTACCCCAATGCCACTGGCCTTCCCAGTAGTTAAAAATATAACTAATAGAAGTGTGACATTCATTTTAAATTTTGAATATTTAAAGGTTTTTTAAATTAATGTTCATAAACTACTGGATAATCTTTTAATCTTTTGTAAAAGTAGGTAGCAATATGTTTCATACAAGCTTTGTTGGACCTGAAATGAAACTTATGTACATAGAATTTCGTACACATGTTTGCATATGTGCGTTTATGCTTTTATAAAATTTTCTGTTTTCTATTTCATATCACTTCCAACGAGTGTCATAGCAGCTATTTTATTCCACCGGCTGCTTTCCCTCTGGTTTCGTCTCTAAATCAGTGATGTAGACTTATGGCCTCAAATGATATGCTTCGAAGCCGTGGCAGCCTTGACTGATCTTGAAACTATGTAAGTTTTAAAATTATCTTTACCTTTTTAAATCAATTTAATAATTCATCACATTATAGTTAGCTAGTGCGAAATTGCAAGAAAATACATAATCATGTGAAAGAAAACATGCCATCTGCTGTATGTGGCATACATTTTTTAAATTCCACCATCAATGGCTCGAGGTCAACACGAGCATGCAGATCCTATTAAAACTTTCTGTCAGAAGCTAATCTACTGTGGTCACCGACTTTAGCATGCTGGGGTACTTCAAAGTATGTCTGTTGTGTGAGCTGCACCCATACTTGTGACCTATTCCGCACCGTGACTAACATGGAAGGCCTAATGGATATATTAGGCCGGATAGTGTTTGATAATGTATTACTTCCCTGATTTCGTATATCTTTAGTCTAGGACGACAAGTCCCTTGTTCAACATTGTACAAAACAAAATGCGATAAGGCGGTTTTATCAGATGAGTATAAAAACCAAATTTTAAATTAATTATAAAACGCATTGTAACAAAGAGTTACAGTTCAAAAACGCCAGATAGAAAATGACTTAGAGGCGAAAGCGAAGTGAGTGATCCTCCATCCATTGGTCAAGAGGGGTTGCTAACCTCGGAGCAGCCATCTTCGGCCAAGACAACGCTACCCAACGAACTTTTTCGAGAGATCTGCAGGCCCCCTCTGAGAGAGAGCAAGGAAAAAAGGAGTGTGGAGCTTACTGTCTTCTGCACCAGTTCTTACACCATTTCTTTTTTACACCAAGACGCCATGTTTGGCATATCTTCGACCTAGTGTGGTCCCACTGGCATAGTGGCCTAATGAGCATTTTTATTTCCTATTTTTACCTTTATTTATATTCAAAATAAACAAAATTCAGCAGGAGGAATAACTTTTTTCAATTTTGCATTTTCTTACGAGTACTCCACTTATACGTGTGGCTGGCCTAGACGCTCTGTCGGTCTCACCTTAAACACTTCTCACCCATAAACATTAAAAATGTTGCCGTTAAGTTTACTATTGAACACATAACTATTTAAAATCACTTTTAATACCCTGTTCAACGTATGTGCGTAAAAACATTTTAACTTTAATGTAATTATTCAACGAATAGATAAAAAATATTCGTATATGTTCAACAAGTAGTTTTGATGAGTTGGAATTAGGATAAAAGGTGTAAGAAATTAAAATCAATTAACATTTAATAATGAACAAAAAATTTGAACATATGATTTTAAAAAAGTGATTTAGAAATTAGTAAAACCTTTGTAGTTAAAAACCTCTGAATTTCAGTACAATTTTTATATAACTCAAATTTAATAAAATACAAAAACTTCTAAAAAAAATCCTTCTCGTCTTTAAAGTTTTTTCATATCTTTTACATTGACTACCTTTGGTTAAAAAGAAAGATGTAGCTGAGAAGTTATCTAAAATTTTCTTCTTTTCTCCCTATCTAACAGGTTTGACTAAAGTTATGTAGATATAAAAAGTATGACTGACAGTTTGAACGAAGAAGGGGATATAGATTGACAGGTGTTTAACTTTGAAGAAATGAGGAATACTTTACTTTATTGAGTAAAATTTATTTTTCCTATACTTTTTTATATTTTAATATTTTTTGTATGATTAATATAACTTCATTTTTTTATAAAATGAAATATAATTTTTCATCGGAAAAGAAAAAATAAGAAGTTTCGTTTCAGGAAATAACTTTTTAAGATAAAATGATGGATTATGTGCCTAAAACTGTTCCAAGCAAGAAAATGTTAACAAAATATAATTATTAATTATTAATGATTGTTCCTGATAAATCTAATTATTTATAGGTGTTTTATAAACTGAAGGTATAATATGTGTTTAAGTTGTAAATATAGCTTAATTTTCTTACTATGTAAATTTTATGAACGAAGCAATGTATTGCATAAATCCAAAGTTTTGAATTAATTCATAGTTTTAAAGTAATTTATTTATTATTGATATAAATAACTGTACCTTTACAATTTTTAAAACAACATATTAAAGTGTTACTCATTAGTTGTTATGCAAATTATCAATAGTATACAGAGTTATTGCTGTAAACTCATTTCGATATTTTTGTACAAAAAAGTACGCATTGATAACACATTGTGTGCGGGTACATTTCGCAGCGGGATTGTACCAGGATCGGGCGTTTTGCGCTTAAATTGAGTTATTCAGTTAAATCTCAGTAGATCGAAAATTATTTAATTTTAACACACTTTTCGTATTTTATATTGAAATATTTAAACATATATAAATAGAAATATATAAATAACAACCATAAGATTTTTGTAAACAAAAAATATATTTTTAGTAGATAAATTTATAATAGTATAATAAATCAAATAGAAATAGTAGTATATAGTTTTAATTTTTTCAAATTATGTTATATATAAACATTTTTACATTATAAAAAAAGAAAAGAGCAATCATAAAACTAATAATGTTTTACAGTGTTTTAACATTCAAAGCATTTTCCTCTATGAAGAGATATACGGCAAAACTTGCATATGTAAGATGTTTCACTCCGCACTTTTTTCACAGCACACACACGACATTGTCTTTCAGGCTTTTTCTTCTTCCCAGTAGCAATAATTTTCTGTAAAATATGTCGCCTCATATCCAACGATAATCTTCCAGGAGATTCATATTTAGGTAACCTTTGTGTACTAAATGTGGACGGCCTTGGATCTAGAATGTTAGTTTCAGGTAATTGATCAGTTATCCATTCCAATGCGACGTCATATAAAAAATTTTATACTTAATTTGTTTCGTCTTTGTGGAATTGTATACGACGCCTAAATTTTTCCACAATCTATGTAGTAGACAAGAACATTCGGCTTCGTTTTTCGGTATACACCATTATTTTTTTACCCATAAACAACCCACGTTGCTACACGTACTAGTACGTGACCCGCGCTCAAACATGAATCGTCAAAAAACGTAGAAGTATGTGTCCCGTATACAATTTGTTAAGAAAGGTTATAAAATTTTGGTTTTAAATAGAATTTTTCTATCGATATATAGTGCATAATATTTTAAAATTTTTTATCTAACAAATAATAACTTTTTTACATTAAAAATACACATTGCTGATTTTTTTAACTAAAAATTCGAAAATTTTTTATAATAGTGTACCAAGAGCATATTCCTGATTGAAACCAACATTTGTAACTTTTTCTGATATTTAATTATTAAATTTTTATTAAAACTCCAAAAATCTCTTCGAGATTAACATTAAAAGTTAATCTATAATCGCAGATTTATTCTGCTCGTTCGGAGAGAGTGTATGAAAAGATGATCAGTATGCCTGACAGGATCATACCCAAAACACAAGGATTTAAACCTCCATATCGAGGGTTATGTTACTTCTTTGTAGTAAGATAGTTAAAATGCAATACATTCTCTTTTTCACTAAGAGTAGTCTGTCTCAAAAATTCCTTTGTGAGTCCTAAAATGCCTAATCTTGATCTAAAACCATCTTTTATGATTAAATACATTTCTTGTCTCTTTAAAATTTGAAGTTAAAAGTTATTTTAAAACAATACTTGTTTATACAATAAAATGAATTTATAAAAGGAACTTGATGTAATACTTTCTTAAGTCTTCCTTATAGTTTAAATTAAGAATCAGTAAATGTTGAATGTATTTAACTCCGTAAAGACGTTGACAGAACGCACACATGTCCTGTCTTATGGAATTCCTCAATTTATCTTCTTGTTTACTTTCCTAGCAGTGGCTATATAGTCCAATGTTTTTACTGAATTTGGTGTTCTCCCAAAAGGCATTTTTTTCGAGTCTATTAAAGAATAATATAGTACTTTAATGTGTAACACAAAGTTTAATGCCAAATTCAAAACTTATTTTCTACGAAATTAATGTGAAGTTCTAATTTATTTCTCCATTTGATTTCATAAAATGAAATAATTAGATGACAAAATATTAAAGGGCCTCACTTCTTCTTTTTAGGGTCATGATAGCCCCAGAATGAGCCCCGGCCTTCTCAATAAGCTTTTTCCAAGACATTCTTCTGGAAGCCATATCTTCCAGTTTTTGACTTTAAGTACCTGAAGGTATCTTTCCAGGCAGTCTCTCCATCTCATGTTGGGTTTTCCTAATCTTCGCGTTCCTGTAGGTTCTGCATTGAAGACCCTTTTTGTTGTTCGTTCATTGTACATTCTGATTAGATGGCCTGCCCACTTTATTCTTTGTAATTTGAAGAAAATTATTATTTCAGGTTCATTTTATACAAATTATATAGTTCTGAACTTGATGTCTAGCGCCATATATTAATTTTTTGTATTCCTCCAAATATACTTCTAAGGATTTTTCTTTCAAAGGTCGCCAGTATCTTTTCACGTGACAAAGTTTGTGCTCAGGTTTCACATGCATAAGTTAAAACTGATCTAATTAGACATTTTTAAAGTAAAACTTTTGTATTCCCTTTTATTAATTTTGATTTTATATATTTTCGTAGGCCATAAAAACATTTATTTGCCCTCATAACTCTCTTATGAAAAGAGCCTCACTGAAGAATGCTTAAAAAATGTAGAGTCCGAATGAATTCTCTAATTTTTGCAATGTCGGTAAATTTTACTCGGGTTCTTTAGAATTAATACCGAGCATGATGCCACAACATTTAACACAAAAAATAACTCGAAGATTTAAATATATTTCCTACTATGTTAGGGGCAACTTTCTGATTTATTGGTTGATTTTCTTTTATAAAATAAATTAAAATAATGTCAAAAGAGGTATGTGAGATACAGTATTGCCTAAAACAATTTAAAAAATTAAAAAGATTGCACTCGAATAAAGTATCGATTTACTTTTAGCAGACAAACTAAAAAATAAATCATTTAAGCGTGTGATATATGCACCAAGACTTGAGACTGATTTCTTGTGGATTATTCAGTACTAAAATTAGTTTCTCAGTCTAAGGCTGATGAGTCCTGAGGCTATTATTTAAGAGAATGAAAAAACACGATCACGCTATTTAATCCTAAAACAAGAGACTTAAAAAAACTCACGCTTGAAGGGTATAATGAAGAAATATAATGAAAATGACGCTAATGACTTCATTTAAAATTGATAAAAGTGTTTCTGTTGGCAATGAAGCAGACTGTCTCGGCTAAGACTTTATTAACTAAAAAATATCACGTTAAAGAAAGATAACTAACAGGTTTTTTGATGGGAATGTCGAATATGCTTTTTAAGTTTAAATAAATGAGTTGTCTGAAACTGTAGGTAAACATTTAATTTTTTAACTTGAATAAATACTATAATACATTTAAGATACTTTAGCTTTGTTAATGACAAACTGTAAGATAAGAATGACTACTATGTTATATATATTAAGTGTAGGGCCAAACATAGCAATACATCAGTTCTTAATAGGTAAATAATAGTATAGGGATATTGTAACTATTAAAATAATAAAGATATTCTACATTTTGATAATTATTGTTATAAAAAATTAAACAGAGAAGTAAAGTCATTTTAATGCCATGTAACAACAACAAAAAAAAATTTCTGACCTGTCAACAATCAATTTATTAAGCTGAATTTATTACGAATGATTAGACGACCCATCTTTTAATGAATATTTAATGTTATGAAATTTGGAATATGAAATCTAACATTAAAACAAGTTTTAAATATTACATTTGATTTTTATCGCTTTAAAATGACTGCTAGAATTGGCTAATTTACGGAACTCGTATGTATGTTACATTTTTGTCTAATGTGCTGAACTTTACTCATGAATTATTTCTATTTTAATTTAAGATTCATGAGTAAAGCTTTAAATTAATAAGATCTTTCCTTTTTTATACCTTTTTATTCATCAAGGATTTATATCCATATTAGCAAGTAGAAATTCTGATCCAGAGAGCAAGTCAAATGTGGATCAAAATAAACCCTTTTGTGAAGATATCTTTCGTTATATTCGATTTTTATTCCATCCCTAGTTTCCCTTCCTGTCTTGAAAAAAAAAGTTTATGAAGTCTTTCTGGATCGGCTGTGATAAAACCTTGTTATTTTTCACAGAAATTTAAATCCATCCTTTGTCTTCTTGTAAAAGACACTTTCTTAATTTTTCTGTAAATCGCTTAGGTAATTTTCAAATACATTAATGCCATGATTTCTCGTATTTTTGCACAATTTGTTAGCCCATAAAGTTTTTAACTGTGGTCTCAACAAATTTCTTAGTTTGCAGTACTTCTAAGAAATGGCTGTTGTTATCCATATTTTTTTGCTTGCACTTTTTGTAAGACATGGCTATAGTAATACGGTAAATAATTATTGCAAAACAGGTGCACACAGTTTTTCAAGACAGGTTTCATTGCTCATTGTTTTAGTGAAAATGAAGAGAATTTTGATTTTAGATGTTTGTTGGTGAATATCATTTCATGTATTGAGTCACAGTTTGAGTTGTGAATATTATTTCATGTATTTGTTTAATACTGTTGCGTAATGTGGGTTTTCATTTGCAGAATTAGCAAACTAAAGTTATCTAAAAATTCTTATCATTCTGAAGCAGTCGTTTTTGCCACAAATATCAATGATATACGTTATTCTAAAGAAATTATTTCCTTTGCGTTATTAAGAGTGTAGCGTACCCGACTGTAAGTGAGCTGGAAAAATGATAGCGGAGGCCTACGTACAGACTAAAGATCTTTATTAGAAATACAAAAAGCTAAAGTTATGATGAAGACACAGATGAAAACGATGCTATCTACAATGAAATGATGATCGTTACAGGAATCAGCTTCCTAATCGTTCGGAAAGAAAAGGGGGGAAAGACACCCTCAGTCACTCTCCCAACGCTATCCGCCAATGAGTTCACAGGAGACTCGATCGGTCCAAAAACATCACCCTGGGCTATGAACTCCGGTCTTTTTTATATCGCCGTCTGCCCGCAGATTTCCATTTCAGCTGAGCGGACATCTAGTTGATGACTTGGTGAGGAACCACTTGTAGAACTCTACACGGACAGGTGTAAACCCGGTTCCAAGAGAAGTTTTCAGTAATCAGGAGCAATCTCGCCGATCTATAGGACATCATTAATCGGTGTCTCGAGACAAACCTTTTGAGAACAAGGTAGGGAAGTATTGCTGCTTCCCTTACACTGTAGAAGATTTCTGTCGTGTGAGACTCTTTGTTCGGAATACCATTGAAACTAACACTGGAAACACTTCACTAGCATCCTAATGAATTTCTGCGACAGAATGATTAAGATAATCCTCGATGTTAATCCTCTATTCAACATCCTATTCTACGCGAAACATCGTCCTTTCACTAGGTAAAGATGAGCTCAGTTCAAGTGCTCGCAAAAGGCACGTTCGCTATTTCTATCTTAAGCCGTATTTTCTCACGGTAGTAGATATGTCTGTAACTGGGAATTTAATGTAACGAGAAATCGCTACAATAGCAAAAGAATCCGCTATATCTCACTGCAAAACGTACTAACATCGAGAGAAAATTGTGGTGTAGGTTTCGTACATGCTGGAGGTCTGATTAACCCATTTAAGGTAGATGTAGTATATCCTGAAAACATGTTTGATTAGCCTTTCTTTGGAAAAATTATTTTCACATATAAAAAAATATCACCAAATACCGCTGAATGACCGTAGAGGAATAACTCGCCAAACATGTTTTTGTATCGATCCAATGTGTATCACCACATAAAACAATTTGTATTTTTCGGGAAGTTATATACTTACAAAAATCCAATTTGTAAAAATAAAATTGATTATTTAAATGGTAAAGGGAATACTTTAAAACATTAATTTAAAATGAAATCTCTTCAGATAAAGATATCATGTTACTACATGCAGGTGTTTTCTAGAACCATGGCTAAAAGGCTTTTAGTTGCTAAAATTTCTTTGTCGTTTCAAGACCTGCCTATGTATCAAATATTAGACATTTCTTGTTGATTTCTTTGTCTCGATATCCAGCAGGTGAAAATCACAAATGTCCTCAAAGAGATTTGAATTTCAGTAAATGAATCAACTATTACCATGCCGTTCAAAAAACTTTAATTATTTTCTTCTTTGTGGCACACTCAGTGCAACGATATATATATATATATATATATATATATATATATATATATATATATATATATATATATATATATATATATATATATATATATATATATATATATATATATATATATATATATATATATATATATATGTATATGTATATGTATATATATATATATATATATATATATGTATATATATATATATATACATACATACATACATACATACATACATATGTACATACATACATATATATACACACATCATGGTTCGTGACTTGGGAGACAAAACTTACTGCAATCTGAAAATTTTCTTTTACTGTAAGATGTATTCAAGAGATGGTTTTAAGCGACTATAAAATTTTAAACAATGGAAACATATTTTTTATTATTCTTGGTTCATTGGATAATCAAAAGTTGAAATCCTGATGTATACGAATTTTACTTCTACTAAACACTGTTTTGGTGTCTGTTCTGCTTATTGACAGCAGAAGGTCCTCTAAATAAACCCAATTTCAGGAGTTTTTGCATTGCTTACACTGTTTTAAAATTGTAGTAAATTAAGTTTCCTTGGTATTAGCAGGTTTATAATGTAAGTACTGCATTACATAATTACATAGTTCTTATAACAGTATTTGGAAACAGAACAATGCATTACGCTTTTCTTAAAATTGGTATTTATCTTTTCTGATGCAATGAGAAACATGTTGTTTAAATTATTTCACAGGTTTACAAAAGTGTAATCCATATGATAATCTATGCTATAAAAGAATGATCTATAATTTCAATAGATAAAATAGTATATTTTCAACCGAACTGAACTTAAAAGTCCAGTCAGAGTTTCAGGCATAGTCTGTTATATGCACAATACAATTACGAATGGATTGCATTTTAGGAAGCTGCAACTTATTCTACATAATTTTGTACTTATATTATCTGCAGGAAGTAAAAATATTACAATTATTTCATACATATTTCCTTCTGTTTTGAAAAAGATTTAAAAATACAAGTTTCATATTTTTTCTCTTATTTCTCATACAAGTCTTAATTATCTAAGTAACATTCAAGCTTTATGGAAGTTCAATATCACCTCTGTTTTCAGATGTTCTTTGAGGTTATCTGTGACCTTGCTTCATGTAACAAGGACTAATGGATCCGGTCATATGGTTATTCAGAATAATGAACTAGGTAATGATTTAGCTAGGAAGCGGCTCAGTGTTTTTTTCCTGATCATCAGTTTAGCCTTGGTATTGCTCCTTGGTCTATCAGGAACTCTAGCTTGTGAAGTGGGGAGGGTCATAGACGAGACAAAAGCTCAATCGTGAGTTCTCCAGTTTATGCCATAAAGAGATTATGTTGTTTCATAGAAATGACCCAAGGAAGGTTGTTGGTGTTCCTACTGGTCACAGTCACTCAACAGACATCTTAACGTGATGGGCATCAGTTCTAATCTCTTGACTCATGGTTTTGGTCTTGAGGCAGAGACCGATAGCCATATTTCGGACAATTTCGATTTTTTCTCGGCTCTTATCATCTTAGCCGCCATTTTCTTGAGCCTTGGGAGCTGCAGGCTATTTCTGTCAGCTGTCTGCTGAAGATAGCCTAAGCCAGGGTCTTTTTTCTTAAGCGTTTTTATAGATTTGGGTACAATAGACCTCTGGTCGAGGTGCTTTATTCTTGGGAAACTCCTCAAGAGCCACTCTAAAGGTGGTTTCATTCATTAAGCTTTTGGAAGAGGCAGGGGCATATGCTGTCCCGCCTCTAGCTTAGTTCCTGTGAGGGGCCTGGGACAGTTTTGGACTACGTTGAGGGGAAAAAGCTCTTTTTACCGCATTATCAGTGAAGGGTGGATAAAGTAATGATCAGTAGCAACACAAAAGTAGATTTCCTCCGTGTTTAATCATATTGCAGTTGGGGTGACTAATCTTCGCGTTTTGATATTCCCCACTTGCTGATTTTTACTACTTGCTATCCATGCTTGCTGTCATTCGTGCATTGGTATTTTAATTTTTTAGTCTTCAGTGTGTTACTTTGGATAAGAGCATGAATAATTCCCCAATATCCCGAACACAGGTGGGGAAAACTATTGTTTCTCGAACATAACAAAATGTAAGGAGGGCTTTGGACACTGATAAACTTCCCACAAGCAGTAACTAGTTCAACGATGTTTTCTCCCCCCATCAATTGCAGAGCCCCCCCCCAGAGGAACTGTATACACTTACAAAGAGACCCTTTGAAAAGGTTAAATAAATTAAAATTTCAAAATGTGTTCCGAACGTGGTCAGCCTTTATAAAGTAAACAAAATGTAATACATGCATAATTTTCTGCAAGGAAATTAACACTGTTAACGACTTTTCTCTTCAAGGAGTTTTCCGATTATCTAATGTTTGATCTTTTTTATAGCTGTGAAGGTAACATTAAAAGACATATTATTTCAATTTACGTGTAGAATTCGATGTTATTGAGTATAGGTCAAAGTTCTACAATATTGTCACGAAGATTTGAATGAACGCATCGTTTAGCTTAACAGACGGATTTATTGAAGCAAAGTAGCAACACACAACTTTACAAGATCGAGAAGTTGCCTACAACTGGTAGGTATCAGCTTTTATACCCGCACAGAAAATTCGAGAAATAACTAATTTACATAATAAAGAAAGATCTAGATTGTCAGAGAACATAAGGCAACAATAAACAACATTTTAAAATTAAAAATACATACTTTGGATCAACCGCCATGGCGAGCACCGAACCCACAAGCTTTGGGTCTGGATTTCATGCTTTGACCATTCGGTCACTGAGCACGTTGGCAGAGTACCTTTATGCGGTACTATGATCATTGGCGTATTATGAAGTTACATTGTTCTATCTTCAAACAACCTTCAGATATTGTAAAATTTATTTAAATCTGATTTACAACTGATGAAGTTGGTTAAATAGCTAGATGGTTAAATATCAATAGATGTAAAAGGTGTAACAAGTTTGTTAATATAAAATGTTATTGTTTCAAACCACTTTAAAAATAAACAGTTTAGCCTATGAAGTATGAATACACTGCTACTTTATGTATGAACTTAATATCGCTGGTAATATCTAAGTAATAAAAACAAACAGTATCAATAGTTTGCATATGTAAAATAAACTAGAACATAGACAATTTTTTGCAGTGTAACTAAAGAGAACAAAGCAAAGAACCTCTTTTTTTTACTCTGTCCCTGGTATGAAAAAGTGTGACATAAAGTTGATGGAAATTCGCCCGAGAAATTTCGCTTGTCAGAAATGTCACAGTGATTTTGTGACAGAAAGAATTGCGTTTAGAACGAGTTTCTTGAAAGAAAAAGGCGAAGATTTCGCTTTCATCTTTATGAAAAAAATAGGGATTTATTTTAAGGCTGGCGAGAGAAGCGTCAGATCTTAGTTAAAGCTCAACAGGAGGAGAAAGTAGTTACCTAAAACAATAATATATTTTCTTTTCTATATATAAAACTTTGTTCAGTTTTGAAAAGAAAACTTCTGTTCGCTTCCAAACAGGATGTATTCAGTAACACGAAACTATTACAATAAAAATATTAAAAAAATCACTTAAGTAAAAAAAAAAAAATCGTATTTTCAATAAACTGCTTTGAGTTTCATTTCTTAACGTTTTACTTTTCATTTCATTTTTGAGCCAAACGAAAGTATTCTTTAAATAAATCAAGCTAGACAAAATTTAAGGAATTTTCTTCCGTTTTATGTTGGAAAAAGTTTAGAATCTGTGAGATAAGAACATGTTAGATAAGAGCTATTGAGTAGTTTTCATTAACTTAATTGATATTAGAAACTTTATTTAAGCTTTTAACTATTAAGGTAAAATGGTAGGTAACGTTTTGTTACTGAAAAATTGGATTTAAAAATAAATATCTAAAAATTATGAATAATTGTTTTATAACTGGATATAAAAAAAGTGTAAATGTGTGTAGAAAATACAGAAACGGGTTAAAAATTGACCGAAAGAAGTTATTTTACAATGATATTTAATATATTGACATGATGAGACCGACAGAGCGTCTAGGCCAGCAGTACGTACAAGTGGAATACTCGTAAGAAAATAAAAAATTGAGAAAAAATTAATTTCTCCTTCTGAATTTTGTTTATTTTGCATATTAATAAAGGTGTAAGTAGGAAATAAAATGCTATTTAGGCCATAGTGCCAAAGGGACCACACTCGGTCGAAGATATGCCAAACATGGCGTCTTGATGAAAAAAAGAAATGGTGCAAAAGCTTGTGCAGAAGAAATTAAGTTCCACACTCCTTCTTCCTTGCTCTCTCTCTGAGCACGCTGCCCAACGAACTTTTACAGAGATCTACAATTCTACACATCTCTGTAAAAGTTCGTTGTCAGCGTCTCCTTGGTCGAAAATGGCTGCTCCGCAGTTAGTAACCCCTCTTGACCAATGGGGTAGAAGGAGGGTCATTCACTTGGCTTTTGCCTCTAGGTCAGTTTCGAGCTGGCGTTGTTGAACTGTAACTTTTTGTTACATTCCCTCACTCGTCAAGAGAAAAAAGAATCTGTTAAGAATGAATCGTTGCACCACTGGAACCGCTAGTGAAACTTCTTTTGCTGGTACTGAGCCTTGTCGCTGTAAAACATCTTGTAGCTGTATAATACAAATTAAAAAAAAAAAACTGTTTCGTCCCATTTGTAATGGTTAAGAGTGGTTACTCACTTCGCTTTCGCCTCTAGGTCAGTTTCGCGTTGGCGTTGTGGAACTGTAATTCTTTGTTACAACATCGAACATTCTTATAGCTTAGGATTTCAAAATTTCTTAGAGAAATTTTTTTTTGTCAAATAGAGGGGATTCCTATAAACATTCCCCAAGGTTTTAAGTATATGCTTCTATTTATCCTTTATTTTTTTTAAATCGATATATTAAGGTTTTTCAAGCCTTTCACAGGAATTACCTTTTCAAGCTGGTGTATCAATTGTAATTATAAAAAAATGTTTATTATAAAACATCTTTTTACAGTACTGCGTTAATATATGATTACAAAAATTGAGTTTTTGTAAAAAAATGTCCTATTTTATGAAACCCATTTTCTTATGCCTAAACCTGTACTTATCACCAAAGAGGACAAGTTACGATACTCAAAGTGGCTTAAATGTTATATATTTCAACTCTCCGGAAACGAGAATAACTGTATAATTTAAGAACTTTATAATTTTATGCTTGTATATTCATAGAAATTATTCAGATGTTTCATGAGCTATTAGAAAACTGGATGCTGACTTGAACAGTATAAAATATTTTTTGTAAAACTGTTTGAATTAATTGAATTATAATGTTATCTCCTACAAAGAATTTAGAAAAGTTCCAGCTAACCTTGTTGTCCGCAAAACCTCAATAACCTTGAAAGCGAGATGAAGTGACGAGACACATTGTTTTGCAGTCTATTTCAAAGATTCTTTTCAAAAGCACAGCCAAAATAGCAGATTGTGCTACATCTATGAAGATAACAAAAGAAAGCATCCTTTATTGTTTCAGTAGAATAAACACATCCTATGAAAAATTATATAAAATAAGTTGAATTAATTACCTTAACAAAAACTTTATTTTGTGATCAAGACTAATACTTTATTGCATGTTTTCTTAACTCTTGTATAAAAGTTTTTCGAAATTCTAGATAACTTTTTAAAACATACTTGCCAACCTGTAAAACATGCGTATGCGTATGTATAAATATTTTATAGTTATTTCTTTTGTTGTCAACAAAAGAATCTTTATCGACCTTAAATTTCTTTACTTTGATATATAAATTTCATACAGAATTTAGTATTCTAATGTATTAAACTATTGTAATGTAATTATATTACGTTAATTTCATGAAACATTTTGCCAAGGATTCACTGATTCCATTACATATTTAAAATAATACAATTAAATTAATATATGCAAACTACTATATGCAGTATTTTGAAAAATCCAGAAACAGTTTAACAGTTGCTTATTAATTAGTAATAAAGGCTACAGAGAGATTCACATTTCCATTGCCTTAATTACAATAATTTAATTTAATATTTATGAAATTTTGTTCCATTAAATGCGTGAGGAAGTGCACATAATACATGTTAGATTTAAAAAGAAAATTAATCCTTATCGTGGCAAGATTGCTGTTTTGAAGAAAAGCAAAAAAAAGTATATAGGTAGCTCCTCTGAGCTATAAAAACATAAAAAAAAATAAATTAAAAAATGAAGATTTTGGAAAAATTAGATGTATACTATTCTATACATTGATACATGTGGTATAAGTTGTAAAGTTGTAAAGTGGTATGTGTGGTATGTTGTACAAAATGAACATAAGGGTTAATTCTCTATAATTTTTATAATTTCGACAAATACAGTATTCAAAGAAATAGTCTTTCACTAGGT
The DNA here is from genome assembly GCA_032207245.1 of Pardosa pseudoannulata. NCBI lineage: Eukaryota > Metazoa > Arthropoda > Arachnida > Araneae > Lycosidae > Pardosa > Pardosa pseudoannulata. The sequence goes on from CM063506.1 coordinate 6,222,637, forward strand.
TTACACTACAATCCCCTAATAACTCCAGCTTTAAGTGTTGTCTTGCCTGTGTTGCAACATTTTTAACTGAGAAATGACTACAGATTATAGTAATTTTTAATGTTAAACCAACGTGCATGGATCACTAGCAGGCTTTCGGACTAATATAAAAATTAATATATATTAAAAGTATTATTCTTAAAAATTTTTTATACAATAAAAATGATACATTATTGCAAACTATTTCCTACTTTAAACATGCATGACAGTTATAAATAAAATTTACTTATATAAATAATTTAATTGTAATATAATAACTGTCGATATCATGACCGTCTATCATTGTGAATCATTTTTGCAGAACAAATACACATACATTTAGAATAAAAGAATGATAGATAAGATAAAAAGAGATACAATGATAAAAGAAAGAACAAATTATAAAAGAAAGATACATTTAGAATAAAAGAATGAACATTTTGTGTGGTTTTTTAATTAATATCTTCGTTAATTATGGTCCCCCAAAAATTAATTCTCTTCAATTGTCCAAATCCGTGGCTTCTAGTCTCACAAGCAGTTGGCCGAACGATGGTCGATTGGTTAGGGTGCTGGCCTTCGGTACCGGAGTTCGTAGGTTCGAATCCCACTGTGGCATGGATTTTCGTATCCGTTCGGAATCGACTTTAAGCTGTAGGTCCCGGTCTCATTAGCCTTCGTGTTGTAAAAAGTAGACCGTAGCACTCCAAACCAAACCAAACCAAAACTCACAAGCAGTTGAAGTCCGGTTGTAGTCCGGAAGACACTAAGAGAGCCTATATACATTTCTAAATGGTTTTTGAACATACATAACATTAGCCTTCTAAGAGAGCCTTCTAAGCCTTCTGAGATGCCACTCTAAATTAATTTTCTGCATTATAATTTTGTTTCAATGCTGTTTTTAGACAAAAGGTATCATTTTGTGTTCTAACATTATTTTTGGATGAAAACCTAACGTGATGTGAAATTATATTAATGAATTTTAATAACCAACATTAGATCCTTCACATAAAATAATTTACCTCTATCACTGCATATATTACCCCTTATCGAAAAAAATTAAATCTAACATAAACTGCATTTTATCAGTAAAATTAAACAGGATTTGTATATTAGCACTAAATCTCTAATGAGTTCAAAAATCTGTAAATCTGTATTGTATACCGTCTTAGTAGTGTTCCAGTATTTTTTCATTGCTTAGAAACAGTGATAATTTGAATCTTATCAAGATTGTAAAATTAATAGACTTTTAATTTTTGAAAATGAAATGTAGCAGCATATTTTTTATTTGAGACACCATTTTGAATTGCTCTACTACAGAGTTAAATTAGCTTCAGAAAAAATCACTACTTTGTTTTGACATCATTTCCAGATAAAATCATTTGATAATATGAATATGGATTTTCTTAGTAAATATAAGTAATATGATAGTGCATCGATTAATCAAATGCATTTTCTTTTTCACAATAAATTTCACATCTATAAGTGAAGAAATTTATCTGCTTACTCATCATAAATACTTAAACTAAAAATTAACTTTAATTTGCCATCATTTCATTGGATAATTTAACTGCCCCTGCAAGTGACTTTTCTCACTTGCCATAAGATTTTTGGGAGACTGAACATAAGTATTTATATACCCCAAATCGAAAAGCATGCACAGTGTTATCTCAGTTTATAATAATGCAATTTCGAGCATTATCTAATTGCCATCTTGCAGAGTATCACGATAAATGAGTGGGCGGAAAAATCTTCCACGTTTTACTATGAAAAAGGCTCCACGTGCTTGACACCAATTTAGGATATTTTACCAGAAAAGACTACAATTAGTTAAAGATTAATAATGATGATTTTATAAATGTAGCTTTTTATACTCTCGTTTTCCAACAGATAAATCCTAATTCCAGAACCCTTCTGTGAGTAATTGGAGAAACAAATTGCGTTCAATCCATTGCCTTATTAGCGTCATTCGAAATGTCAAGATTTGCGTTTACACTATACAGTTATGATGCTATGGATAAACATTTTCATTTTTTAAATAAAATGTAATATTTTTACATGTCAATCTATTCGGTATTTTTAAAAAACGCCAACTAAAACAAGCTAAAATTGATAAATTACAAGTTTGATTATTAGTTTAATTCTATTTATTATTTTAATCTAAACTTTACAATATTTGTAGAGTGGTATTAAAACCTCAATAACACTATTTCAAATAAAATATGTCGTAAAATATTGAAACAATGTTCACAGTTTATATTGAACCTGCACTTTAAAAATTTGTTATAATAAGGTTTGACTAAGGAAAACATATTACGATAATATCGAGATCAGAATGAAATTGTTAGAAACGGAGGCTTTTCAGATACATTGCATTTTATTCAACTTATTAAATTATATAATCGGGATGTATGTAAATGTGGCTACCATCAGTTATGATCTTAGCAGATTTTAAAAATATTTACTTTTCTAAATGCTTTCGGCAACAAAAATAATTGCACAATCTTTTCTTCTCTATGAGATAGTGTTGTAAAGCAAAACAGATTATACTGTTTTCAACAGCAGAAGAGCTTTAACCACAAATTTCAATGAGATATGATTGCCCTGGGGCAGAAGCCCGATAAAGTAGTAATTTTATTAGTGTTATACTAGTTATTAGTATAATGTTTCAGTTATTAATTATTTTATTCAAAATATTTTATGAAAAAAAAATAAACAAGTATCATGTTTTAAATGATGTAAAAATATTGTATGTATGCATATCTATGTTTGGAGTTTATTAATAAATTTAAGTCTTAGAATTTTCATGGAAACTTATATCTGTACATTATATCAATAAAAAAACGTCAAATTTTAGTTCAAATCGTACCACTTTTCCATTAAGTGCCGGTTGCTAAGGAGAAAAATTGTTTCCTGCCTCATGTATATATTTTAAGATTTTTCTGTCATGTGGGAAATTTACTTCGACATTCATTAGTGTGTAAAAGAAAAAGCTAGAGAAATAAATATTTAAGATACTTTTGTTTTTGCTTAGTATATAGTTTGTTTTGTTCCTATAAGTACTTGTTTAAATTTTATATGAAACGCGGCTCCAGCTGGCCATCCCATCCCATGTATTTTCTTGTAAATAGGACCGCATTATTTTTAATAGCTCAAGAGCACCTAATATGTTAAGACCGTCCTGTCTAATGGTAAACTTTTTTTCTATTATAATTCACTTAACCATTGAGTTGCTTTTTAAGCAATGAAAAAGGTAAGATAACATACAATGGTGTGCAAAACTTGAGCAATAGGTGGTTTTTTTTCCATAACTCCACGAGAATCATCTGAGAGACATGAAATTCAGAAAAAAGGGATATTATTATATACGTAAAGAATGACGAAAGTACCGGCGCTGAACAAGAAATACAATGCAAAGTGTATGGTATCAAACAAAAACAAGATTTATGAACGCATAGTATCATGACTCAAGATTGTCTATTCAACAGGTAGAACAACAAGAAAATGTTCCTTAATATAATATATGTCCTCCCCTAACTGCAATGGTTGCTTCGAACTGTCTTCGCATACTCAGAACCAGCTGGTCCAACATTTCTTGCGGTAGGAGTGCCCATTCCACAATCAGCAGTTTAAGTTGTTGGGTTTTCTCCTGAAGATGTAAGCGTGTTGCAATGCGTCTCCCCAAAGCATTCCACAAATGTTCGATGGGATTTAAATCTGCTTAAGTTTTGCACGCCAGTGTATTTTCATGCCAAACTCCTCAAAACAACATATTTTAGCAACCAGTTGAAGCCCATGGCAACGGAGTTCATCAGTATAATATGCCAAATCACCTCAGCAGCAGCCCTGTAATTTAAAGGCTTATCATGTTTTTTCACCGTAGTATAGTAGTGCCACAATTTGGAAGCTGTTCAGAAAATGATTGTTTCCTCCTGCAAATGGCAGTCCAGGCAAGCAAGAGTATACTAATGAACAGAAGTTTGGCATCCCGATCTAGAGCAGTCACCTAGGTACTTGGCGATAAATACCTCAACAGAGTTCTGCTTGCCAATAAGTTTTCCTCGTTAGTAGTTTTGTTTTAGTAACAACAACGAGAAAGTAGTTGTTGCTTAACCTTGTTGTGGCTGAAAGATATAGAAGCCCAGGCAGAAATGCAATTACTTCTGAAGGAACATCGTATATCTTCCATTCCTTCTTGTTGTACATATTTCTTTAAAAAATATTATACTAAACTTTTTGTTTTATGTAACCCTTGCTAATCTCCCTGTTTATCAAAGCTATTCAATATATTTTGATGAAACATCATTCATTTAAATTTATTTTTAGGGCACTCATTCCCATTTTTTTCTGGATTAACTACAATTTTAAATCCTTTCCTAGGCCAAGGAAAGTTGTTAAAATTTTAACATCAATATCAATTGGTATAGTGATGGTACGAATATTTTTGTAAAAAATATGCAGAAAATGTGATTTATTATTATAATATTTATTATTGTAATATTAATTGTAATATTTTGTAGTCAAATCCTACAATATAGTAATTTTTTAACTAACATTTTTTACCATTTGTAACTTTGTTGTACCGTTTAATATTGTAGCGAAAATCGTTCCTTTCTATCAAGGACATCGTAGCTCAGTCTGTAAAGCATCGAACTCGTGAACGGGAGGTTCCGTTTTCGAAAGCGAGCGAGGCAAGTTGCCTTTAAAAAATTGATGTTAATTTGAATTTACTTTATGTTAATTTAATTTGATCATGTAAATTTATGTTAATTATAATTCCTAATTTTCTGCGGGCCTTCAAAGTCTGGAAGGTTCCAAAACTGTATATAAGCAGGGATTCCTTCAGTTGCGGGGAAATAAAATCTTGAATTGGTCTTGACAGTTTCATTGTATTCACCACGTTCACCTCATCTACGCGACAATATTATTATCACGTTTGGTTTCGTGTTTTTCGGTCTATTATTTTGAAACTCGGGGGCTAATGCGACTGGTACTATTGCTTAAAGCCGATTCTTAAAGGGTATTAATATCCATGCCTCAGGAGGATTCAAACCCAAGAACTCCGGAACCCAAGATCAGTACCTAACCACTAGGCCATAGCTCGGATTATTATTCCATTTCACTACCTATTCCCGCAACAAACCTATTACATATTTTTTACTGTAGAATAGTTTTATTTCAATATCATTTTGAAAGATAAATCAAGGTTTTCATAAGTGTAACTTTTTATTCAAAAAGATAGCATATTGAAATATGTATTCACTTTTAAATTTTGAACTATTTTATTGCACTGCATAAGACTGAAATATCTTTTACAGTAAAAAACATTTTCGTATCTATAATTGCAAATATTTACACATCGTAAATAATTAATTCCCAGTAAACCTTAATTTACTACTATTATTACAAAGAATATATTAAGTATCCCCTCGTGGGAGCTTTCTCTCACTGGCCAGACACAGCCTCTGCTTGAATGTTGAGCATAAATATCAATTTGACCCAAATCGAATAGCATGCACAGTGTTATCTCAATTTATAATAGCAGCAATTTCGAGCATCACCTAATTGCCATCTTGCAAACTGCTACGATAAATGAGTGGGCGGGAACATCTTCCGCGTTTCGACATGAAAAAGGTTCCACGCGGGTAGCATCAAATCGGGATATTACGCCAGAAAAGACTACAATTAGTTAGAGATTAATGGTGATGATTTTATAAATGTAGCTTTTTATGTTCATGCTCTCTAGCGGATAAATCATAAATCCAGAGCTTTGCTTTGATTAATTATGGAAACAAATTGCATACGATATGTCGCTTTATTAACGTTACTAGAAATATCAAGATTTGTATTTTGAATTTCTGATGCAAGTGACGATATCATTATGTTGCTATGAAGTTTTTGTTTTTCAAAGAAAAAGTAGAAGTTTAATTCATGTCATTCTATACTGACATATTGAATTAGTATAAATTGACATATACTGAATATACTGAATTAGTATAAATTGATAAAAAGCTAGCTTGATTGTAAGAATTATTCCAAATTTTATATTCATAATTTACATATTTCAATACCTTATAATTAACTCATGAAGATTTTAACAACATTTTAAATAAAGTGTGCCATAAAATACGGAAGCATCATACTTAATTTATGACGTGTCTATATTTTATTAAATTATAATAGTTTGAATTGGAAAAAAGAGATTTTATGATGACTCTAAATTAGAATGAACAGTTGAAAGACCTAAGTTTTTTTTCTACCTTGAAGCTTAATGTAATTATAACCAACACAAATGGAAATAACAGCAGTTATAATCTTATTGTATTATATATATATATATATCTATACATACATACACACACACACACACACACACACACACATATATATATATATATATATATACATATATATATATATATATATATATATATATATATATATATATATATATATATATATATATATATATATATATATATATATATATATATATATACTGCTAAAAAGGGAAGCAAACAAAAAAGTTAAGAAAACCGTGTGAGACAGCCAAGTATTGGCATAAAATGTATAGCACACGCGTATTAATGTGCAATACAGAGAAAGAGGAGTAAAAATTCTGTAATTTAACTTTTTAAAAGCTAAATTACAGAATTAATTAATTAATTAATTAAATTAATTCTTTGAAAATATGGAAAAACGTGAAAAGATGATTTAGGGAAACAATTTGGTTACATGTAAACGATAAAAAAGTATTATATAGGAATAATGCAAAATTTTTAATATGTCGTGGGGTCTCCTCTAACAGTTAAGGCTGTATGCCTGTTTTCCATGTTATTAATAAGACTTTGGGTAATACTGTTCCATTCCTCAGGAAGTGCAATCTTCAATTCTCGGAGAGTAAAAGGACGCCTTGGTCTAGCAGCAATGCGTCGTCTGAGCATGTCCCAAACATGCTCGTTTGGAATGAGATCAGGAGAACATGACATGCTGGTCATTCAATACGCTCTATTGTTTCAGCTTCAAGCATGTTCTCCAGATGTCGAGATGTATGTGGTATGGCATTATTATGCTGGAAAACACAGGAATCTCCAATGGCTGCAGAGTAAGGTATGACATGAGGTCTCAGTATCTGGTCTGCATAACTTCGGGCCTTCAAAGTACCGTATGATATGGAGGTCCGTACGCCTCCTCATCCTGTTTCCCCTCCATACATCTAACCAGATCGTCTGTAGTGTGACCTTTCTCGAACGAATGTGGGGTTATTTTCTGCATACCAAAACACATCGGGTATCACAGTCCAGACTGAATCTGGACTCGTCTGTAAACAACACTTGACAACAATCATGTTACTCCCTATCTAGTGTTAAGCAGCATATTTTCTATGGCCACACTGTGGCGTTAGGTCAGTAGAATGCAGTCCATTGGCCTATGTTCATAGATACCTCCTTGCTGAATCCTATTACGTACTGTTTGGCTTCACATCCTTCGTCTGTTGACAAGACAACTTGTCTTTGCAGCTGTGTAGCATTGTCTGTTCTGCTTGACCAACTGTTAACAATATATACTGGTAATTGCCTTGCCCTGGTCGACGTTTAACATTCCTTATATCTTAGAATAAATCCCACCGCCTTGTAACGACACTTCTGGTGACTCCAACAGCGTCCGTAACACTACGTTGTATTTTCCCAGGTTCATGTCTGCCTATAATATGCCATGCCACGGATTCCGGCAAATCACGTTGCTCATACATTTTCAAGTTACCTTTTCTCAATAAATAAATAAATAAATAAATAAAAATAACTGAACAATTGAATTTACAGCGAAGGCAGTGAAAAAGAAGTTTCTGCAATATCAATTTCTGCCCTTATATTCTTATCTTGTTTTTGACGTCATGAACTTTAATTTGCATATGAAACTTTCTTCTTCTCTTTCCTGCTAGGCTATAAATTATGGATGATATATTTTATATTACTTATCGGTGTAAGTATTCGAAAAATTTCGTTAAAACCATGGGCTCTCCTAGCTGTTTTGAGTAATGGATACACACACACACACACACACACACACACACACACACATATATATATATATATATATATATATATATATATATATATTAATTTTTTGTCTTTAAATTAAACAAAATGATTCTTTTTCCTGTATGAAATATTTTGATTTATTTTACTTCAAGATAATACTGTTTTAGTAATGTTTTAAAAGGTAAACCGCAATTTTGTTTTAACATAATTTTTGATTCAAAACCTAAAATTAAAAAAATAATTTAGCTTTTTAAATTTGAACTCTTTTAATTAGCATTATAACATTTTAAATTCCCACTTATTTAAAAATAATTTTGTATATATAACTGACGATATTGATGCGTCGCACATATTTAAATTGAATATAAACCTTATTTTGCTATTATGACAAAAGATAAATTAACACTCCCCTAGCGAGAGATTTCTCTCACCGGACAGGCGTTTGTTTGCAGGTTGCGCATAAATATCAATTTTCTTCAAATCGAATAACATGCACAGAGTTATCTAAATTTGTAACAGAACAATTTCAAGCATTACCTAATTGCTCTCTTGGCTTCTACAATAAACGATTGGGCGGACGCATTTTCTACGTTCTGACAGGAAAAAGGTTCTATACTCATGTCATCAAATCAGGATATTGAACCAGAAAAGTCTACAATTAGTTAGAAATTAGTACTGATGATTTATATATAAAATATATAAAAATTCTCATTCTCTGGTAGATAAATTATAAATCCAGAATTCTACTGGGATAAATATCGGGAAAAAGTATAGACGTGCCATTGCTTTTTTAATAATATTATATTTTTATATGTTTATTTTTAATTCCGGTATGATATTGTTAAGAGAGCAAAGGTAGGTCAATCAGCAAAGACAGCGATTTCGTAACCAGTTGGTTACGGATTCAGGACTTGAGCCGGACATAGATCCACCGTGTTCATTAAAGGTTGCTGGGAAAACAAAAAAACATTTTAGATAAAACATTTTTAACACGGATGCCATCACAGAAAATTACGCGTTGAATGGACAATATCTCTGAACGAAACATGGCATGATAAATGTATGCAATCTCAGGTTTTATAGAACCCTTTAAATCCGACAAAATTTGCTGATTACACAGGTAAACTCTAGATTTCAAATATCCCCAAAACCAGAAATCCATAGGCGTCCAATCGGGAGATCTCGGATAATGAGGCCACGGAAAAGGAAAATGACGTGAGAAGATGTGATCACCAAAATGCCGTTCCAGGAACTTTTTAACAGACCTCACTATATGTCGATGTGCACCATCTTGCATCCAAATGATTGAGTGCATTCGATTGACTCAACGTCACTGAGTGCATTCTACCTACGCAATTACGGTAGTACATAATTTTACAGCATGGCTGTATACCTAATACACATCAAGTTACAGGGCCCATCGGTATCGCTTCCTCCAAGAAGAAGGGATCGAGAACAAGTGTGGCTGTAATGCCGCACCACACAATCCCTTTGGTCAAATAATGGTACTAGTGCCACAGCAAGAAAATTCGTTTTTGCACAATACACACACATCTTGGTGTTATTGATCCCATTTAAATGCACCTAGTTCGTCCACAGTATGTGCAAAGTGGACAGTCATTATCAGCATCCTATCGAATTAGAAATTTAATTTTGACGTAGTTGTGGGCTCCTCTGCTCCAACATATGGACACGCTGGAACTAGTAGGGAACTAGAGTACCAAGTTAAGTAGCTTGAAGACCGTTGTCTTCGAAATATTCAACACACGTACTGTGTTTCATCGGTTTTCCTGTGTCTTGCAGTCACTGATTGATGCATTTCCACGACAACGTCCTCAGAAATTCTTGGCCGCTCGGTTTATCACAGGTGCTGCCCGTATCACTTTAGTACACTCAATCATGCAGAACTTGCTAAATACATGGGCCACGTCGTTGAAGATGATTTAGACGATATACATGCAATGCTTCTATGGCATTCATTCCATTTTTATAAAGCAGTATTATCAATTCACAACAAACTTTCCTAGGGAGAGTCCTTTCGTTGGCATGTGCGAGTTCCTAAATGACGACTTCACATACTCGCCTAGTATTTTATCGGTTTCCTACGCTGAATATCTGGGAAACGGCGTTCTGTAATTAGTATCTTTCCTCTGTCATAAGCAAACTTTCTGTTTGTGCCCACTTCGTGTTTCATTGGCCGTTTTTTAGAACTATTTGTTGTGTATGCATACCACATCCGTTTTTGGATATATTGGTACCGTTTCAACGCTATTTAGGGTTTTCCGATGCGATAAACATACTGCGACAAGACAAATGAGGCTTTGACACTCGACATTTTCAAGTTTCTGTAACTATAACCATAACTGTGAGCACCAATGTGTTGTACATTCACAGAATCTTGAGCTCATACCTCTGAATAACTATATTTGCAATCTCATCGTGATCGGTTAACGTGAACGGACTTTAAAAGTGCAGATATTGACAAAGTTTCTTTATTTCTGTAGTTTATATAAAATAATAAAAAAAATTAAGAAATCTTAACAGCTTATAATAAATGAAATAGAGATTGCATTTTAGCGAGGGTGTAAAAATATTACTATAGATATTATTTTATATGACAAAAAAGAAAATTAAATGTATTTATAGTAATATATTACCATGATACATACAATGGTTTGGTTTATTTTCTCATGTTTCAATTTCAATATTTCCAAATTTGTGATTTTATGCAATTTCTTATATAAGATCTTTAATCTAGATTTTTCAATAACGTATACAAAGAAAAGTGAATAGAAATTCGTATTATATAACCATTCGTTCATTTTTCCATTCTCCCTCAACGTTGCTTTCAAATATTTATAAATATCCGTGGGTAGAATGTTACATGTCGGAAATGTTCTATTATGTTAGTCTCATAGTTGTTATTTGCCTTTTATTTTCTATGAATTACCCAAGAACGCTGTTTCGATATAATTTACTTTTGTGGTACTACAGTGGCTGCATTTTTTCAGAGCGTATAACGTGGAACACGAGTGGAAAGAGAAAAATTAAATATTTATTTTACATAAAAGGGTAAAACACAATTGCTTTTGCTCTTATTTATACTTAGAGTTAGGAATCTAAAGTATAATTTTTTTTAAAGGAAATGTGTAGAGCAAGAAATATTAAGGGATTAAAAATATCTGTAATATAAATTTTATTTAATGTTGGATAAAATTTTGGCTTTACTTTTAAAAAATAAAGTAGTTGCAATGATGTAGTATTTCAAATTCAATTTTTTTAATAGTCTAAATTTATCCATCTTAAATTTCCCATGAAATTTTGCATTCCATAAAATTATTTGTTTAAAAATTTGTTTTTCATTATTCTGTTATTTTAAATAAATTATATTTATTCCTTCTGGCACTCGAGGTTTGAAAAAGAAAAATTTTATGTGTTGTATTTTAATTCATACGAAACATATCTATTTACTGCAACATACTGAGCAAAGGATATTCAATTTAACACACACAAGAAAAAAAAATTACGTCTTCTTCCAATATTGTATCACAATTTATGGAGCACACACCCTTCTCGTTTTTTATCAACTAAAGTGACATTTTGGGATTTCTTATATATGTGGGTTTGACAGTCAGATAATTAAAAAATTCAGGGAGTTTGATACAAGATATCAAGTAGAAAATTGATGCTCCCACCATTGATATTCGTAGGTATTGGGATATTTAACCACTCTTAACGTCTTTTTTGTTTAAGTATGAAAACCTAGCATTTATTTTGAATTTAACGATATTTAAGAATAGCTTTAAAATCGAACGACTGTTCCTGTTTTGATTGCTTGATATTCTCTCTATGAACACCCAAGAAATGTAGATATTTTGTGCATGTATATATATATATATATATATATATATATATATATATATATATATACATATATATATATATACATATATATATATACATATATATATATATATATATATATATATATATATATATATATATATATAGATATATATATATATATATATATATATATATATATATATATATATATATATAAATCTTTTTTTCCCCTTCTAATTTTAATACCTAATGTAACGCACCCTCTTTCTAGGTGCGCTATGTTAGCGTGGGACCTGCCAGCCTACTGTACTGGGGCAGGCCACTGGGATCGGTGGTCACTGGGATACCTATACTCAAAATAGTTTCTAGTTAACTTGGACGGACAAAACACATTTATTTACAACATTTTAAAACAAAATTAAAGAAAATCAAATATCATAGTGAGTCTCAGAGCCAGTCTTAGCTAGATTTTTAGAACCGAGCTTCGTCTTTTCCTCACATCAGCACAGAGAGATGTTTCTCGGCCGCCTGCTCTATCTTGACTCCCCTCGCTGAACTCCAACTGCCCTCTTGCAGATATTTCATTTCTTCGGGGGGGGGGGGGTCTGGAAACTTGAGCCCTACCGAAAAGAGCATATCCTCCTTCTCCGAGGCCCTGCGAAAACAAACCATTACACCGAAACATCCTTATCAAGCCCCCTTTTTGCCGGCCGGCTTCTTACTTCTCCAAAGAAACGCAAAGTATAAAGGGTAAATTGGGCTGTTTTTCCGATATCATCCAGATCTCACAAAGTCGTGGGTGCATATTCCTTACACCTAATTTCCCAACCATAAAATGGATTAGGAAGTGTCTTCCGACATTACTGTCCAGCAATTCTTTTTAACCGTCTCTTAAAATTAAAACTAGAATAAATGCTAATTTTCTGCCTGCTGGTCATATTTTTCAGCCGTCCAACGAAAATAATTTTGCTTCTCATTAACTAAACTGCTTCTTGCGTAGTTTTTGAGTTAACTTAAATGATCAAGGTTCACCTTTGTTTCCCCCAAAAGTGATGAACAACCTCTATTCTCAAGCGATCCC